>JAVTVJ010011704.1:0-25298 GCA_034509425.1 Eopsaltria australis
CCAGGCCCCTGCTCCGGGCCAGGCAAAGACCAGGCCGGACTCCATCCAGCTCGGGCCAGGCCCTGCCCTGTCACCCCGGGCCCAGATGGCCCTACCAGGCCGAGCCAGCTTGGCAGAGCCAAGCAGAGAGACTCTTGAGAGCGTCTGGCATTCAGCTCGGACCTGTTCAAGCAGCCCGGCAAAGAGCACGTGATCCTCCCACTGCCGGAGAGAGAGAGAGAGACAGAGATTAACTCTCTCCATGCCTGGACTAAACTCACAGACACCCATCTTTCCTCGCAGAGAGAGGAACGAGTGAGGACATCGACATAGTGCAGTGCAGAGACTTTACAGTCAGTGAAGAAAGCAGAACTGATACTAAAAAGGGGGTGCATGGGAAGTTGCTTCAAGAGTGAAGCTGAAAACTCGTTTGGAGAACCATGGTTGGGGACTGAGCTAATAAATTCTCTGTAATATATGAAGATATAGTCCAAAGGGGGATGTGAAGTTCTTATTGCAGCCAATGAACTGAAATACCTAAGTACAGACAAGTAAGTGTTGGAAAAGTACAGCCTGATGAGAAACTAAAACCAAGAGAGAGGAGAGGCTGTGATCCAGAGCCCTGGTCCCGGGGAGAATGCTAGAGAACCTGAGTTGTCAAGAGAACCTGTGTTGCTGAGCACAGAAGAAGGGATTTTCTTTGTTGCTGCAATTGAACTGGGCATCCTTAAAACAAGTACCCTGTGGACTGTTCATAACCCACCATAGTGGCTGTGGGAAGGCTACTGGTGTGGGAGAGATCCACCATTAAGCTGGACTTTATTCCGGGCGGCGGTTAATGGTGAGGCAGAAGACCCATAAAAACTGTATTTTTCTTACAGACGATCCATGGTGTAAGCAAAAGAAACTTCTCTCCCTGAATGAACTAGAACAAGAGCTGTTTCTGAGGTGGTAAACTGACTGGAGGTCAAAGTGTTGTCTTTTGTATGTTGTCAGGGAGAATGAAATAGAGAGGTGGGGAAGGAGGGGTGGTCTGGGGAGTTTGTTCTGGTTTTTTTTTTCTTGAGTTTTTTTTCCTTTTTTCCCTTTGTCTTAGATATATTAATAAAACTTCTTTGTACTTTATAAAGTTTGAGCCTGCTTTGCCTACTCCTAATCCTTATCTCACAACAAGCAATCAAGTAAATTTAGGTAAGTGTGCTGGCATTTAGCCACAAACCTGAATAAGCAAACTAAAACCACGACATTCTATGGTGCGTTGGCCGGGAAATCGAACCAAATAATGGGCAAATTGATGGGAGTTTTGAGATAAGGATTGATTAGGAGAAATAATAGGCAAAGCATGTATTAAAATACAAGATAAAGTAAATGGTAGTAGAAACTGTGTATTGTAGTAGTCATATAAAGTCTAGAGGTGGAGGTTTGTGTAAGAAGCTTTCTGCTTAGTTTAGTAATTTTTCTTATTCTAAGTAAAGATTGTATAATTAATGTAATTTTGATAATAAGTCTTATATATGGTTTTTCCTGAAGGCGAGAGGTGGAATGTCCTGGGTTAGGCCAGAGGGGTCAAATATCTAGGAAGTGATCTGGGCTGCAGGAATGCAGGAAGAAATACAACTTCCTTCCTGCGAGAGAGAGAGCCAATAATCAGGTAGTTTTAAGAATTGATAGGTAGGTAAACCAATTAAAAAGTTGGTCCGCCTTCAAGAAAAAAACCATATATAAGCAGAGACTCTCTGACGCTCTTCCTCTTTGGACCTGCTGCTGCTGTGTAGAGAGGAGCAGCTCCTGCTTCTCTCGCTGGTAAGGCCCCCCCCCCACCTCCTTCCAAAGGAGGGATGGGGGGGGGGAAGGCAGGTTTTACGGCAGCCGTGCCGCTGCAGCCGGGCAGGCATGGGGGAGGAACGGCTGAAATCTTCAGCAGATACAGCTCAGCCGGTGTGCCAGCTACACAAGAGGGAGAGCCAGGCCCCTGCTCCGGGCCAGGCAAGGACCGGGCCGGACTCCATCCAGCTCGGGCCAGGCCCTGCTCTGTCACCCCGGGCCCAGATGGCCCCACCAGGCCGAGCCAGCTTGGCAGAGCCAGGCAAAGACTCTTGAAAGCGTCTGACATCCAGCTCGGACCTGTTCAAGCAGCCCGGCAAAGAGCACGTGATCTTCACACTGCCGGAGAGAGAGAGACAGAGATTAACTCTCTCCATGCCTGGACTAAACTCACAGGATTATTCATCCCTCAGTTTGCGGGAACGAAAGTGAGGACATTCACATAGTGCAGCAGCACAGAGACTTTACAGTCAGTGAGGAAAGCAGAACTGATACCTAGAGGGAGGTGCATGGAAGTTGCTTCAAAAATGAAGCTGAAAACTCTTTTGGAGAACCATGGTTGGGGACTGAGCTAATAAATTCTCTGTAATATATGAAGATATAGTCCAAAGGGGATGTGAAGTTCTTATTGCAGCCAATGAACTGAAATACCTAAGTACAGACAAGTAAGTGTTGAAAAAGTACAGCCTGATGAGAAACTAGAACCAAGAGAGAGGAGAGGCTGTGATCCAGAGCCCTGGTCTCGGGGAGAATGCTAGAGAACCTGAGTTGTCAGGAGAACCTGTGCTGCTAAGCACAGAAGAAAGGATTTTTCTTTGTTGCTGCAATTGAACTAAGCATCCTTAAAACAAGTACCCTGTGGACTGTTCATAACCCACCCAAGTGGCTGTGGGAAGGCTACTGGTGTGGGAGAGATCCACCATTAAGTTAGACTTTGCTCCGGGCGGCGGTTAATGGTAAGGCAGAAGACCCATAAAAACTGTATTTTTCTTACAGAAGATCCATGGTGTAAGCAAAAGAAACTTCTCTCCCTAAATGAACTGGAACAAGAGCTGTTTCTGAGGTGGTAAACTGACTGGAGGTCGAAGTGTTGTCCTTTGTGTGTTGTCAGGGAGAATGAAATGGAGCGGTGGGGAAGGGGGGGTGGTCTGGGGAGTTTGTTCTGGTTTTTTCTTGAGTTTTTTTCTTTTTTCCCTTTGTCTTAGATATATTAATAAAACTTCTTTGTACTTTATAAAGTTTGAGCCTGCTTTGCCTACTCCTAATCCTTATCTCACAACCAGCAATCAAGTAAATTTAGGTAAGTGTGCTGGCATTTAGCCATAAACCTGAATAAGCAAACTAAAACCACGACAATGTACAACACCCATGCTTTAAAACCTTTACAAAAAAAATCACAAGCTGATTCCTACTGCTAAGTGAAAAAACCCCCCAAACAACAAAACCCACACTGCAACTCAACAAAACAGGCAAACAAAACAACAACCAAGAGTAAAGTAAAACCTACACAAAAAAACCCACAAATCCATAAAAAACATAAAAATCAAGTGAAGGAGGCAGTGATCCAAGAGCAACAAATGGGCAGAGGAACTACAGAACAGATAGATAATAAGAAAGGACAGATAGTAAGTGGCTAGGGCATCAAACTAGCCAGGGGATCTGAAATACAGTTCTCACCCTTCTGAAAACAAACTGGCATAAAAATAAACAGAAAATACACAATAATTGTGATAATGGGACCCTGCATGTTTAGCTTTAATAAATCCACCGTGTGTAAGTTCTGTGCTCCTTGTTAAGGCACATCATCTGGTAAGGGTGTTTTTCTGCCCAAAGAAAAACACTGCAGTGAAAAAGGGGGCCAGCTTGGAAAATATTAAAAGCAAAAGCTAAAAAT
Source organism: Eopsaltria australis (assembly GCA_034509425.1). Classification (NCBI taxonomy): domain Eukaryota; kingdom Metazoa; phylum Chordata; class Aves; order Passeriformes; family Petroicidae; genus Eopsaltria; species Eopsaltria australis. The sequence goes on from JAVTVJ010011704.1 coordinate 3,698, forward strand.
ACAGTACTTTTTTTTTTCTTTTTTCTTTTTTAATATGTTGTTTGGTTGGTTTGCTGTTTGCTCATGGGTTTTTGTCTGTCTTTGAAAGCAGCCCCATGGATGTTAATGCATGCAACAAGTCCTTTGTAAAGGGCTGTCTTTGCAAAAAAACCTGCCAATTTTGTGATGCAAGACAGAAACAGCTTCCCCTGGGCTCCAGCTGGAAGGCTTGAAAACGAGTTCCAGAAGCTCATGATATGACAGAGTCTGATTAACACCATTTAATGTCACCAAGTGCAAGATGTAAGTTATCCGATAAAATAATCAGAGTATTTACATGCCAAGCAGCAGGAAAGGGCTGTGCATTGGAATGGCAGGAAACAGACACAGAGTGAATGATGGACAAGTTTCCCAGCCAAACCAGAGCAGAAGCACTGGGAGCACAAAGGGACACAGCGAGGAGGCCCAGGAGCTTGTTGCTGAGGGCCCGTTTCATGCAAGGGCTGGCACTCAGAATATTAAAGAAATTCAAAATAAAAGGCTGGGAGGAGGCAGCAGTGAGGTGGCCTCAAAGGTTCAGCTCTGCTTTTGTCACCAGCATTCTCGTAGTTCCTGTGTTTGTTTTCCTAGAGAATTTGTAGTCAACAGAGCTTCAGTGCCTTTGATCAAATCAGTCTTAAGAGCAGCTCGGGGCTGGGTCAGTCATTTACATGAGCCCTGACTGGGGTCCAGCCAACAAAAGAACATCAGCTGCAGGCCACCCATACAGCTTTCATATTAATGAGCACAAAGCCTCGCGTTGTGCAAACCGAGGGATGTTGGGGGGATTTTAGCACCATCAGGCCCAAGTACAAGGCTCTGGATCTACACAGCAGTGTGGTAAAGGGGGCAACACAGGTGGGGACAATCCAGGCTGCAGCAGTGCCCCCACCCCCTCATTAGGGACATCACAATTGATGTTAGAGCTCCTAAACCAGCTGGTGAAAAACTGTTCTTCTCTTCTCACCCCCTGCACACTGACAGGCAAGTTGGACAGAAAATCTGTCCTTTCCTCCGTTATCTCTGAGCACCAAAGAAAAGAACTAAAACAAAAAAAAAATTGAAATAAAAAATCATTTTGTGACCTGGCTGATTTTTTTTAAAGAGCTTTAGAAGGTTTTTATAAGAGCTTTATAAGCCAGTGCTAACAACACCAACTGTAACAAATATTTTTACTTCCAAAAGTACTGTGCTGAATGAAGAGTGTCACCCATTATGTGCCTTCCACAAAGCACGGGACAGCTGCTGCCATGCATAGGTGGGTGCAGGGTCAGACCGTTTACCTTCAGAACTGGCCCTGCCTTCCTGAGGGACAGAGATCCATCTGTCAGAATCCCTGTAATCTTCTGGAGCTGCTCTTGGCCCACCTGTGGATAACTGGGCTGCTGTGGAGCACTGGAGAGTTTTCAGCCTTGCAGAATCTAAGCAGCATCTTCATGGCGCCAACAACAGAGTGGAAAGGAAAAACCAGCATCAGAAACCTGTGAGATGAAAAAATTTTTGGCTGCTTCAGCTAAAAAATGTAGACTAAACATCTCTATGGCAAAGAACAACCTTTCTCACAAGGATTCCAGTGGAATAAATGACATAGGTGTTGGAATAACAGCCCACTGCAAAGGAAATTCCCTGGAATAACAACCAGTGCTCACTGCAAAGGGAATTCCCTGGAATAACAGCCAGTGCCCAGTGCAAAGGGAATTCCCTGTCCTGTGGGCTCCGTAAAGCACACACGTGAATGTGGCACTCCTCCTGACTCCTTCCCAAAGCACTTCTCTGCAAGAAGCACTGGAGAAGTGCATGGGGCAAGAGTTCTGCAAGTGCCAGGTTATTGTGCAGGAGCAAAGTTGTAAAATAATTGAAAGAATCTAGCAACCACAATAAATCCATCATTTATGGCTCATAAATATTCCAGTGAATCTCAGTTACTTCTGGCTGACAATAAACACAGGGCAAACTTTCCAAAGTATGGTTTCATAACAAAATTCCAGTTTGTCTGTTCCTGTTTGTGAGAGAAGATGAGGTTACTGCCCAGCTCAAGTAGCCAAGGAGGATCTACACTTCCCTGTCATATTTTGCCACTGACAAAGGAATTAAGACCAAGAATTTGAGAAAATGGAGGGGTAAAACTGGAATAGGGATGAGGTTTTACATCCTAAGACTTAATTTGCTGGAGTACAAACAGTTTTGCTGTGCATGGCTCTCCTTGCTAAACCTCTTTGTCTTCAAACTCCCTTCCTCCATGGCAGAACTGAACAAGCTCCATATGTCAGAGCTTCAAGTTAAAAGCTCCCTGATGAATCACTTTTACTGCATCCATTTCCAGTCTGTGGGGCTGCTGTCATGAGGAGCTCAGGTGCCTTCTTGTTAAGATCAAAATCAATGTGCCGTTTGTCCCAGCTCCATCTGTCCTGGGACAGCACTGGCTCCACGGGAGCACACTGAGGGTTCTCGTGCCGTTTCTAAATGGAAACTGAACCTCCTAAAGAAGCCAGGCCAAAATCACCAGAGAGCAGGCACAAAACATAATTGAGGCAGTTTGCTGGGTATTGATCTAACAGCTACCATCTTCCCAAAGTCCAGGCTACACGAAACAAGGCTCTTTTCCTTTCAATTTGCTGTGTTTGATACACGTGCAGAAGAATAAAAAGCCTCCTCCACTGCAGAAACCTGAGCTGCAGCTATCCAGCAAGTTGTGCCCAGTAGCTGATTTCATTTTGAGGGGGTTTTAGATAGGAGATACAACCATAAAATTTCACAAGAAAACCACCAAGTATCTAAAATATCCAGTATTATGTTGTTTTCTACCTCCAATATTGCCAGCACATAGCAGGAAGAAAGTTATTTACCAACCATCATAGGAGAAAAAATCAAAATGAGAAAAAGACTTCTAAGGATATCACACTGGTGGCTACCAGTCATTGTCGAGCTTTGCAGGATTTCAGTTCAAATCAATCTAAACAAGCCAGCATATGTCTAGCAAGAAAGCAAGAAATCACAGTTCATCTCTGCGCCTAAACTCAAGCTTTGCTGTATGAAAAATGGATGGTATCATTTTCCAGCTCTCAATAGATGTGTCATAATTTACAAATAAACAAAATATTGTGCATAAAAATTTTTTCATAGATTAGTAAAATAGATCGATAGATAGACAAGGCAGACAGAGAGATATGGATGCACTTGCCTGTATAACTTTGTATAGGAAGGGATGGGGAAGTGAGAGGTTATCCTTTTCCACACATGGAAAACAATCTTTTCCCCAGAAGAATCAGCTTCCTTCTTCTATGAGCACCAGGGTGCCTGAAGACCCCACCAAGAAGGCCCTGTGACCCCAATGGCCTGTGCATCCAGCACCTCCAGAAAGTAATGCCAGCCTCTTAATACTGCAGTGGTGATAAAGAGCTTTATTCCTCTTTATTCCGATTTTTGGTGCCAAGACGAATGAACTGAAGCCAGTTCTGCGTGAGCACCACTGCAAATCACAGACAAAAGAAGGATGGAGCCAAGGTGTCCCACAACCATGGCCCAAGCAGCCTCCTTGGATCCTCCTTCAGCCCTGGCTCCACTGCAGCCCCACTGTCACCAAAAAGAAAAGAGCCTTACTGAGAGCAAGCAAATTTAACTCGCTGCCAGAACAGACTTAGAGGGCAAAAAATGAAGAAAACCCACAGTATCAGCCACGTGAGAAGGGCTGTTACTCTCTGCCCCTCAACACGTCCCCAGTGTGTTTACAAATGTAAGTGGAATGTAATCTGTGCCCTTGGAACGGAGCCAGCCCCCCCGAGGGAGAGAAGCCAGGGCCTCAGCTGTAGCCCTGGGTGCCTCCTGTGCCCCATGGCTGTCAGTGTGTGTTTGGCTGCAGCCCAGGGCCACGGCGCTGCTCGGCAGCCCCATGGCAGCCCCATGGCAGCCCCATGGCAGCCCCGGCCTTGGCCCTTCCGCGCCGGGACCCTCGCCCGGCCCGGCCGCAGAACGCGGCCCGACGTGGGCGCGGCGGCTGCAGAGGGAACCCGGCCCCGGGCATGGGCCCCGCCCGAGGCTTTGCAGGGCGCTTTGTGCCAGCTGAGCACAGCCTCGACCCACAGTGTCCCTTGGCCGTGCTGAGAAGGGTGAAAAAGCCCCTCGAGTTTAACCCAGCTGCACAGCACACGAGGGATCCCTGCACAGCTGCCAGAGACCCCCAAATATCCCTGTGTGTGCCTCACGAGGGATCCCTGCACACCTTCCAGAGACCCTTGTTAAAAACGGGTCCAAGAACAAAAATTTTAGTAAAATAAAATTGAACATTTATTAGAAGAACAAGGGCAAAACCAGTGCTGGGTGCATAGCATATCTGCTAGAGGCACGTTCATTTGACAATGAGTTAAGTACTCTTAACTGTTACATATTCATTAAGCTCAGAAGAAAATTTACCTTTCAAGCAACCCTTTCCCCCTGCTCTCTGCCCCCCTCCTTCTCGCCAGAATGTCTCATCAGGTGCCTGGATGGTGTCAGTCCAGAGCTGTGAATTGGCCTTATCTTCTCTTGTTTTCCTTGAAATTCCTAAGTACTGCAAGTAGTCAGCTCAAAAGACGTTTACAGCTATATATTTATGACTACATTTTCCAATATATCACACTTATCTCGAGGTTATAATTTTACTGCAATCTTGTTTCTACTTAACTATATTTGATACTAACACTATTTTTACAAAGCCAACATTTATCATTTATTCATCCATTACACCCCCAAATATCCCTTTGTGTGCCTCACGAGGGATCCCTGCACACCTTCCAGACACCCCCAAATATCCCTGTGTATGCCTCACGAGGGATCCCTGCACACCTTCCAGACACCCCCAAATATCCCTGTGTGGTAGTTTGAAAGCAAATCAGTGAGAGAGACTCGAAGCCAGAACTATAATTTAATAGAAAAACTAAAATCAATGCAATAGTACAAAAACACTGACAGAGTCAGAATACAACCTGACACCCTGTCAGTCAGGGTGTTGGTAGTAGTCCACTTGGAAGGTGGCTGCAGTCCTCTGGTAGTGATAGATGTGGTTCTGTTGAAGCAGTGATCCTGTGAAAGGTGTAGTTCCCCTCTGAAGGTCCAGTGGTGGTGTAGAAGGGACTGGTCTTCCTCTGGGAATCCAGTGGAAAAGATGACTTGTGGTGTTCCAAATCCCAGTTTTTATCCAGATAGGGATACATTGGTCCCTCCCCCTGGGTGGGGCATCTCCCAATGGGATGATGGAATTTATCAGTGGGACTCAATGGCCCATTAACTGCAGCCATTAGGGATGAGCAAAGCAAAATGCCCCACCTGGCTCTAACGGCTGGCCCATTAGAGAACATGTCCTGAAGCCATCAGGGATGAGCCAGGAACACTGCCCCACCCGGCCCCAACATCCCATGAAGATGGGGATAGAATACATACCATTGTAACCTAAGACACCCTGTGTGAGTCTCAGGAGGTGCAGGCGCAGCTGATGGCAGTGAAGGAAATGTGCCCTCAGTCCAGGGACGCTCAGCACGGGCTCCCCCGGCCCCTCGGGCCCCGCCGCTGGTCACAGCAGCCCCTCCCTGCCTGCCTCCTGCCTGCCCACACCGTGGGCATCCACGGCTGCTGCCGGACATGGAGCTCAGCCAGGGCTGGTGCTGTGTGGCCTTTGCTGGGGGTGCCACCCGGACACTGGTGTAAAAACTGCATTTCTTTATTAGAACATAAAACGTGGGCAAATCCCTGCCCTGGCAGACAGGGTGTGCCCACCTTTAGAACTCGCCGGGGTGCAGGACCAGGGGGCTCAGGGGATGAGGCTGTCGTTTAGGTTTTATTCGTGTCGGAATGGCATCAGGGTGGCGGTGGTACCACACCAGGGCAGACGGGGACAGACATGAAGAGGTGAGATAAGGGGTCAAGTTTGTGCTGCCTGACGTGTTTGGCTGGTCTTCTGAAGATGCACAGGAGCACCTGTGGAGAGAGGAGTGGCTGAGGCGTTCAGGTGCCGGTGGCACACAGGGACCCTCCTGCACAGCAGGCCCAGAGCTGGCAAGGCTCCCCAGCACGGCTGGAGCTGCTGGCACAGCCTGGCCCAGCTGGACAGCTGCCCCTCAAGGCCCCAGCCAGAAGGGGATGGCTCTGGGCAGGCTCCCTGGCCAGCAGCGGCCCCAGAGCGCGTCTGCCTTTCAAGGGCAATCTTGTCCCCGCTCTTTCTCCTCCCCACCTTGCTTTGCCTCTGCCACTGCTCCTGGGGCTGCTCTTGGCCAGGCAGCCTCAGTGGGAGCCAGCACTGGCTGCAGCCCCAGCGGGCTGCCCAGGACAAGGCCCAGCCATTAAGAGGCCAATTCAAGCACTGGGCAGCAGCAGAAGCCTCAGCAGAGTTATCTGGAGGACCACTGTCTCTCCACAACTCCACAGCAGCCTCACTGGGAACGTTTCCTGACTGTGAGCAGCCTTTCAAGAAGCTGGGGTTTAGAGATCAACAATGACTTACTTTTCCTTGCTCTTCCACCACCGGTACCCGACATAGCACAGGGCCATGGAAAGTGGCACAGTGAACAGTGTCACTACTGTGCCCACCATGCAGGACCTGCGCACATCCTGGGGGCAGAGAACGCTGCTGGATGTATCCTGGGCATCTGACTTGCCGAGCAGTTCTGTGGGATCTGTGGGGAGCGTGAGCCCGTGCTGTGCTGCACTGCTGAGCTGGCAGCACGGTGCCTACGGCCAGGATGTTCTCTGTTGCCCCAGAGCTGGGGCCTGCAGGCACCTTGCCGCCCCTCGGCACAGGCTGTGCCCCCCAACAAAGGCCAGAAGGCCGGCAGGAGAGCCCGGGGCCAGCGTAGCTGCTTGGCCAGTGGCTCCTTCGAGGGACAGGGGCCAAAGCCAGCCCTGGGCAGCACCTGCCACCCGCGACCCTCCCTGCCCCACCTCAGCTGCCCCAGCCCGAGGGGACAGACTGTGTCAAAAAGCCTACAGCCAGGAATGAGATTGTCCCAGTAACTGTGTGCTGCTTTCCTTTTGTGCAGTTGGTTCCAGAGACATCCGTCAGGTGCTGTAAAGGCTCATACATGGTCTGACAGCCCCTATGCTTTTCCAGGCTGCACTCAGAAATTTTGCAACAGATCCACCAATAAATTCCACGTTAACTCTGTGAATTGCACACTGTAGTTTCTGTCATTTATTCCCAATACCTGGAGGGTCCTGTACATAGTAATGGTCTTGAGGATCTCTGATTCTTTTCAGTGTTTTCTTTTTGTATTGAGACAAATGAAACAGCCTTATTGTTTTAGTTTTGGCAGGTCTGGGGGGTTTCTTTTTAGCATGATGTTTACTTATAAATCCACAGGTCAACTTATTTTTACTTAGGTTTTTTTTGTTCCCCAAGCAATTCTTTTGACAATCTGTCATTCACTTCTTAGTTAATGTTCCATATATGAACAATCTCGACTGTTGGTATAGGAATATAAAGATCTCAGAAAGCTGTGTTTTTAATTTTGATGACATCCTCTCTTCCCACTCCCAGCTTTTACTATGATCCTTTTTGAAACCTCCCTGAGGATAGGTAGAGTTATTTGGGAAATGCTTGGCTCAACCTGGGTAATGGGTTCTTATTTTCAGTGCTATAAACGTACATTGCTTCAAGCTTCACAGCCACAGTTCTGATTTGTTGCTCACCACATGGATGCCTGTTTGAATGAAAACAATGTTTGTGAGGCAGCTGAAGAGCTTAGACCTCAGAGATTAAAATTCTTGGGAGGAGGAGGAGGAGGAAAAGGAAGAAAGGATAAAATCCTGTTTCAAAGGCTGCTTTTTCATTTCCAGTATGTATACTACACCTGTCTTCAAATGTCATTTAATTACAGAAAAACTCTCTACCGTGTCAGACACCAGGACAAATTACTCAACACTTTGCCTCACAATGTACGGTGAGAGGTAGGTCTTAATTACAGTCTGATTAGAGCCAATCAATTGTGTGAATGGCAAGGAGAATTTGCTTGCAAACAGATGAATATGTCCCGCTCAGTAATGAACAAAATTCACCTTTTACTTGGAAGAAAGTAGACATGGAGCAATGCAGTATTTGAGTTTAATCCAGCAATAAATGGGGCCAGAAGCTGTGACAATTTACCTGTTTTACAGAACACAAGTACTGGTACAGCCAATAGTGCACCCACATGAAGGGATCTTCAGGACATTCCTTATTTCTTAGCAAGGAATGGGCAGCAAAATGCTGCATTTTATCCGAACTGGAAGCCGTGTTCCTCTCCTGTTTCTGCTTGAGCACACTTGTCTGTTATGCGCAGACTTCACTGTCCAGCCATCAATCCTCTCTTGGCCCATCACTAAATGGCGCAAGTACCAAAATACGGGTGCCAGCATCATCACCCCAGCCCTGCTTTGATGGTGCACAGGAGCACAGAATGGCTTTAAAGGGCACCTAATCCAATGTCCTGCAGTGAGCAGGGACACCTTTAAGTAGATCAGGTTGCTCAGAGCATGAGCTTCAATGTCTCCAGGGATGGATGCCCACCTCTGTGGGCAACCTGTGCCAGGGTTTCAAATCCCACTGTGTAAAAAATGTCTTTCTTATGTCTAGTTTGAATCTATCGTCTTTTAGATTAAAACCATTGCCCCTTTGTCTTGTCACAACAGGCCCTATTAAAAATTCTATTCCATCTTTTTTACAAGGCCCCTTAAGGTGTTGAAAGGCAGCAATCAGCTCTCCCTGGAGCCTTCTCTTCTCCAGGCTGAACACCCCCAGCTCTCCCAGCCTGGCTCCAGAGCAGAGGGGCTCCAGCCCTCACAGCATTTTGTCCCTCCTCTGGACTTGCTCCAACAGGACCATGTCCTTCCTGTGCTGGGGAGCCAGAGCTGGATGCAGTACTCCAGGTAGGCTCTCACTGGAGAAGAGGGATGGAATCACCTCCTTCAACCTGCTGGGCACACTCCTTTGGATGCAGCCCAGAATAAGCTTGGCAGTGCTCATGGCCGCCTCATGTCCAGCCTCTCATGCAGCAGCAGCCCCAAATCCTGCTCGACAGGGTTGCTCTCCATCCCTCCATCCCCAGCCCGTGAGATCAGCTGTGTCACTGCCCTTGGACAGAGCTGATGGGCAGGATGAGCTCCCTCCCAAAGAAGGCAGATCCCACCTCTAAGGTCACGCCCCACACAACCCCACCCTGGCCATGAGGTCACAGCAGGCTCTGAGGTCACAGAGCTGCCAGAGCCCCATGGGTGCATAGCACCACACCAAGTGACCAGCTGGTCCTTGACCACGACTGGTGCTGGCATTGGAACAGCAGTGTCAGGACAGTGGTGGCAGCAAGAGCTGCACGAGTGGCTCAGGGCAAGGCACCATGGCCCTTGCTCTGCGCCTCTTCCTCCTGCTCCTCCTGGCAGTGGCCCTGCCTGCCAGGGCTGCCCAGGCTGCTCCGCTGGGAGCAAGGGGAGAAGGTGAGCCCAGGCCTGGCTCCCCTTTCCCGGGACAGAGCTCCCTTCTCCCCGGGAAGCATTGGGGATGCTTTGAGCCCCCACGCTGGCTCCCACGGCCTTACCCAACCCCGTGCAGTGCCCAGGTCCCCAAGGCACAAGGGGATCCCAGCACAGCATGGAATGGTTCTGGTCTGTGTTCACTTCTAGGTGAGGGTGCTGAGAATGCTATTCCAGAAACTTGGTTGGATGACAGATTCGATTACCTGGGACTTACTGGAGGCAAGTTCACAGCATCCCTTTCCTGACCAAAGAATCATTGTCAGTGTGGCAAGAGCCATGTGCCTTTTCCCTTTACATACGCCGTGGTGGGTGCATTCCCCTCCTTTGCAGTGCCCAGGTCCCTAAGGCACAAGGGGATCCCAGCACAGCATGGAATGGTTCTGGTCTGTGCTCACTTCTAGGTGAGGGTGCTGAGAATGTTTTTCCAGAAACTTGGTTGGATGACAGATTCGATTACTGGACTTACTGGACGCGCAAGTTACAGCATTCCCTTTCTATTCTCAAGAATCATTGTCAGTGTGGCAAGAGCCATGTGCCTTTTCCCTTTACATACGCCGTGGTGGGTGCATTCCCCTCCTTTGCAGTGCCCAGGTCCCTAAGACACAAGGGGATCCCAGCACAGCATGGAATGGTTCTGACCTGCGCTCCCTTCTAGATGAGAGTGCTGGCAAGGCTTTTCCAGCAGCTGGGATAGAAGACAGTTTGGAACCCTTGGGAACTTCTGCAGGTAAGTCCTCAATTTCCCCTCAGAGAATTATCATTGACAACCTGGCAGGAAGCAGGTGACAGAAACTTCTGTGGCTGTTGAGTTACAGATGTGTCTGCAGAGAGGACATTTCCAGCTCCTGGGCCGGGTGCTGCACACGAGCCCAGCTCCCATGGCATAGGAGACAAGAAATCCCTGGAGGCAGCCAGGCTTCTGGACAAGATGCTGAGTGATCTGGAGAGACGCCGAGGTGGGTCCATGTCCCTCAGCCTTCTCCTGAGGCTCAGCAGCCGGGGGCAGCCGTCTCCGGCTAGATCAGGAGGGGCGGCTCTTTGGAGCAGGGAGGGCCCAAAATGCCCCAAAAGCCTGGGCATTTTCCTGATCCTTATCCATGTCTTTGACAAGCATTGCCTCCTGAAGAAGCTGCCTCCCCGAAAGGGAAACAGTTTCATCTGATCCAGCTGTCCCTTTTCTTTTCCCAAGCGGAGAAGCAAAAGTCTGTGAAGATGGTGGCACATCCCAGAGAAAGCAATGGCTCTGTGCCAGCCCCAGCTGCAGGATCGGAGGAGATGCCAGGCACAGGCACAGGAGGGAATTGCTGTGCCGGGCTCAGCCCTGGGCGGGGCTGTGTGGCAGCAGCTCTTCCCCCAGGGCCCGCCCTTGCACGGGCCCGGCAGCAGCCAAAGCTGGAGGCGCCTCAGCCTCGAGGCCTCTGGAGCACGTTCAGAGCCCGTGGCACAGGGACTGGGGCACCAGCGTCCCTCCCGCTGCAGCTGCTCCCGGAGCTGCCCTGAGTGCCCAGAGGCCCAAGGCACAGGAGCAGCCCCGAGCAGGAGCCCTGCCACGGGCCCAGGGCCAGAGCCAGCCCTGGCTCCCACTCTGGGCAGGGGCTGCACGGGCTCCTGACAGGGCCCGGCTCTGTCCCCTCGGGCTGGGGCAGCTGTGGCGGGGCACGGCGGGTCGCGGGTGGCAGGTGCTGCCCAGGGCTGGCTTTGGCCCCTGTCCCTCGAAGGAGCCACTGGCCAAGCAGCTGCGCTGCCCCCGGGCTCTCCTGCCGGCCTTCTGGGCTTTGTTGGGGGCACAGCCTGTGCCGAGGGGCGGCAAGGTGCCTGCAGGCCCCAGCTCTGGGGCAACAGAGAACGTCCTGGCCGTAGGCACCGTGCTGCCAGCTCAGCAGTGCAGCACAGCACGGGCTCACGCTCCCCACTGATCCCACAGAACTGCTCGGCAAGTCAGATGCCCAGGATACATCCAGAAGCGTTCTCTGCCCCCAGGATGTGCGCAGGTCCTGCATGGTGGGCACAGCAGTGATACTCTTCACTCTGCCACTTTCCATGGCCCTGTGCTATGTCGGGTACCGGTGGTGGAAGAGCAAGAAAAAGTAAGTCATTGTTGATCTCCAACCCCCAGCTTCTTGAAACGCTGCTCACAGTCAGGAAACATTCCCAGTGAGGCTGCTGTGGAGTTTTGAAGAGTCACTGGTGGTCCAGATAACTCTGCTGAGGCTTCTGCTGCTGCCCGGTGCTTGAATTGGCCTCTTAATGGCTGGGCCTTGTCCTGGGCAGCCCGCTGGGGCTGCAGCCGGTGCTGGCTCCCACTGAGGCTGCCTGGCCAAGAGCAGCCCCAGGAGCAGCGGGCAGAGGCAAAGCAAGGTGGGGAGGAGAAAGAGCAGGGATGAGATTGCCCTGGAAAGGCAGACGCGCTCTGGGGCCGCTCCTGGCCAGGGAGCCTGCCCAGAGCCATGCCCTGCTGGCTGGGGCCTTGAGGGGCAGCTGTGCAGCTGGGCCAGGCTGTGCCAGCAGCTCCAGCCGTGCTGGGGAGCCTTGCCAGCTCTGGGCGTGCTGTGCAGGAGGGTCCCTGTGTGCCAGGTGCAGCTGGGGGCCTCAGCCACTCCTCTCTGCACAGGCGCCCTGCTGCAGCTCCACCATCCCGGCCAAGAAGATGCGACTCTTCCTCGCGCCCTGGGAGCCCAAAGACCGTCCTCTTTGACAGCTCTCAGACATGGCCTCAGCAGCAGCAGCCCCCCAGGAAATCAGAGCCTCCCCCACGGCCCCCCAGCCCGGCCGTGAAGCGGAAGGCCCCTGAGATCCCCCCACCTCCTCCCCTCCCGAGCCAGCCGCCCTGGTCCAGCTAGGACTGAAACTGGGCCAGCCACAGCAGGGCTTGGGCCACCAACAGCTCGGGGCATCTGCTCTTCCCTACAAATAATGCCTGTTACCTCTGGGGAACTGCCAGAGTCAGTTTTCATACTGTCCCACCTCCAACAGGAAGGGCTGAAGATTCTTCCCATGCCCTGTCTCAGCCTTGGCTCTTTTGATTTTCATACAGCTGGCTGCTGGCTGAATCTTTTCAAAGAACTTTATTGCAATAGCATTGCATGTTTCACCCTACCTATCAGGGGAAAAAAATAAAAAATTCTTTGGTTAAGATTTCATTTTTAGTGCTGTTGGGCCACTCACATTTCAAGGCATTTATTTTCCATGGTATCTCTTTCCTTTTCCTTACTATCTATAAAAGTTCACCTGGATGTGAAAATCAGCACAGTTCCTGAGGTTGACCTCAAAGCCCAGAGGAGAATCTAGCACAAAATATTCTCCCTGTCTACTGCACAACAAGAAATATTCAGAGGAAAATCCTGTGGCAGCTGAGGCTCGTGGAACTCCCAGAAAACTGAGCCTGCAGAGGAGGCAAAGAGCCCTGGCAGTGGCTCAGGGGACTTCTCCTCACAGGCTCCTCTGAAAGTGTGTCACTTCAGGAGGGAAAGCTTTTAACCCTTTGCCTGACCTTGCTCCTCTGCTCAAATGTGAGGCTCCTCCTGGGAAAATACTGAGCAATTCTCCACAACAGCTACTCGGGTGCTCAACTTACCTTAAAGAGCAAAACCAGAAGTGGTCAGAAATTTCTCATCAAAGCCTATTTGCAGAGAAACCCCACCACATGTGAGCAAACATTTATTAGCATCAGATCACTCGAAAGAACGCCAGCCCTGCATTAAGCAGTGTTTAAAAGGAACTTGAATTCTCTTTCCTCACATATCAGCTGGATTGGTTGGCTCCTTTTTTATCCTGGAGAGAATAGTAGAATGATCAGCTCTTGAGAGCACTCCCCAAGCCTTGCCCGGGCTGTTCATGCGGCTGGTTAGCACCACATGACTTTGCCACGCTGTTCAGACCTTGGGCACAGCTGGTGCCACGGTCCCCTCTGGTGCCACTGTCCCCTCTGGTGCCACGGTCCCCTCGGGCTTGTGGCGTGTCCGTGCTGCTGGAGGAGCCCTGCTCGTGCTGCTCCCTGCGTTCAACAACGCCGGTCCTAGTCCCCAGCCAAAGAGAGACTAAAATCACTGCTCTGGGCAGCTCGTTTGAACGACTTTAACACTTACTCATCTCAATGGCAGAGCTCTTAAAAGCCACATGCCAACACCATAACGTCACCTCATCTGCAGAGGTGAGTGTTAAATACGAGGTCCAGTCTCCTGTTAAAATTTAAAGGTTTAATAAAAAGACAATAAGGGACAAGGTATAGGGGAAAAGGTTAACACGTCCAGGTGACGCCGGGAACCCTTGGCACGGAGCCAAGAGCACGCCTGCCATTGTGACAGACTCTCTTTATATACTTTTCTTATTGCATCAGCCTGTTACACATTCATCGACAAGTATGCGTATTCAAACTTTTCTCCAAACTATTTTACATTTTCCAAGTACTCGTTAGCATGGCTCCTCCTCGGGTCCGCCTTTTTAGAGCATGCGTCGTTTCTTTGGGGACTCCAATATCTTCTTTTGTCCATCGGTGTCCAGCAGATGGTTGTTGTCGATAGAGACGTCCTGGGGCAGGAGCCTGTTACACCCATGCTTATCCAAATAAGCAGGTGGTTTAATTATTTTAAGCTAGGTACATTTTAACACAGCTACATTAGCCACTACATCTAAGCTAGAACAAAAAAAGCATTAAAGCATTTAAAAGTGATCATACTTCTATAAGAAAAGCCATTTCCACAAGGACCAACATCATACACATAGCATTCATTATTTGCCAAGAGCCAACACTATCATATGCATTTATAACATGAGGAAGCCTGAGCGAACAGAAGGTCGACGCTCAAGCACACTGGGTTTTTAATTCAGTGGAAGCACTCCCAGGTTCACAAGCCTCACTTGCCAAACTGCATTGTGCGATGCTATTGTCTTGCTCGTGTTAATCAGAAGCCAGGGAGAAATTAGCTACGAAATCAGAAAGCAACTTGGGGCGCAGGCTTGGCAGCCAACGGGAGCAGGGCGGCACCTGCCCGATTTGCCCGGATCCCTTTTCCTGGCGGACAAAGGCGGGCGCTGCGGGGCGAGCCGGGCGCTCCGGGAGCAGCTCCGGAGCAGCGGCGGCCCCGCCCCGCCCGTCCCGCCCCGCCGCGGGCCGGGGCCGAGCTCGGGCGGGCTCGGGATGCTGGGGCAGCGCCGCGGGCCGGGCGGGCGCGATGGAGCCGCCGGAGGGCTGGGACCCCTACGGGCGGCCGGCCCAGCGCACGCAGTGGCTGGTCAGCGCCCTCGCCTACCACTCCGGGCTGGACCGCGGCGTGGAGAACGAGATGGTCGTGCTGGCCACCGGCCTGGACCAGTACCTGCAGGAGATCTTCCACCACCTGGACAGCGCCGGGGCGGGCCGCATCCCCGGCGAGGATTTCCGCACGCTGTGCCAGGTGCTGGGGCTGGAGGAGGCGGCGGAGCCCGAGGAGTGCGCGGGGCTGTGGGACGGGCTCTCGGCCGAGCTCTCCTTCCGCCAGTTCCACGCGCGGCTCTGCGGCCACGTCAGTAGCCGCGCGGGGCCGCGGCTGCCGCTGGGCCGGGAGAGCGAGCACATCGAGACCCAGACCCGCCTGCGCAGCCCCCGCCGCCGCCGCCGCGCTGACCCCGCGGGCCGCGGAGCCACGGGCAGCGCCGAGCGCCGGCCGCCGGGGCCCTGCTGCCGAGAGTGCTACGAGGAGATGGTGGCGCTGGAGCAGGCCGAGGAGCGCATCGCCAAGCTGGAGGAGGAGAACGGCAGCCTGCGGGAGCTGGTGGAGGACATGCGGGCCGCCCTGCAGAGCAGCGCTGCGCGGTGCCTGGCGCTGCAGGTGAGTCTGCGGCGCTTCTGCACCGGCCCCCGGGGCGGCTGGCGTGGCCCGAGTGCTTCGGGAAAGATGCTGCTCTCGGAAAGTCAGTGTTAATAACTCCTCCACCTCCAGACTGAGACCGGAGCTGCTTGTTCATCCTCGGCATTAACTTCTCAGCAAAGTTTATTCCAGGGAGGCTTTAAGGAGAAATGTTTAAGGAGAAATGCATCTTCACCAGTGTGCCATTGTAAATAGTTACGGGATAGGCTGCTGAGCACTCTGTGTAGAAGTGTAGGGCAGTTCAGCTTAACAAGCCCAAGTGTACAACGCTGCTGCTTCTTCTGTTGCACGTGCAGTCAGGATGTGCTGATGATATATGCTGGATATGCACCAGTGCAGGCTTTTCCTGAAGGAAGAAAGAACTTCTGGATTCTTACCTGCAGGAGCACATGCAGTGCCCCAGAAACATTAGAAGTATGTTTTCTTCAGAGCGTGGTCACAAGAGTTCAGAGTTGGAGCCAGTTCTGTGAGCAGGCTGATGAAGAGTCTGGAGCTCCTCTAGAGAGCCCCATTAATTCTGGGGCTGGTTTCTGCTGCTTCTGCTGTGCTGGCTCGAGTGAAACACACACATTTAACAGCAGTTAAATTGCTCTGGCATGAAATGGTGTGGAACAGGCAGAGCAGTGAAGGGCAGCATGGACCAGTTGTTCTGGCAGGTCTGACCAGCTCTGGTTTGATACTAACACAGCACTCACAGAACTGCTGCACCTGGGACACTTCCACCTGCAGCAGCTGGCTGCTCCTCTTCACAATGCCCAGCAAAGCAGGTCAAAGCCACTTTTACCATTTCCATCTAAAAAGGGAAAGGAAAGCAGAAGCAAAGAGGAAGTCACCAGTCAGAGGTCCTAGGAAGAATCAAAAGAACAAAGAGGCGAACTCCAGAACACCCTCAGCTGCTCCTGGCTCTCTTCTTCTGAACACAACTTCATTGGAAATAGCTTTTTCAGCACACTACTTGACTTCTGAGTACAGACCATAGAAATGACATTATAGCCATACAGAAACTTGTGCAATTAATACAATAAGGAGTAGTTTGGAAATTCAATGTATAGCTGGGTATTAAAAATTACTTTCCAGAGACTGCTTCCTTGTCTCTGTATTTGGCAAAGGTCAAGTAGCTTTAGTTGCTGATGAACTACATGTGATTTTAAAAAAACCCAACAAAGCTCAATCCAGCCATTTTCCATCTTGATTAAAAGACATCCATTTCTCCCTGTTTGGTGTCATTCCAGGTGGGCCTGCGGAAGAGCCATGCCAGCCCCAAAGAAGAGGGATCCTGCTTCCTAGGGAGTCAGAGACCATTAGCACAGAACCACCTGCAGAGCAAGTGCCTCCAAAGGGTCCTGGAGGAAATGGAGCTCATCCGGAGCTCCAGGGATGGGCGGATTGAAGAAGGCATCAGGTTCAATCAGGGGCTGGAGAGGGAACTGAAGAGCTCTCAGGAAGCTCTGGTCAGCCTGGAGGATTGCAACCGTAAGCTGAAGAGGGAGCAGGCAGAGATGAGGAGGAAGGTGGAGGAGGCCAGGCACGCTGTCCTGAACAGCCTTGGCAAAGTGAAGGAGCTGGAAGTGAGAGCTAACGAGGTGCCACATCTGCAAATATACATCCAGCAGCTGGAATCACAACTGCAGCACTACAGGTAGGACGGAGTGTGTCATAAAATGCCTATGAAATCACAGTGTTGGGACACGAGTTAGTCAGCGAGTCACTGCTTGTGGCTTGTTAAATATCTCTAAATACATCCTGTAAAATCAGGCCAGAGGGAAATCAGAAGCTGCTTCTCCATTTTCTTGGTCTGTAGGAGGTCTGTAGGAGATGTGGGCGAGCATTCCAGGCCAAAGGAAGGGTGCTGGTCTGCAAGGAGCTGAAGTTACTCCTCAGACACACAACAACAGAACCCAACGTGGTAATGCTTCAAATAAGCCCCAAAACTAATTCCTGACAGTCCTTCAGAAACCATCTCCAACACACTTCCTTTTTTTCACTGCATTTCCTGGTTGGTAGGTCCCATCCCAAGCCAGCTGTAATCAGAGGGCTGACACTGCATTCCATAAAAAAGCTCTTCAACACGTCCTAGGAGCTGGGAAAAAGCACACCAGGACAACTTCTGGGCAGTGATTTTAAACTCTGCTGTGACTTCATTGCTTCTTCACTGACAGAATAGGTAATACTCAGAAGAGGGATGTTGAAACGTTCCTAGACCCACAAAATAATATAGTGGGAATCTCAAACAAAGAAATATATGGCTCAACTAAAGCCCACTTTTGTGGTAGCAGAAACAAATGTTTCCAGAAGTCAGGAAGTTGGTCATGAATTTAATAATCCACTGCTTTTGTTGGTTTTTCTCTCAGACAAAACTTGGACTCCCTGGTGGTTATTAAGTGTTAGGCAATTCTGCCTAACAGGTTTCAGATTGACTTCTGGAATAAAATCTAGTTTCTATTTTCAGTGACCCAAAGCAAAGCCAGTATTTATAGATGTATCTTGACTTATACTACTAAATCTAGTCTTTTAATGGATTGCATCTTCTCAACTCCTTGCCTCTTCCTAAACTCACACTTCCTCTGTTTGCTTATAAGAAGAATTCCTAGTGAGTTATTTGTGGCATTATAGCCATTGTACTGTTTTCTGAAATGAGGAAATTGTAAAAACAGCCATTTTATGCAGTGTCTTTCAGTCAGCACTGTGTATGTTAATACTTGCATGGTTGCAGGAGATCAAAGAAGATGAAAGCATTGATTTAAACCTGGATAGGATTTCAAAAGCACTTGGAGGGCACAAAATGTTCAAGATCTCTGTCAGGGGTCTCTGGATGAATGATTCAACTCCTGGTGCCTAAAGGGATCAGACAAATTCTCAGGTCTGTGACATTCTGCTTGCACCAAAGATTTCAGATGAGTTCTTGTCCTGTGGAATTGCTTTTTCAAGGTATGATCAAGGACAAAAACAGGGGAAAGGCAAGAAGGAATGTCCACTGGCCTTGCAGAGCAGGAACTTTATGGGTTACCTGAAAACAAAGAGTGTGAGTTTAAAAATGTAAATGATACATACCTTGTAAGATAAGCTTCATCTGTAATACTTATTTTTCAATGGCATGCTGATTTAAAGTGAGTGTCAAGCTCAGGAATGGTGCTGGACTGACCATTTGGGAACTACACCCCTTTTTTAGGCCCGTGGCACATTTAGCAGGGCAGCTTTCATCCTTTGAGAGTCTCAGTTGGCCACAAAGCACCTCCACGTCCCCATCCACATCATTCAGCTCTGGGTGTAAGCAGTTGAACTTGGAGATGCATAATGATAACTGTGACTGGCATGCCTGTGGTCATATTCCACAGCACATGGAATCCCATCCCTCCACACATGCCCAGAGTGGCCCAGAGGTGCCCAAAGTGGCAGGAAATGGTGAATAAGCAGTGCAGAGCTGTGTGTTGGGGTGGGGAAGGGGTGCAGAGCAGCAGGGCTGGCTCTGCCCCACAGCCTTGGCTGTCCCAGCTTGTCGCACTCCCTCAGTGCTCAGGCAGCACAAACTCCTCCTGCTCAGAGAGAATCACCTTCTCCTGATGTGCAGGAGTCCAGATGTGTGGGTGGAGCTCAGGTGAGGTGCTGGGAGTGCTTGGGGAGCAGAAGAGATGGGTTGGCTGAGGTGTGCAGAGGGAGGGACAGCTGGGAACCCACAGGGATCTGGCTGGCACTTGTCAAGGGTGTCACTTGTCCTGTTGGTTAAGTCAGGCTGTATTCCAGCTGCTGTTAGCTGTACTTGTAGTTGAAGTCAGGCTGTATTTCAGTTGCTGTTAACTGTACCTTTAGTTTAAATCGCTCTGTGTTTCAGTCACCACTCCAGTGAGCAGTTTTCTCCCTTGAAGGTGCCACCCCGAGTTTGTGAGCAGGATCTGGGTTTGGCAAGAACTAACACTGCAAGGTAAGGGTGGAGAGGAATGGGGGGGATTTGGGTGTTCTGCAGAAAGCACTGACAACTGCAGATACATTCCTGAGAATTCACCTTCACTGGCTTGCTGAGCTACAGGCTTCCTGCAGCTAAAGTCAAATTTCTTCCAGAGAGGATCATCCTCAAGAACGAGTGCAATCTAGGAGCTTTCCACTCTGCTTCTGTTATAGTTTCATATTTATAAAGGAAATGATTTCTTCTTTTAGGTTCCGATTTTAAAAGCTCTTTCAGTCTCTAAATCCCTTTTCTTGACTTTCATCTGATACCTACTTGCTATCACTTAGATCTGGAATCTCAACCTTAAATTATAATCCCTAATGCAGAAAATAACACAGTTTGCATTTATTCAAGAAGGTGTTTAAGTACCTGCAAGTGATTAAATTGGAGTGTGTAATTATAATCACCTATTCCTGATTCCATGTTCCAGATTCATATTCCTGCACATCTGTATGACTTAAACATGAACTTTTTCTGAGTGCACAAGTTCCTGTGCCAGGGTTTGAAATGTCCCTGTCCCATCGTGAAGTTCCTAAACCTGTCTAGTTCATAGTTCTTTTCTTCAGGTGCACACCCTAATCTTTCTACTCTGATTCATATGTCAGGTTTCTGTCCCCTGTTCTCCCCATGAGATGTCTGGACTATCTTTCAGCTTTTCTTTTTTAATCCCTGTCACGTTAGTGAGTCGGCTCAACTTTAAAGGTAAATTTCAATAAATTCCTTCCTGAAAAGCTTGAGTTCAATTCATTTCAGAGCAAAAAGACATCACAAGAAATTGTATCTTTCTCACTATTTATCACTGTTTATATAAGAAGTGTGTCATTTCCCAGTGCCTGATTGCAGGAGAGTTTAGGAAGTCAGGCAAGTCCCATTTTTTTGCAGTGCTCCAGGAGGCATTCCCAGAGGCCAAACCATTAACAGCTATTCCCTAAACTCCCTTTTTCTTCTCGCTAAGTTTTGCTCCAGCACAAGGTGACACCATCCATGTATTCTAATACAGTCCTATGATTTCTGGGTATTATTTATAAAAATACCACACATTAAAATGCTCCTACAGTAAAAATGTCACGTCTACTGCTTTTTTTTTTTTCATCCATTGAGCCATTTGCCCTGTCAGAAAAGGAAATTGGATTGGTTTGACATGAATAGTTCTTGCCAAATATGAGTTGGCTCTGTATTCTGTACTACATGTGAGGTGGCTTAGAAATGGATTACTTAATAAAGTGTTCCTATTCTTTTTCTCTTTAATAGCATTGGAGGGAACAGAACAATTTAACAACCTTGTTTTTTGATCCCAGTGTAACAAATGAAAAGAAAGGTAATTTAGAATTGAAATAAACTTCTTAATAGAGATGTTCACAGAGGGTTTATGTTGCTGCATTAGTCAGCAGCAGAGTGATTACACAGGTGTCCTATATCCAGCACACAAAAACTGCGTTACACAAGAACTGTTATCTTTTTTCTCTCGATGCCCTCGGGCCTCACGTTGTGTGCCAAAATCTGTCCTGGTTTGAAAGACAGGTGTTTGTTAAGGAAGGCAGGAGCCTCCCTTGGAATGGGAAACTGTAACCCCTCTTCCTCCAAATTATTATAAATTTAAAATCATGAGGCTCTCAGGCAAAGATACGGGAATAGGAATAACAGTTCTTTACTAATATCTAAACCAAAGCTAACAAACAACGACAGCTATGGTGATAACCAAAAAACAGAACCAGAAACCCAGTGGCATCCTGCTTGACTTGAGGCACCTTTCCCTTTTGATGCAGTTCCAGTCACAGCCTGCAGGGGGTGCTTCAAGTGTGGTGATTCCCCGGTGGCTGCAGGGGGCGCTCTGGGTGTGATGATTCCCCGGTGCCTGCAGGGGGCGCTCTGGGTGTGATGATTCCCTGGTGCCTGCAGGGGGCGCTGTGGGTGTGATGATTCCCCTGTGCCTGCAGGGGGCGCTCTGGGTGTGATGATTCCCCAGTGCCTGCAGGGGGCGCTCTGGGTGTGATGATTCCCCAAAGCCTGCAGGGGGCGCTCTGGGTGTGATGATTCCCCGGTGCCTGCAGGGGGCGCTCTGGGTGTGATGATTCCCCGGTGCCTGCAGGGGGCGCTCTGGGTGTGATGATTCTCTGGTGCCTGCAGGGGGCGCTCTGGGTGTGATGATTCCCCGGTGCCTGCAGGGGGCGCTCTGGGTGTGATGATTCCCCGGTGCCTGCAGGGGGCGCTCAGGGTGTGATGATTCCCCGGTGCCTGCAGGGGGCGCTCTGGGTGTGATGATTCCCCGGTGCCTGCAGGGGGCGCTCTGGGTGTGATGATTCTCTGGTGCCTGCAGGGG
>JAVTVJ010011705.1:0-76951 GCA_034509425.1 Eopsaltria australis
TGGGGGTAACTGAGATCCTACTGCAAGTGACTGGGAGTGACTGGGAACACAGTGGAAGTGACTGGGACCGTACTGGAATCATACTGGCAGTGACTGTAAGTGACCAGGATCACATTGGGAGTGATTGGAACCATACAGGGAGTGACTGGGAGCCACTGGGACCATGCTGGGAGTACACTGGGGATACACTGGGAGCAACTGGAAGATACTGGGACCAGGCAGGTGGGACTGGGAGCACAATTACAGAAACTGGTTATATTGGGAGGAACTGGAACCCCACTGAAGGCTACTGGGAGCAGAACTGGGGCAACTGGGATCACGCTGGAAGAAACTGGGAGTTATTTGGATTGTGCTGGAGGAACTGGGACCTCACTGCGGCAAGTGGATATAACTGGGAATGACTACAAGCATGCTGAGGGCAACTGGGATATACTGGGAGAGTCTGCAATCATACTGGGAGCAACTGGGACCACCCTGGGGGTACCTGGGAGTGGCTGGGACCAACTGGGATCATGCTGGAGTCTACTGGGAGCAACTGGGACTACTGCATTGAGGGCAACAGGGATGTACTGCAAGAGACCAGGAGTGACTGGGAACATCCTGGGAGTGATTGGGAACTTGTTGCAGGTGACTGGGATATACTGGGAGAGACAGGAATTGACAGGGATCATACAGAAGGTGCTGGAATAATTCTGTCAGTATCTGAGAATGACTGGGATCCTACTGGAATCATACTGGGAGTGAGTGGAACCATCCTGGGTAACCAGGAGCAACTGGGACCATGTGGGGAGCAAATGGCATCCTGCAGAGAGGGACTGGAGTGACCAGCTTCAAACTGGAAGTGACTTGGACCATCCAGGGAGAGTCTGAGCCCATAATGGGATCACACTGGGTGTGACTGGGAGGGACTGGGCCCTACTGAGATCCCACCCCAGGCACCGTCAGGGGCAACACAGACCCAGCCTGGGCACAGGGAGGGAATTTATTCCCAAGCAAATCACAGCAGCACAAGGACAAGGGAAAGAAATCTCTCCAACACCTTCCCCACACACAGCAGGGATCACCCAGAATGGGGGTAACCAGGGCTCTGTCCAAGATGGGTCACTGGGGATCATCCAACGCGGATCCTCCCATGCAGGATGGAGCTGGAGCAGCGCATGAAGCTCTTCCCGCACTCGGGGCACTCACAGGGCTTCCCTTACTGGTGCCTCCGTTGGTGTCGGGTCAAGTGAGAGCTCCAGGAGAATCTCTTCCCACACTGGGGACACTCGTAGGGCCTCTCCCCGCTGTGGGTGCGCTGGTGCACAACGAGGGTGGAGTTGCTTTTGAAGCTCTTCCCGCAGTCGGGGCAGCAGAAGGGCCTCTCCTCTGTGTGAATCCGCTGATGCAAGAGGAGATGAGGGCTGATCTTAAACCTCTTCCCACACTCAGGACCCGGTGTGGATGACTTGATGTTTTCTCAGGCTGGAGCTGCACTGGAAGCTCTTCCCACATTCCCCGCACTCATGGGGCCGTTCCCCAGTGTGGATCACCTGGTGCTGGATCAGGTTGGAGTTGCGGCTGAAGCTCTTCCCACATTCCAAGCACTCATAGCGCTTTTCCCCAGTGTGGATTCTCAGGTGGTCCATCAGGTCAGAGATGTGTCTAAAGCTCTTCCCGCATTCCCCACACTCGTAGGGCCGTTCCCCAGTGTGGATCCTCAGGTGCTTGTTTAGGTTCGAGCTGGAGCCGAAGCTCTTCCCACATTCCCCACACTCATAGGGCTTTTCCCCAGTGTGGATCCTCTGGTGTTTCATCAGGCGGGAGTTGTACCTGAAGCTTTTCCCACATTCCAAGCACTTGTGGGGCTTCTCCCCACCCTGAGGCTTTTTCACCAACTCTGAGCTCTGCCTGGATCTCCGGCTGCCTTCCTGGCACAGGAAGGGTCTTTCCTCCTTGCAGCTCCCTGGGCTGGGTTTGCAGCCCCTCCTTGCGCTGCATCTCTTGGGTTTTTCTTCCTCCTCCATCTGGCTAGGGCTTAGGAATGACAAAGCCTGTTTTGGGGGGAAAAAGAAGATAATGCTTTGGGTTGCGATTTCCTCCTACCCAAGTCCACCTCAGGAAGTTGTTGGACATCTCTTTTCTTTAAGGGCCTCCAAAACACCAAGGTTCAGCCCAGAAATCCCCAAAATAATGATAGACAGATCAAAAACTCAAAAAGCATCAAGATTCAGCACCCCCAAAAAAGCCAAAGCACTGACATTTACCCCAATAAAGCTCAGAAATACACAGATTCACCCCACTGAAATAATGAATCCTCCTCCCAAGTCAAGGGTTTGATGTGGGGGGGTGGGCAGGGGCAACTCTTCTGGGGTTAGGGGGAGGCTGCAGATACAGGGAGTGCTGGAACCTTGTGATGGCTTCTCCTCTGGCACCTCCTCCTCCTCATCCTCCTGTGTCCCTACTCTGCCTAACACTTCCCTTGCTGCTGCTATTCTGCCTTCTCTTGCATAATCCCACCTTCTCCTCCCACGTGCATTGTTTTACAACTTTGTTCCTCCTCGAAACTCTTCCATCCCTTCCCCTCCTGCCCTCAGCATCCAAACCCAGCTATCGCTGACCCTCCAAACCCATAGCATCCCAACAAAGGGGCAGGGATGGAGCTGGTTCAGGTTGGGCTGGGGCAGCACTGGGCTCTTGGCCGCTTCCTCACACTCAGCCCCCACTGCAGCCGCTCCTCCCAGGACAGCGCGGGGGGGGCCCAGCCTGGGCGCTCCGCCCCTCCCACCTCCCCAAATTCACCTCGCAGGGAGCGCTGGGGGCAAAGGCGGGGATGCAGGTGGGGTCCAGGTGGAGAGCTTTGAGAGCTGCGGGTCTGCCTGGGAACTGGGGAGTCATCAACGCCGCACCCTCGGATTGGCTGAGCCCGGCCTGAGGGCTGGGGCTGCAGCAAGGGCGGACACCCCGCTCCAGGGGGGATGTCCCGCAAACGGGAACCCCCAGGAAAGGAAGAAGAGGAAATGTGTCTGTACAAACAGATGGTGTGAGTCTGCCTGGAGATAGGGACAGGGACTCCTACATAAGGAATTGACAGCAGAAGCCATCAGTTATAGAAAATGTTATTAATTGACACAGACTGCTGCTCAGCCAAGGTCCTGCTAAATTCCTGACCTTCAAGAAGAAGAACAAACACTGAACAGAGCCATGGATGTCCTATGTTATACAAAAGAGGAGAATGTTGAGATAATTTGCACATTCTCCAAGAGGTAATGAAGGACACTGACACCCAGGGGGGTAATGAGGGAACTTGAGAAGGACTCTCAACAGACAAAAGTGGAGGGATGGTGTTGCTGTGATGGGAAAGGATTGCTTGAAGGGGAGTGTGCAGGAATATGGTTAAGTCAAGAAACAGCAGGAGGAATCCTTGAGGGAAGAAGAAGAATGATGGAAAAGAGGAGGAAGAAAAAAACATTGAGGACGGGGATGTTTTTCAGCATCCTCTTGGCCTATGAAATAGCCACCTGATCCAGATCTTTTTCAACCCCAGTTTCCAGGACAGGGAAAGAAGGAGGTCAGGATTTCAGGGGATTTCTCTGTGCTGGGCAGCGGCAGAACCAGGCACAGAGGTGCGGGACTGGGAGCATGGGCTGGGGGCCTCTGGGGAGCTGTGGAGCCAGGCCAGGCCTGTGGGGCAGCTGGGGCTCAGCAATTTCCATTTGTTTCTAATTGTGACTGGAATAAATCGAGAAGTGAATTGATGGCTAAATTGAGAATGCAGATTAATATTATAAAAGGTGATACAGACCCTGATGCTGTTGTATCTCTGTGTCATTGTCTGCCAAGGCCTCTACTGAAGTGAACCCAGAAGGGTGCGCAGCTCCAGGGAAATAGGGAAAATTAGAGATGGAGCCTCTCCCAATAACTTTCAAGCAACCAGCACAAGTGGTGTCTAAAAGCAATACCCTGTTCCAAGGCAGGCAAGGAAGGGGTCACAGCCTGGGATTGAGTCCCTGCTAAAGGCAGGGCTTTTGGAGCCTGCCATCTCTCCCTACAACACTCCTGTCTGCCAGGCAAGAAACTGCATGCATGGACACCAGGAGGAAAGCAGAACTGCCAAGGGTTAAAAAGCAGATTAACTCAGTCTCCTGCCCTGCCTCAACCAGACAGGGAAAGAGAATTTGAATTGTGTGTGGATGTTAAACAGGGCCATGCCAAAGGAATTCTTGTGCTAAAATGTTTAACCCAATGGCCAGAGAGTGGCCTCATTGTCTGCACAATTGTGCAGCCAGGGTGGCTTCAATGGCAACTGAGGCCCAAACCTGAACTCACAAGGATCTCCTGTTGTTCAAGTCTGGCATCAAGTTCAAGCTTTGAGAACCAAAAGAGCCTCTACATGGATGAGCAGTGCTCAGTTATTATATTATGAAACTTGTTCAGTGGAACAGGAGGATTTAGAATTGAGGACAGGGGAAGGGTTGTACCCAGCCTCCTATGTGAAGGGCCCTGGACAGGGGGGCTGGGAAGAAACCCATGACTGCATTCAAGTGACAGAGCTGCAGACCCGGGATGGGAGAGATTGAGGAGACATTCCCTGGCCTGAGGGAGAAAATGTGTTTATGGAAGGCTATTCAAGGGCAGGAGAAAGGAAATGGGCGCCAGGATATGCTGCTATCAAGGGAAGGGAATTACAGGAAGGGGAGAGGTTACAGGCTCAGCTTAGACACAGGAGCTCTGTGCACTTGTGAGAGCCTGGCAATTATATCAGGGAAACAGTTCACATTTTTACCGATGGTAAGTACACACATGGAGTGGTCCACGGGTTAGGAAAACTGTGGGAGGAAAGAGATTTGCTCACCTGCACAGGAAAACCATTCACTCATGAAAGTTGAATTACTCACCTATTGGAGCTGGTGAATTTACCAAGAGGGGAGGCAATGATCCACGCAAGGGGACACCAGGCAGGGTGCTCAGGGGAGCCAATTGGCCACGGACTGGCAGAGGAAGAGGCTCGGAAAGCAGCACTTTTGCCAGAAGTCTCTAAGATCCTGCCTTTAATCCTAGTGGCTCAACTGCCAGAGAAACTGTCTTTTCTTCCAGAGGAGTTGGAGATCATGAAAAAGAGAGGCAAGAATTGGATTACAAAGGACAGTAAACAAAGGATACCAAAAGCTTGGCCCTACAAATGGTAAAACAGCTCCATGAAAGGGAGTCATTGGGGTCTGTAGGATTGGGTGAAGCCTTCCTCAAGATGTCCTGCCTTGGCTCTTTCTCTTCTGCCCAAATGTGCTGTTGAAGGTTGCTTGGTTTCTGCCAAAGCATATAACCAGGTCAGAAAGAAACTTGCCAGGGCAGGGAGGCCTTGGCCTGCACGTACTTTCCAACAATCCCAGGTGGATTTTAGGGAAATGCCCCAAGTGGGAAGGCTTCAATATCTTCTGGTAATAGCATGTCACCTAACAAAAGCATTTCCAACAGCTTCAGTAACTGCTGCATCAGTTACAAAGGTATTTTTTGGAACTAATAACTCCAAGATATGGGATTGTGGAAGCAATAGACTCAGATAGCAGACATATTTTTTCAGGAAATATCCTTCAGGGGCTTAAAGCTGCTTTAGGGACACAATGGGACCTCCGGAACACCTGGCAACCCCAGAGTCTGGGTCGAGTAAAAAGATTGAATGGTGAAAGACCTCTTGAAGCTGCTGATAGAAACCAAGATGCCATGGGTAAGGCTTTTGCCATTGGCTCTGGCAAGAATAAGAGCCAGACACAGGGCAGAGATTCAATTATCTCCCTTGCAATTGGTGTCTGGAATTCCTTACCCTGGTGATTCTGCACCTAGTGTGGATCTGGAGATAAGGGATGTCTGTTTCAAGCAGTGTGTGGCCAGAATCCTGTCTCTTGTGAAATCTCTTGCACAGGAAGCTCGGCTGGCACAGAGCCTGCCTTGGCACTTTGCTGCTCACAACATGCAAGCAGGACTTTGGGTGGTGCTCCAGGAGTGCAAAGAAGCAGCACTGGTGGCCAAGTGGCGTGGCCCATTGCAAGTGTCCCTGAGCACAGAAACAGGTGCCAGCAGAGCTGAACACGGGGGGACCCCTCAGCCTGGCCTCAAGGTGTCTGAAGCCCCGCAGATTTGGACTTGCCGGCTGCAGCAGGAGGATGGGAGGCCGCCACTGAGCCTGCACTGAAGGCAACGCAGCAGCAGCAGCCAGGGCTCCACAGCAGGGGAAGCCCCTGGGCCTGCCCACACATCCTCTGCTGAAATCGTCTGCCTGGGCACCCTCCTTTGGCATCTCCAGACACTGGGGGCCAATCCTTGCTGGCACTCTTGCAGCTTCAGTGCTTTCTGTGCCTACACTCGCCACAGGGGCTGCGGAAAACAATGTGAGAATTCGACTCTGGCTCTCAATTAGACTCACACTGGGCTGGGTGGGATTAGATTGTTGCAAAATACACCAAGTTTAAAATTCATAAAATTGTATGTCTCCAGTCAGGCTTGGTTTCCCTTTGCCTTGGGGAAAGAAGTTTTAAAAGTTTTTTCTAAGGGATGTTGCAGCACTCAAGGGAGATGAGCTGAACATCTCAACAGACTGGGAATGGCCCAAAAGATTCCCAAAAAAATAACGACCATCAACAAAACATCAACGCCCATCAGCAAACATCAACCAACAACTACCCAAGACAATGCCCCTGCATAGCTGGAGACACCTGGTCTGGAAAAGGCTGAGAAGGAAATCCAGGAGTGTGCACCTAATTAACATCAGAGGCAAAGAAATCCGGGTCCAACAGAAAACCAAATTCTAAGATCTACCCAAGGGGGAAGCAATAAACCTTAAACCAAGGGATTTCTGTGGGTTTAGACTGTAGAAAATTTAGGAAAAATCGGGTAAAACTCATGTGTCAGGGAATGATTCTCTCTGCACACCCGGGCTATGTGTGGATAAAGTGATTTCTGTTGCACATCCTCCCCAGAAAAAAGTAATGCCTCGATTCTCTAACTCAAGAAATGTTTTTGTTTATACCCTATATTTTCGCGATAAAATTACAGAATTAGAATGTTTTTTCTTAATAATCCTAATTCTATACTGTCAGTTAGGATTGTGGCAGGGGTGTGACAACCAACTTTTAGTCTTAAGGGAAGAAGTAGCAAAAATCTTTATTGCTTTGGGGTTTTGTGTGTATGTGTGTGTGTCGCTGTAAACGATGGCAAAATTTTGGTGTGGGTTTTTCAACGTTCACCTTTAGGCTGCATTTTGCAAAACTGGAAGAAGTTTAAGTGACCCTTTTACTCTACACAATTATTAGAATATTGTTTAAAAAAACAAAAAAAGCATGGGAGAGGTGTGGGGGGGGCGGGGGGGCGGTGGGGAACGGGTGGGGGTTGCTGAAGGCTTTGGGAGTCAGAGGGAAAAATCCCTCACTGGGGTTCCCCTTCTCTGCCCTCTCCACTATGAGGTTCTGGGGGTCCCCCTGTCCTGGATGCTGTGGGTCCTGCAGATATTGGAGGTCCCTCCTCTGCAGGGTCTCTGCCTGCTCCAGAATTCCAGGGAATCCCAGGGGTCCCCCTCTCTTGGGTCTCCCCACTTTGGGGTTCTGGATGTCCCCCTTCTCTGGGCTGCTGAGGCTCCCATGGCTCCCCCTCTCTGGGGTTGCACTAAGGGATGCCGAGGGTTTGGGGGTCCCAGGGGTCCCTCCTCCCCTGACTCTCTGCTCCCAGGTGCCGGATCTCGCAGGGGTGCCCCCTCTCTGTGCTCCCCACTTTGGTGTCCCACGGCTTCCCCCTCTCCAGGCTCATCCCTTCTCCGGGCTGCGCCTTCTCCAGGCTCCCCTCACTCCCGGCTCTCGGGGTCCCCACTCTCCACGCCCCCATTTCAGGCTCCGGGGCTCCCTGGGCTGCCCCCTGTTCCCTTTCCTCCCTCACAAGGCTGCTCCCCTCCCCTTCCCCCTCCGCCGATACCAGGCGATCGCCACGTGGCTCCGGGGACCCCGCACTCCCCTCCCACCGCCGGGGCTCTGCCGGCAGCCGCCACCCGGACATTCCCAAAAAAACACCTCCCGCGGACCCCGCAGTGTCCACCCAAAGGGGATTTCGGGTCCACTTTGGAGTCCTGCAAGATCCAAACATCGCTCAGCCCGCCCCTTCCCGAGAAAAAGAAGCAGGGACCCCAAAGACACTTCGGGTGAGCTCCAAATATCCCTCCTAAGAAACCCGTGCCAGGACCGCCCAAGATATTCGGGGCGAGCTCCCCATTCCCGGTCACCTGCGGAATGCGGGGAAGGGCGATGTTCCGGAGCGAAGGGGCTGCAGATCCAGAGAGGCATGGATGCACCCGGTGCCTCCTCTCAGGCTGCTCTTGCTGCTCCTGCTCCTCCTCTACCCCTCCTCTTCCTCCTCCTCCTTCTCCTCCTTCTCCTCTTTCTCCTCCTCCTCCATCCCTGGGCTGCGGGCGCGGAGCTCTCGGGTGAGCGGGGAGGGGACGGGACCCGGTGGGAAAAGGGAGCGTCACCCCCACACCGAGCTGGGGGGGAGCTGGGGTTTGGGGGTGATGGGAAAAAGGAGGGAGAGGGGGCATAAGGGGAAGTGGGACAGAGGGAAGGGGGTTCCTAATGAGGGTCTCCCATTAACCCCAGGACCCCCAAATCCCCTCCCTGTCCTCCCAACCCCTCCCGGCGCTGTGGGGGCCGGGCCGTACCCCAGTGCCGGCTCAGGGGGTGCTCCAGGCTGACGTGCTCCACCTGGCAGCTGCAGGTGACCCCACGCCGGACGTTTTCAGCAGCCCCAGGAGCTGGTAGGTCCAGTCCCCATTGGGGACAACGTCGGTGCCACCACGTGGCCCGAGAGCTCCTGCTGGGCCTGGAGCCAGCTCAGCTAGATGTCGGCAGGGTAGAAATCCATCAGGGAGCAGAGCAGGCGGCCGGGGCCTGGCTGGGGGCTCGAGGGCACCAGCGAGATGGACACGCTGGGATGGGCAGGGGGCTGGGGGACCTCCCCCAGTGCAGATCTGCCCCTCCACCCTGCAAGTAGCAGGGATGGAGTGCTGGGTGAGAGGGAAGCACCCTGCTTCCATCGCAACCCCACCATGCCCCCGCTCCCCTCCTCCTTCTCGTTGTTCCTCAACCCACAGACCCCTTCCAACCCAATTCTGGGCTCCCAGCCCCTCCCCCACTCTCTGGGGGTCCCAGCCCCCTCTTTTACCCCAATCTTCTGCCCCTTTTCAATTATCCCGCACATAGCCAACTTTCCCCTTTTCTTGGTTTTGGAGGTTCCAGGCGCTTCCTGCTCAATCTGGGGGTCCCGACCCAGCTTTCACTCAAATCAGGCAGCACACTGCTTTAAACAGACATCCCTTATCTCCAGCCCCACACTAGGTGAAGAATTACTAGGGTAAGGAATTCCAGACAGCAATTGCAAGGGAGATAATTGAATCTCTGCCGTGGGTCTGGCTCTTATTCTTGCCCGAGCGAATGGCAAAAGCCATACCCATGGCATTTTGGTTTCTATCAGCAGCTTCAAGAGGTCTTTCACCATTCATTCTTTTTACTCAACCCAAACTCTGGGGTTGCCAGGGGTTCTGTAGGATCCATTGTGTTCCTAAAACATCTTTAAGCCCCTGAAGGATATTTCCTGAAAAAATACTTCTCCTATCTGAGTCTGTTTTCCACAGTTCCATATCTTGGAGTTATAAGTTCCAAAAAATACCTTTGTAACTGATGCAGCAGTTACTGAAGCTGTTGGAAATGCTTTTGTTAGGTGACATGCTATTACCAGAAGATATTGAAGCCTTCCCACTTGGGGCATTTCCCTAAAATCCACACGATTTTTTGCTTTGGCAGAAACCAAGCAACCTTCAACAGCACATTTGGGCAGAAGAGAAAGAGCCAAGGCAGGACATCTTGAGGAAGGCTTCACCCAATCCTCGAGAGCCCCAATGACTCCCTTTCATGGAGCTGTTTTAACATTTGTAGGGCCAAGCTTTTGGTATCCTTTGTTTACTGTCCTTTGTAATCCAATTCTTGCCTCTCTCCTTTGCCCCACTCTTTTTCATGATCTCCAACTCCTGTGGAAGAAAAGACAGTTTCTCTGGCAGTTGAGCCACTGGGATTAAAGGCAGGATCTTAGAGACTTCTGGCAAAAGTGCTGCTTTCGGAGCCTCTTCCTCTGCCAGTCCGTGGCCAATTGGCTCCCCTGAGCACCCTGCCTGGTGTCCCCTCACCTGGATCATTGCCTCCCCTCTTGGTAAATTCACCAGCTCCAATAGGTGAGTAATTCAACTTTCATGAGTGAATGGTTTTCCTGTGCAGGTGAGCAAATCTCTTTCCTCCCACAGTTTTCCCAAGCCATGGACCACTCCATGTGTGTACTTAGCATCAGTAAAAATGTGAACTGTTTCCCTGATATAATTGCCAGGCTCTCACAAGTGCACGGAGGTCCTGTGTCTGAGCTGAGCCTGTAACCTCCCCCCTTCCTCTAATTCCCTTCCCTTGATAGCAGCATATCCTGAGACCCATTTCCTTTCTGCTGCCCTTGAAGAGCCTTCCATAAACACATTTCCTCCCTCAGGCCAGGGAATGTCTCCTCAATCTTTCCCAGCCCGGGTCTGCAGCTCTGTCACTTGAATGCAGTCATGGGTTTCTTCCCAGCCCCCCTGTCCAGGGCCCTTCACACAGGAGGCTGGGTACAACCCTTCCCCTGTCCTCAATTCTAAATCCTCCTGTTCCATTGAACAAGTTTCATACTGTAATAACCGAGCACTGCTCATCCATTTAGAGGCTCTTTTGGTTCTCTAAGCTTTAACTTGATGCCAGACTTGAACAACAGGAGATCCTTGTGCCTTCAGTTTTGGGCCTCAGTTGCCATTGAAGCTGTGGCTGCACAATTGTGCAGACAATGAGGCCACTCTCTGGCCATTGGGTTAAACATTTTAGCACAAGAATTCCTTTGGCATGGCCCTGTTTAACATCCACACACAATTCAAATTCTCTTTCCCTGTCTGGGAGAGGCAGGGCAGGAGGCTCAGTTAATGTGCTTTTTAACCCTTGGCAGTTCTGCTTTCCTCCTGGTGTCCATGCATGCAGTTTCTTGCCTGGCAGACAGGAGTGTTGTAGGGAGAGATGGCAGGCTCCAAAAGCCCTGCCTTTAGCAGGGACTCAATCCCAGGCTGTGACCCCTTCCTTGCCTGCCTTGGAACAGGGTATTGCTTTTAGACACCACTTGTGCTGGTTGCTTGAAAGTAATTCGGACAGGCTCCATCTCTAATTTTCCCTATTTCCCTGGAGCTGCCCACACTTGTAGGTTCCTTTCAGTAGAGGCCTTGGCAGATATCTGACGCAAAGTTACAAAAGGATCAAGCTCTGTATCTCCTTTTATAATTTTAATTTCCATTAATAATTTAGCCATCACATTCATTCCAAGACAGAATCCACAGTTAGGGGCAAACAGAATTTCATGCATTTAAGGCCCATTCCCCACATCCACTAATAGTGGATGAATAAAACACACCTGCTCATTTTTCTCACCCACTGGATAATCAAAGAACTTCTCGACAATTTCCCCCCTTAGGTCTAAGATTGCAAGTGGATCCAGAGGCCCCTGTGTCTATCAGAAAGGGCCTCCTCTTGATTCAGAGCCACCCTGAATGTTCTCAAGGGCTCCAGTGTGGTGGGTTCCTGGTGGAATGGGAGCTCTGACATCCCAAACAATCCATGTCCATCAAGGGGTGGACTTGCTGCTCGTGAGGGTGCTCCTGTCTCTGCTTCCAGTGTCCTTGTGGTGTGCAGATGGAACCCTGATTCCTTGCCAGGGGCTGTTTGGGTGGGCTCTCCCCTGCCGAGGAGGGCAATGCCTCTGCCAGGTGCTTGTGGCCGAGGCCGTCCCCTTGGTGCTGGGGCCCCCTTGGGCCCTGTGGTTCACCCCTCAGGGGCTGTAGAAACTCTGCCATGGCCTTTGCCTTCACCTTGGCCTTTTCCTCCTCCCTTCTTGCATTCAGCTGCTGTGCCTTTGTGACCAAGTCCTGCAGGGGCTTCTTCTGCCACTGCTGCAGCCCCCCCCTCAGTGCCTGTGGGTGCTCATCCTGTGACAGCTGCTGAGCTTTCTGCAAAATCACTCGTTTCTCCAGTGACCCAAATAAGATCCTTAAAAGAAAATCCTGATCCTTCCATGAGTAATCCCCTTTTCTCAGCTATTCCTTCCTCCTCCTTGTGCTCCTCTCCACACCCCGTATCCCAGAGGCGGTCCCTGTCCTGCCGCAGTGTCCAAAGGCGGCCACCCCCGGCGGGCAGGGCCGGCAGCTCCACGGGGCCGGGCAGGCGGCCGGGGTGTTCCGCAGCCTCCTGGGGGCCGGGGACCACTGCCGGCCGTGCCCGGGGTGTGCTGGGGTCAGGCAGTGCCCGGCGCTGAGCCCCGCCTGCCCCACAGCCCCGGCCCGGCCCCGCAGCTCCGCACAGGCCCCCAGCCCGTGCTCCCAGTCCCGCACCTCTGTGCCCGGTCCTGCTGCTGCCCAGCACAGAGAAACCCCCTGAAATCCTGACCTCCTTCTTTCCCTGTCCTGGAAACTGGGCATGCAAAGGATATGGATCAGGTGGCAATTTTTGAGTCTAAAAGGATGCTGAAAAACATCCCAATCCTCAGTATTTCTCTCTTCCTCCTCTTTTCCATCATTCTTTTTCTTCCCCCATGGATTCCTCCTGCTGCTTCTTGCCATAACCATATTCCTGCACACTCCCCTTTAACCAATCCTTTCCCAGCACACCAACACCATCCATCCCCTGTTGTCTGTCGAGACCCCTTCTTGAGTTCCCTTATTGCCCCCTGGGTGTCCATGTCCTTAATTAGCTCTGGGAGAATGTGCAAACTACCTCAACATTCTTCCTGTTTGTATAGCAAATGATATCCGTGGCTCTGTTCAGTCTTTGTTCTTCCTCTCGAAGGTCAGGAATTTAGCAGGACCTTGGCTGAGCAGCAGTCTGTGTCAATTAATAATATTTTCTGAAACTGATGGCTTCTCCTGTCAATTCCTTATGTACAAGTCCCTGTCCCTATCTCCTGGCAGACTCACACCATCTGTTTGTACAGACACATTCCTCTTCTTATTTCCTGGGGGTTCCCGTTTGCGGGACATCCCCCCTGGAGCGGGGTGTCCGCCCCTGCTGCAGCTCCAGCCCTCAGGCCGGGCTCAGCCAATCCGAGGGCGTAGCGCTGATGACTCACCAGTTCCCAGGCAGACCCGCAGTGCCCAGCGCTCCCCACCTGGACCCAACCTGTGCCCCCGCCTTTGCCCCCAGCTCCCCCCGCGAGGGGAATTTGGGGAGGTGGGAGGGCGGAGCGCCCAGGCCGGGCTCCCCCACGCTGTCCTGGCAGGAGCGGATTCAGTAGGGGCCGAGTGTGAGCGGAAGCGGCCGAGAGCCCAGTGCTGCCCCAGCCCGACCTGTGCCAGCTCCATCCCTGCTCCTCCTGTTGGATTCAACAGCTTTGGGGAGAAGAGGGAGCCAGGGGTGAATGCTGGGCCTGAGGGGAGGAGGAGAAGGGATGGAGGAACAGGGTTGAAGAACAAAATCGCTAAACCATGCTTGGGGGAGGAGAAGGTGGGATTATGCAAGAGAAGGAGGAATCACAGGAGCAAGGAAAGCGTTAGGCAGAGTAGGGACACAGGAGGATGAGGATGAGGAGGTGCAGGAAGAGTAGCCACGTCAAGGTTCCAGTACTCCCTGTATCTGTGGCCTCCCCCCAACTCCAGGAGCGTTGCCCCCCCACATCCAGCAGGGGAGGAGGATCCATGATTTTCAGAGGGGTAGGTGGATCTTGGTATTTCTGAGCTTTATTGGGGTAAATGTCAGTGCTTTTGCTTTTTTTGTGGAGGCTGAATCTTTCTATTTTGGATGGAGTTTTGGGTCAATCTTGATGTTTTGGGCCTCTTTCTTGATTGTTTGGGGACTTTTGTGCTGAATGTTGGTGTTTTGGAGGTTTTCTGGACACAAGATTTCCGGTGACTTCCTGAGATGGAGTCGGGCAGAAAGGGCCCCCAATTCAAGTTGCTCAGACCTTTCTTTTCCCCCCTAAACCAGGATTTGTCATTCCCAAGGCGTGGCCAGATGGAGGAGGAGGAAAAGTCCTGGAGATCCCTCACAAGGAGAGGCTGCAAACCCAGGCCTGGGAGCTGCAAGGAGGAAAGACCCTCCCTGAGCTGGGAAGGCGGCCAGAGATCCAGGCAGAGCTCAGAGCTGGGGGTGAAGCCTCAGGATGGGGAGAAGACCCACAAGTGCCTGGAATGTGGGAAGAGCTTCAGGTGGAGGTACAAGCTGAGGGAACACCAGAGAATCTACACTGGGGAAAAGCCCTATGAGTGTGGGGAATGCGGGAAGAGCTTCAGGCTCAGCTCCAGCCTAAACAGGCACCAGATGATCCACACTGGAGAACGACCCTATGAGTGTGGGGAATGCAGGAAGAGTGTCAGAAGCAGCTCTGACCTGATCAAGCACCTGAGAATCCACACTGGGGAAAAGCCCTATGAGTGTGGGGAATGTGGGAAGAACTTCCAGTGCAGCTCCAGCCTGATCCAGCACCAGAGGATCCACACTGGGGAACGGCCCCATGAGTGTGGGGAATGCGGGAAGAGCTTCCTGTGCAGCTCTGACCTGAGAAAACATCAACTCATCCACACTGGGGAGAGGCGCTACGAGTGTCCCAAGTGTGGGAAGAGGTTTCAGACCACCTCCAATCTCCTTGTGCATCAGCGGATTCACACAGAGGAGAGGCCCTTCTGCTGCCCTGACTGTGGGAAGTGCTTCAAACACAACTCCACCCTCATTGTGCACCGGCGCATCCACACTGGGGAGAGGCCCTACGAGTGTCCTGAGTGTGGGAAGAGGTTTCAGAGGAGCTCCAATCTCCTCTTGCATCAGCGGATTCACACAGAGGAGAGGCCCTTCCGCTGCCCCGACTGTGGGAAGGGCTTCAAACGCAACTCCCACCTCACTGAGCACCGGCGCATCCACACCGGGGAGAGGCCCTATGAGTGTCCCCAGTGTGGGAAGAGATTCTCCTGGAGCTCTCACTTGACCCAACACCAACGGAGGCACCACTAAGGGAAGGCCTGGGAGCGCCCCAATTGCGGGAAGAGCTTCATGCACTACTCCAGCTCCATCTGCCATGGGAGGATCCGCGTTGGATGATCCCCAGTGACCCATCTTGGACAGAGCCCTGGTTACCCCCATTCTGGGTGATCCCTGCTGTGTGCGGGGAAGGTTTTGGAGAGATTTCTTTCCCTTGTCCTTGTGCTGCTATGATTTGGTTGGGAATAAATTCCCTGCCTGTGCCCAGGCTGGGTCTGTGTTGACCCTGATGGTTCCTGGGGTGGGATCTCAGTAGGGCCCAGTCCCTCCCAGTCACACCCAGTGTGATCCCATTATGGACTCAGACTCTCCCTGGATGGTCCACGTCATTTCCAGTTTGAAGCCAGTCACTCCCAGTCCCTCTCTGTAGGATGCCATTTGCTCCCCACATGGTCCCAGTTGCTCCCAGTTACCCAGGATGGTTCCACTCACTCCCAGTATAATTCCAGCAGGATCCCAATCATTCTCAGATACTGACAGAATTATTCCAGCACCTTCTGTATGATCCCTGTCAATTCCTGTCTCTCCCAGTATATCCCAGTCACCTGCAACCAGCTCCCAATCACTCCCAGCATGTTCCCAGTCTTTTGCAGTGCATCCCTGTTGCCCTCAATGCAGTAATCCCAGCTGCTTCTAGTTGTTTCCAGCATGATCCCAGTTGTCTCCAGCCACTCCCAGTTACCTTAGGGGTGGTCCCAGTTGGTCCCAGAATGATTGCAGACTCTCCCCGTATATCCCAGTTTCCTCAGCATGCTTGTAGTCATTCCCAGTTACATCCACTTGCCCCAGTAAGGTTCCAGTTCCCTCCAGACCGATCCCAATAACTGCCAGTTACTTCCAGTTTCTTCCAGCGTGATCCCAGTTGCCCCAGTTCTGCTCCCAGTAGCCTTCAGTGGGGTTCCAGTTCCTCCCAGTACAACCAGTTTCTGTAATTGTGCTCCCAGTCCCACCTGCCTGGTCCCAGTATCTTCCAGTTGCTCCCAGTGTATCTCCAGTTGGCTCCCAGCATGGTCCCAGTGGGTTCCAGTCACTCCCTGTATGGTTCCAATCACTCCCAGTGTGATCCTGGTCACTTACAGTCACTGCCAGTATGATTCCAGTATGGTGCCAGTCACTTCCACTGTGTTCCCAGTCACTCCCAGTAGGATCTACTTGCAGTAGGATCTCAGCTGCCCCCAACATGGTCCCAGTTGCTCCCAGTCATGCCCAATATGATTCCTTTCACTCTGATTCACTCTCAGTAGGAGTCCAGTATGGTCCCAGTCAATTCCAGTATGAACTCAGTCCCTCCCAGTCAGTCCCTCCATGGTGACATCTGCCCGCATTGAGATGCCAGTTGCTCCCAGTAGGATCCCAGTATGAGTCTAGTCACCCTCAATGTGATCCCATTAACTTCTGCCCACTCCCAGTATGAATCCAGTTTGGTCTCTGTCATCCCTGGTATGATCCCAGTCACTGCTAGATACTGCCAGTATTATTCCAGTCACTCCAGGTATGACCCTGTCAGTCCCAGTATGATCCCAGAAGGCTCCCACATTGTCCCAGTTGTTCCCATTCACTCCAACTGCAGTTTTGGTCTCTTCCAGTAAGATCCCAATCACTGCTAGTCTCTCCCAGTACATCCCAGTTGCCTTCAGCATGCTTCCAGTGTCTCCCAGTAGCCCTCAATGTGGTTGCAATGACTCCCAGTATGATCTCTGTTGCCCCAGTTCGGGTCCCTGTGTATCTCAGCCTATCCCAGTCCGTCCCAGTCCATCCCAGTCTGTCCCATTCCATCCTGGACCCTTCCTGGCTGCCACTGCCATTTCCCAGATCCTGCTTCCCCACACCCCATTCCTGGGCACTGGGAACCCCCTGCACCCCCTTATCCCTCACCAACGCCCCCTCCACTCCCTTTCCTGGGTATCCTCCTCTCCCAGCCCTTAGATGCCCTGTTTCCATGACCCCTGGGACCCCCAGACCTCCATTCCTGGGGATCCTGGGGCACCTCAGCCCCAGGCCTTAATTTCCTGGGAAACCCGAACTGGGCACGAGGTTCTGCAGCCGCTCTGGGATTTATGATCACCCAAAGGAAAGGGAAGGAAGAGAAGAAAGAAAAGGAAGGAGATTGGGATTCAGGGATCGGGGTCCCAGCACCCAGTCCTGCTCTGCCAGGGGTGGGGCCTCGCAGCTGCAGGAAAAATTGGATCCACTGCTCCCGGTGCTACCCCTGGCTTTGGGCTGAACCCAGCGGGTTCCAGGCAGAGTTTGAGCGCAGGGCCCGGGAGTTCAGCAGAGTCCTGTAACAACTGAAGCACGGACCTAGACCGACAGGGAATCTGAATCCTTTATTCAAAGAAACGAGCTGGTTTCATACACTTTTCAAGGCACAGCATTTCCTTACATGGGGATTCTCACTATGTGACCTATCCCATGTTGCTACGTCAGCAGCGCCTTCTCCAAGTCCTTCTCTGGGGTGATCATGCGCTGTTCATCCTCTGTCAGCTTCTGTCTGGCTCCTCTCCCACAGGGCTCTGCCCATGACACCTCCTCTCCCCAAGGCTGCTGCCTTGTGCTCCTTTGTGCTGCCATGTGCTTCTGCAGGCGCGGCCCACAGCCCACACCTCAACTCCATCCCATCTCTTCCCACAACAAACAGGAATCATGAAACAGAACACTTCTAACATTAGAACATGTTTGGCCCACCGCCCAAACCAAACAAGCTCAACTCCTCACAAAAGCAGGATATGAGTAAACAGATAGAACCTTGAGAAACAACTTAAAATTGTCTGAAACCTTTACCATCACCCAGAGGCTGCAATTGTTGGGGAGTCCCATTTCACAGTGAAGACTTGGAGAACATTTCCCAGGCAAGACTACCAGGTTTATCTTGAAAAGGGGGTCCAGCTTTTATGTCAAAATGACTCGCTTACACTTTTAGGGCAGAAGCACCTGGGTCTGATGGTACAGTCCCCAGTCAGACAGGGCTGGGCTTGGCCAGAGCCTCAAGCCCTGACTGAGGGAGTTTCCCTAGTGAACCTAAAAAATTGCCTAAAAACTTTATTAGTATAATTTGAACACGACTTCAGCAGAGTGTGTCTTCCCCACAAGCTGATGATGAAGATGGAGTACCCAGGGCTGGTCAGACCACTCTTGCAGGTGCCCATCTTGGACCGGAATCTGTGGAAACAGGAGCATATCCTCACCCCCAGGTTATTAACAGAAAGGGGCCTTCCCATTTTCCACTTTCAAGATTCCTAACCAGTACCTGAGGTGTTTCTAAGTGGGCCTGTGATTTACCAAAGTGTCCTTGGATGGGGCTTGGTCGTTCTGAATGTGATTCAAATCACTGACAACATCTAGGGCTTTCTGCAGTCTTTCGTGGGGGGTATATCCCATTCCCGCACTCCCTCTTTTTTGTTTTAACAACATGGACTTGAGAGTGCTATGGGCCTGTTCAGCAATGGCTTGACCTGTAGGGGAATGTAGAATATGGTGACATGGGGCACTCCCCACAAATGAAAAACATCAGCTCTTCATTTGGATGTAGAGGCCAGGCTGTCCTGGGTTAGGCCAGAGGGGTCAAAATCCAGGAAGTGATCTGTGCTGCAGGAAGGAATACAACTTCCTTCCTGCGAGAGAGAGCCAATAATCAGGTAGTTTTAAGGATTGATAGGTAGCTAAACCAATTAAATAGTTGATCCGCCTTCGAGGAAAAAACCATATATAAGCAGAGACTCTCTGAAGCTCTGGCTCTTTGGACCTGCTGCTGCTGTGTAGAGAGGAGCAGCTCCTGCTTCTCTCGCTAGTAAGGCCTCAGCTTCCCCCCCGCCTCCTTCCAAAGGGGGGGGGGGGGGAAAGGGAAGTTTGGAGCGGCCGTGCCGCTGCAGCTGGGCATGGGGGAGGAAACGGCTTGAATATTCAGCAGATCCAGCTCAGCCGGTGTGTCAGCTACACGAGAGAGAGAGCCAGGCCAGGCAAGGACCAGGCCAGACTCCATCCAGCTCGGGCCAGGCCCTGCCCTGTCACCCCGGGCCCAGATGGCCCTACCAGGCCGAGCCAGCTTAGCAGAGCCAGGCAGAGAAACTCTTGAGAGCGTCTGGCATCCAGCTCAGACCTGTTCAAACAGCCTGGCAGGGAGCACGTGATCCTCACACTGCCAGAGAGAGAGAGAGAGAGAGAGAGACAGAGATTAACTCTCTCCATGCCTGGACTAAACTCACAGACACCCATCCTTCCTCGCAGAGAGAGGAACGAGTGAGGACATCTACATAGTGCAGTGCAAAGACTTTACAGTCAGTGAGGAAAGCAGAACTGATACTTACAAGGAGGTGCATGGGAAGTGCTTCAAGAGTGAAGCTGAAAACTCTTTTGGAGAACCATGGTTGGGGGCTGAGCTAATAAATTCTCTGTAATATATGAAGATATAGTCCAAAGGGGGATGTGAGGTTCTTATTGCAGCCAATGAACTGAAATACCTAAGTACAGACAAGTAAGTGTTGAAAAAGTACAGCCTGATGAGAAACTAGAACCAAGAGAGAGGAAAGGCTGTGACCCAGAGCCCTGGTCCTGAGGGGGAATGCTAGAGAACCTGAGTTGTCAGGAGAACCTGTGTTGCTAAGCACAGAAGAAGAGATTTTCTTTGTTGCTGCAATTGAACTGGGCATCCTTAAAACAGGTACCCTGTGGACTGTTCATAACCCACCATAGTGGCTGTGGGAAGGCTACTGGGGTGGGAGAGATCCACCATTAAGCTGGACTTTGCTCCAGGCGGCGGCTAATGGTGAAGCAGAAGACCCATAAAAACTGTATTTTTCTTACAAAAAATCCATGGTGTAAGCAAAAGAAACTTCTCTCCCTAAATGAACTGGGACAAGAACTGTTTCTGAAGTGGTAAACTGACTGGAAGTCGAAGTGTTGTCTTTTGTATGTTGTCAGGGAGAATGAAATGGAGAGGTGGGGGAAGGAGGGGTGGTCTGAAGAGTTTGTTCTAGTTTTTTCTTCGTTTTTTTTTTTTTTCCTTTTCTCTTTGTCTTAAGTATATTAATAAAACTTCTTTGTACTTTATAAAGTTTGAGCCTGCTTTGCCTACTCCTAATCCTCATCTCACAACAAGCAATCAAGTAAATATAAGTAAGTGTGCTAGCATTTAGCCACAAACCTGAATAAGCGAACTGAAACCACTACACAGCCCATTATCAGTCTTTGTGGATACAGGTACTCCAAGGGCTGCAAAAGCAGACAAAAAATGATGCTGGGCATCTTTTGCACATTCACCTGCATGTGCAGAGGCAAAAATACACTTCAAAAAGGTATCGATCATAACATGAACGTATTTCAACTTGCCAAAATCAGAGATATGTGTAACATCAGTCTGGCAGATTTCTAGAGCTTGAAATCCCTGGGGATTAACTCCGAGGGTAGGCAAGGGTGCTGCCTGGTGACAGTTGGCACAGGCTTGCACAATTTGCCATGCTTGCTCACATGGAAGCTGAAATTGTTTTGGAAGAGCTGCTGCACTCTGGTGAAAAAACCCATGTGACAGACGGGCCTGAGAAAAAACATCCGGCACAACAAGGGCCCCAGCTAAGTGGTCTGCACGGGCGTTACCTTCAGAGATGGGGCCAGGAAGGCCGGTTTGGGAACGTACATGGAGGATATAATACC
Source organism: Eopsaltria australis (assembly GCA_034509425.1). Lineage (NCBI taxonomy): Eukaryota > Metazoa > Chordata > Aves > Passeriformes > Petroicidae > Eopsaltria > Eopsaltria australis. The sequence continues at coordinate 20,736 of JAVTVJ010011705.1, forward strand.
TTTTCCTACTCAACTGCCCTGCAAAATGCAAATGTAGCGATAAAGAAAAGAGCAATGGATTGGTTACTTCTTTGATGTAAGCTACTTCTATTCTTGTCACTGTACCTGCAACATAAGCAGAGTCAGTAACAGAGTTAAGGTCATCTTGAAATGTTTCAAAAGGCCTGACCACAGCTGCTGATTCTACCAATTGTGAAGACCCATGAACTGCTGTTGCTCTGGGTGTCAGGGTGCGAGGGGAAAGAAGTTCAGGGTCCCCTTTCAATAACTGGAAAAGGGGGTGGAGTTGTTCAGTTGGAATACCCAATAAAGGGTGTACCCAGTTAATTGTTCCAGGAGTTTTTGCAAATGGTGGAGGGTGGATACTCGAGATATCAAATACAGCTGCAAATGATAACAGTTTGATTGAAAATTTTCCACCCTAAATATTTCCAAGGGGCTTCTTCTTGTACCTTTTCATTTCCTACTTTTAAATCCTTGTGTTCCACTGCTTAAAACTTACCTATGATATATTTGGTAGGGTTAAGCAGCATTAATGGAAGGCACAAAAAATGCAAATCGAGGGGCATCATGTTCACAAAGTGGTATGGTAAAAACCCAAACTTTTAAATCAATTCCTATTAGGGTCCAGGATTGCGGCAACATTGCAGGAGACGGTAGCCCTGGCTGTAGGGTTCCCAGAGGCACAAGGACATTATTGATTTTTCTAAGATCATGCAGCAATTGCCACGTTCCTCTCTTTTTCTGAATAACAAAACCAGGAGAATCCCAAAGGCCAGATTTGGGAACGACATGGCCAGCTTGCAGCTGTTCTTGTACAAGCTGGTGCAAATGTTGCAGCTTTTCCTGAGAGAAGGGCCACTGCTCCAGCCACACAGGACGATCTGTGGTCCAGGTTAGGGCCAGGACACGCTGCTCAGCAGTGGCCCCTGGGATAAATTTGTTCCCAACACGAGACCCCATTGGCTAAGGCAGTCTCCTCCCCACAAAATAACAGGGAGTGACAGTACGTGAGGCTTCACAGCACCAGTGCCACCTTCAGGGCCCTCTATTGTGACAGAATTGACACTCTGCTTTGCAATAGAGAGGCCTCCAAGCCCAGCCAGACCTTTAGCAGCTGGAGTCAGGGGCAAATGAGTGGGCCATGCTGAGAAAGCTGTAACAGTACAATCAGCACCACTGTCAAGTGTACCAGCAATTTGTAGCTCCTCCTTTTGATGCCAAAGAACGTATTTGAGAGTGGGTCTGTGACTGGAAAGTGATTGTGCCCAAAAGATCTGTGACTGCTCAGTGAAATCAAAGCCATTGTTACCTCTAACTCATGGAAAACTACCAGGGGGTTTAACATGGGAATAAACAAGTTGAGGAATTTGTGACCCTTCAGAGATTTGACACGGGGATACAGGGGTCCAAATCATTATCTGAATCTCCCCAGTAAAATCCCGTTCTATGAGTCTGGGCAGAACAAATAAACTCTGTTTTGTGGTTGACGATCGACCAATCACAAGTGCACTGTAGGCCCAGCCCAGTGGTCCCCGGCCATCTGAAAGCAAACAGTGCCCATCGCTGTCCTGAAGAGTTCCTGTGCCTGCGGGGGCCAGGTCCATGCCGGTGCCGCCGGCTGTCCGGGCTCGCACGGCATTTGCAGGCATGGCTGCAGTGGGGCTTGATTTGCTGCCCACGCGCGGCTGCCCCCACCCTCTGCTGGCGCTTTCCCGCAGGGCCCATGGATGTAGCTGGGAGCAGCTCCGCTTCTTTAGGAAATTTAAATGGGCATTTTTTCACATGATGCTGTCCCTTGCGGCAACGTGCGCACATGGCAGTATCCCCAGAACAAACTCTCTTGTTCCAGGGGCATTCACGTCTCTTGTGACCCGGCTTCCTGAACGGAAAACAAACACTCGATCTGGAATGAACGCTGATCGTAGCAAGAGCCTCCAAAAGCAAAGTCAGATTATGACTGGCAGTGCTGATTCCCTGACAAGCCTTAAGCATTTCTGTGACTGTGGGGACTCACAGGGCCCGTAAAAACTTTTGACAGTCGGGGTTAGCGTTTTCCACTGCTAACTACTTCAGTAACATTTCTGACAGGGTATCATTGTATATTTGCTTATCTAGAGCGGCTTTAACTTATCTAGAAACTGAATAAAAGGTTCATCAGCTCCCTGTCTTATGGTAACAAATGAGGCTGTAGTGAGACCATTGTGCAGCACTTTACAAAAAGCCTGCAAAGCTTTGAGCTCCTTTGAGTGCCAAAGCGCTTCCGCAGGCAGCTGAGCCTGGATTGCTGTCGGCGCGTATCGGCCCTCCCCCATAGGAGCTTCGGCACCAATAGGTGGCAAAACGTGCTCTCCCACAGGGATGAGTACATCTTTATAGGTTTTAAGAAATGAGCATCATTGATAAAAATCACCCATTAGGAGGACAAGTGGTGATGCAACTCCCCTCCAGGTCAGGGCTCTCCTCTGGAGTCCCCCTCTCTGCACTGGCTGCACTTTGTCCATGAAAATGTACCCTGAAGAGTTGTTGTCAGCCTTGGTTCCCAGGAAGAACCAAGACAGCACAGGGGCTGTGTACCCCCCAGGGCTTGGAGCTCTGCAGTTTGGTTTCTTTCTGCCTAGGGAATGGCCATGGAAAATTCCTGGGAAAACCAGCCACTAATAAAATAGGCTACAGAGCTACAAATATACGTGTGAAGAATACAGAGAACACAGAAAAGAAAAGCAGGCAAAAACCAAATCTTCACCTGCACCCAGGAAAACCTTGCTCTCGGCCCAGGGGCCTGACAGTGAGCCAAGCAGCCCTGGCCATCACTGCTGAGCCTTGCCTCTGCACAGAAGGAAGGCGCTGCCTGGGGGGCAGCTCTTGCAGGCAGCTCCCGCAGCAGCCTTGGCTGGAGACAGGGGACCGCCAGGCACAGGCACCTCTGGGCAGCCAAGTTGCCTTTGGCCAGCAAGGCTGCAGCTGCCTGATCAACACACCATGACCTTGTCGCTCTCGGCCAGCATGGCCTCAAAGGCAGCTGCTCCTGCTGCGCTGGGCTCAGCAGCTTTGGCCCCAGGCCCACGGCTGGGTTGCTGCAGGTCACATGGCTGGTGGCCTCGTGCTGGCCCATGTGTGGCAGCAGTGCCAGCAGCTGCTCCAGGAGGGAACAGGAAGGCAACGTTCATCAGCAGGCCCGTGCTGCCCACAGCCGCCCCCAGAGCTGGCCCCAGGCAGGGGCAGCCAGCGGCTCTTGCGCAGCTTTGCAGGCGCTCTCAGCCAGGGGCTGGGGCTCCCAAGTTCCTGCAGGAGGGAACTGCAGCGCTGCTGCCCAGCTCCTGATTTGCCCTGAGCCCACGCACAGGAAGGCTCCCGGTGCATTGCCCCAAAATGGGACTGCCCAGCGGCAAGAGCGAGCTGCCCAAAGCCACAGCCTTTGAAGGGGACCAGCCCCTTTCAGGCCAGTGCCAGGCTTGTAGCAGTGCCTGCTGCAGAGGTAGAAGCTGCTGCCCACGCTTACGCTTGGAGCTGAGAGATCTTGTCCTCCCCGCTGGCCATCTGCATGGCTGCCATCCAGGCCTCCTACAGGCCCATGACCAGGAGCTTGCCAGGGATGCTTCCCAGGAAGTGCTGCAAGGCAAAGGGCTGCCGCTGTGCCTTGGAGCCTGGCAGCCCAGGAAGGAGCCTTTGCATCTGCAGCTCAGGAGGGCTCACCTTGAGGACAATGGCCAGCAGCAGCGCCAGCTGCCTTGCCATGTCCACAGGCAGGCCGTGGTCCAGGGCCTGCCACAGCTCCTGAACCGCCCTGGCGCTCTCCGCTTTATGGAAGATGCCTTCAGTTGTGGGCCCTTGCTGGTGCAGGACAGCCTGCAGCTCCTGCAGGAGAGGCAGGAGGGCAGGGACGGGTGTGAGGAGCTGCCCTGGTACAAGAGTAGGGCCAGAGCTCTGCCCCAGCCTGGGCTCCCTGCCTGCTGTCTGCTGCCAAAGGGGTGGGAGTAGAAAGCTGAGGCACGGCTGAAGAGCCCAGTGGCCCATGGCTGGGGCACATGGCCCAGTGGGGACAGGGGCTGTGCAGCAGCCAGACGCAGGCATGGGCAGGCCCTGTGCACGCTGCCTTACCTGCACGGGCTGGGGCAGCTGCCATCCTGCATGCACACGGCTGCCAGGGGCTGCCCGAAGAGCGCCCTGCTGCAGCCGGAGCCCTCCTGCCCCGGCGCCCGGGCAGCCCCAGCTGTGCCCCGCCACAGAGCAAAGGCCCAGGGCAGCCACCTCCTCCTCCTCATTCTGCTGCTGCTGCCACTGCCACTGCTGCCTCCTGCTGCAAAGGAAAAGAGAACCAAAGCCGCTCACTGGAGACCACCAGGCCAGTGCTCTCACAGCCTGCCCTGCCCCAGCCTGCCCTGCCTGCCTTAGGCGCCGTGTGGAGCCATCTGGCACCCCAGGCAGGGAGCTGGCAGCTGCAAGTGTGGCTGCGGCTCAGAGGCTCCTGAGAGCTGCTGTGCTGCTGGGACAAGCCGCCCCAGTTCTGGGCCTGCCCTTCTCCAATCTGTGGGCAGCAGCCCATGTTCTCCCTCTGGGTGCCACACCTGCACGGCCTCACTCAGGGGACAAGTGAGCACAGCCCGGCCAGAGCAGGAGCTTGCGTTTCCTTCCCAAACTCACCTGGGCAGCAGCCATGTTGTCCTCCCTCGTCGGACGCAGCCATGGCAGGCCCTTGCCTTGAATCAGCCTGCAAGGAGCCAGGTGCACTCACTGAGCAGCCCCGCAGCACAAAGGGCCAGCAGCCAGCTGCCACCCAGCCCCAGCAGCCTGAGCATGGCACACAGCTGGCAGCCTCTGTCCTGCCGGCCTCTCTGGCCCGTGCAGCAGCAGTCCTGCCCCTGGCAACAGCAAGGACGTGCCGGCGCTGCCGCTGGCTCCCCAATGCCTCTGCTTGCCCGCTGGCACCGGGGAGCCTCGCTTGCCCACGCACAAGGTCACTGCACTAGCCAAGTCTCCCTGGCAGCCCAGCACAGCCAGAGGCCACAGTGCGCAGAAAGGCAGCCCATTGTCACCTTTGGCAGCTCTTCAATCAGCCGCTCCAGCTTCCTGGCACTCAATGGGCTCCCCTGTGCACGGCAAGCAGTGCAGGAAGGTGAGCAGCCAGGCCTCTGGGCCTCGGCATGCGCAGCAGCGCTCAGGCACAGAGCAGCAGCACAGAGACACTCACTGCACAGCGCCCCTTCACCTCCGCAGCCACAGATTTGATGCTGGGCAGGTGGCTCACTCGAGCTCCCTGGCTCCTGTGCAGTGGCAAAAGGGACGCACAGAGAGTGGGCTGAGCCCCCAGCTGCCAGTCGTGCCTTGTCAGGCAGCTGTGCCGACAGCTGCCCACACCTGCAGGAGCAGCTTTCCCCAGCCTTGGCTGCCTGCTCTGCTCCCTGATGGATTTCTACCCTGTGCAGGTGCACCTGAGGTGGTTCCAGGGCCAGCAGGAGCTCTCGGGGCACGTGGTGGCCACCAATGTGGTCCCCAGTGGGGACTGGACCTACTAGCTCCTGGTGCTGCTGGAAACTCCTCCTGTCCCCCAGCATGGGGTCACCTTCAGCTGCCAGGTGGAGCACATCAGCCTGGAGCACCCCCTGAGCCAGCACTGGAGTATGGCCCAGCCCCTACAGCACTAAGAGGAGTGGGGGAGGGACTGGGGGTGCTGGGAGTAACTGGGAGGGAGTTTCTGGGAGCCTGGAGGTTACTGGGTGGGTGATTTGGGGAGCCTGAGAGGACTGAAAAGGGGTTTGAAGGACGATGGGAAAACTGGGATATGGTTATGAGAGTCCTGGTGGACACTAGAGGGAGTTTGAGGGTGCTGGGTGTAACTGAAAGGGAGACTGGAGTGAGCCTGGAGGGCTGGAAGAAGATTGGGGATGGAGAACAGGGGGAGGGAAGGAGGTTTGGTCTGCTTGGATCAACTGGGATGGTGTTGGTGAGTCCTGGTGGGGCTGGGAAGGGACTGGGAGAGGGTTTGGGGGTCCTCGGGCAGTGGGTGTCAGCTGGGAGGGGGCTGTGGGATCCTGAGAGGGACGGGAGTGGCTTTGGAAGATGCTGGGGGAGACTGTATAGGGACTGGAACGAGGTTACAGGGGGTCCTGGATAAGCGGGGGGTGACTGGGAGGGTGCTTGGAGGGACTTGGGGTGTCTGTGAGAGGTTTCTGGGGGCTTCTGACCCCTGCGGACCCCCCAGAGATGCCGCTGGACACTGCCTGCAGGAAGATGTTGACGGGGATTGGGGACTTTGTGTTGAGATTTGTCTTCCTGGTGCTGGGGCTCTGCTTCTACCTGCACAAGAAGGTGAGGGGGGGTCCCGGGGGTCGTGTCCCCCCTCCCCCGGAGCGTGTGTGCTCCCCCTGGGGCCCCCAGTCAGGTGTCACCCCCTTTTGTCTGCCCACAGAGCTCCTGAGCCGCCAGTTGCCGCAGCCCCTTCCCGTGGCCACGGGCCCAGCCAAGACCTCCTCTCTGTCCCAGTGCTGATTTTGCGGGGGTCGTGTATCCCCCCAGCCCCACTGCCCCCACCTGGCTGCTCCCAGTGTTCCCAATAATGCTTCCAATAACATCCAGTCCCATTCACTGGGGGGCAGTGGGGAGATATGTGGGGATGACTGTAATTGAGGGGACAGAACCAGCCCCAGGATGGATCAGGAATGGGGACCGCCGTGAGCCCCCCATGTTTCACCCCACTCTAGGGGTGACTGGGGGGCAAATGAACCCCAACATGGCACAGAGGAAAAAAAAAACCGAAAAAAATCACCAAATGAAAAAAAGAAAAGCTAAAACCTCTGGGACCACAGTGTCACTTCCTTGATGACAACAGCTGGGTCAAATTCCTGGACAGGAACATCTACAACTGGGAGCAACTTGGGCACAGGGGATACCCCAAAATTTTCAGGTGGGATTGAGTTGTTTGGTGGTGCAATTGAGCCATTTTCAGGGCAATGGAGTTGTTTTGAGGCACCACCGATCCCTCTTGGCTTTTAGGGTACAGAGCTGTGAAGGACTGAAATGTTGGGGGTCAATGGCTCAAAACAGTGGCCATTGGCAAAAGCAGCGGGGGCTTTGCTGGCCATGGGCACAGGAAGCGCCCAGGGCCACAGGGGGTGAACACCCAGCCCCGCAGGGGACGAGCCGCGCTGGGAGCCAGGGAAGGGCAGAGGCCCAGCACAAGCAGATGCTGCCAGCTGGGACAGGCCTTTGCACCAGGGCAATGCCCTCCCTTACACAACTGCCTCACCTCTGCAAACTCCCCCACCGCAGAAGGCCCGGGACATTCACACCCACGCCTGCAGCTTTCCATCCCTTCCCATGGGCCATACCTGGCTCAGCTGCACTGCCAGCACAGGCAGGGCCACGTCTTACAAGGGGCCATGAACCATCAGAGCCCCCCAGAGTGCCCCGGGATCCACAGTGGGACATCAGACAGTGTAAAACTCCCCCTGGCGGAGGTACCTGGGTGTTCACCCAAACCTCAACCTGTATTAACCCACAGATCTTGGAGCTCCCAGGGCTTCCTCAACCCCCAGGGATCCAGCCTGGGACCATCACTCAGACCAAGGACAGGCACATTGGAACCATCAACACCAAAATTTTGTTGCTTGATCCAGGGCTGGTGACTGTGTATCTTGCTACTCTTGTACTTTCTTACTTTTTCCTTCTACATTTTCCTAAGTGTTACTTTTATGCTTTCAATATGACTGGAGATGGGAACCAAAAAGGGCTCCAAACCCCCTTTAAAAAGCAACCAAATGGTTCTAAAATAAAGCCTACAGAGATAGATTAATAAACACAGATCAATCACTGTTGATTCACTCTAATCTGTCCCAGGGCATCCAGTAACAAGAACCTGAGCTGCCCTTGCCTTCACGGGTGGGGCAAAACAGCAGCCGGGCATGGGGGAAGCTTCTGGAAGCTGCTCACAAAAGCCACCCCTGGATCCCCTGATATCAAAACCTGGCCACGCAAACCCAATACACTGGATCCAAACATGGATCACCCAGAAGAGGGGTCACCGGGGCTCTGCCCAACAGGGGTCACTGGGGATCATCCAACGTGGACCCTCCCATGGGGGATGGAGCTGGAGCAGCGCACAAAACTCTTCCTGCACTCGGAGAACTCACAGGGATTCCCTTAGTGGTGCCTCCATTGGTGTTTGGTCAAGGTTGAGCTCCTGGAGAATCTCTTCCGACACTGGGGACACTCATAGGGCCTCTCCCCAGTGTGGATGCGCCTGTGCACAACGAGGGTGGAGTTGTACTTGAAGCCCTTCCCGCAGTCAGGGCAGCGGAAGGGCCTCTCCTCTGTGTGAATCTGCTGATGCACGAGGAGAGTGGAGCTGGTCTGAAACCTCTTCCCACACTCGGGACAGTCGTAGGACCTCTCCCTGGTGTGGATGAGCTGATGTGTCCTCTGCTCAGACCTGCCCTGGAAGCTCTTCCCACATTCCCCACACTCATGGGGCCGTTCCCCAGTGTGGATCCTCTGGTGCCGGGTAAGGTTGGAGCTCCATCTGAATCTCTTCCCACATTCCAAGCACTCGTAGGATTTTTCCCCAGTGTGGATCCTCATGTGCTTGATCAGGTAGGACCTCTTCATGCAGCTCTTCCCACACTCGAAGCACTTGTGGGGCTTCTCCCCGGCCTGAGACTTCTCGCCCATCTCCAAACTCTGGCTGGATCTTTGGCCGCCTTCCCAGCTCAGGGAGGGTCTTTCCTCCTCACAGCTCTCTGAGCTGGGTTTGCAGCCCCTCCTCATATGGAATAGCCGCAGCTTTTCCTCATCCCCATTGGATTTCTGCACTGTGGAGCTGCTAAAAACAGCCTCTTCTACAAGGTTCAGCTGCAGGGATTTGTCTTCCTTGATCTCCGTCTGCAGCTCAGTGCCTGGGGGAGGAAGGACAAAGAGGATGGGATTTTCTTCCATGCCAGAGGGAAGGGGAAGGAGATTCCCCCCAATCCGTCCCCAGCAGGACGTTGTCGGCAGCAGGGTTGTCCTGCAGCCGGGGGTGGTGCTGGGCTGGGAGACAGAACAGAAGAGAGGTGGAATGGGGCAGTGACTTCCTCCTCACCTGACTGGGGGTCCCACAGCATCTTCCTCACTGCCTCCTCTTCCATCCACCCCAGGCTTGGTAATGACAAATCCTGGTTTGGGGGTAGAACAAGGTGTTAGTGCACTGGCTTGTGGGTTCCTCCTGCCCATGTCCATGCCTAGAAGTCTCTGGGCATCCCATGTCCATAAAAACCACCAAAACACCAAGATTTAACACAAAGAAATCTGGTCTCTCCGCGTCTTAATTCCGGGGCCTCCCCTGTGTCTGGGCTGCTGGGGGTCTCACATGTCTTGGGGGTCCACCCTCTCAAGGTTGCTGGGGGTTCTGGGAATCCAGGGGTCACCCCATTCAGGGTTCCCCTCTCTCCCAGTCCACCCTTCAGTGAGATCCCTGCTCTGGTTGTCAGGGGTCCCCCCTCTCCTGCCTCCTCTTTTCACTCTCCAAGTATCCCAAGGCTCCCAACTTTCCAGACTGCTGGGAGTCCCTCAGTATTGTCTCTCTCTATTCTGCCAACTCTGGGGCTCTGGGGGCTCCCCCATCCCTGCACTCCTGGGGCCATGTTCCCCCCCCCCCCCCCCCGTACTGCCGACCACCACGTGGTACTGGAGCCTGAGCCAGGAACACAAACCCCCATTGCAGGGGGAGGGGGTTCCTGCATCCCCCTGCCCACCAATGGGGCTCTGCTGGCAGCCCCCACTGGAACCCCCCCCAAAAAAAATCCACATAGCAGCCACCCAGTATTCCTCAAGGGGCATTTGCGGGTCAGCCTTGGAGTCCTGCAACATCCAAACATCCCTCCCAAAAAAAGAAAAAGCAACAGAGCCTCCCTGCTCCCCAGAATATTTTGGGGGAGATCCACATCCGCATCCAGAAAAGCACTCATGAATCCCTGAAGATATTTGGGGCCAGCTTCTCCTCCCTGGTCACCTGCAGGATGGAGAGGGTGAGATGTCACAGGGGCTGGGAGGGCTACTGAAAGGAGGAAGAGGAATGGCTCTTTACAAGCAGATCTGTAGATAAGGCCAGAGACTGATGGATGGGACTGCAAGAGAGTAAAGGGAGGAGCCCTTCCCAAGAATGTGACCAACTGACATGGAATGTTGCTCAAATAAGGCCATGTTTGTGGCAGTGGTGCAGGTTGCCCAGGAAGAGGACTTTCCCATGAGGAAGCCCTGGGGGGAAGAAGAAGAGTTCCCCTGAGGTGGGGCATGCAGTGGTTTAGCCCAAAGTAGGACGGGCTGCAGATAAGTTAACACCCCCTGGGCCCATTGGGTAGCACCACCTGCCCATCTTAGCTAGCCACCCCCCCAGTTCTAGTAAGTTCTATTATACTTGGTTGTTCATTGTACCCTTCCCTTGCCTATCACCCCTTCTCCTCCCCCTGTTCTCCCTGGTTGGTTCCCAGTCCCATGCTCCTCCCTAGTTCCTCTCCCGAGCTCTCCTGTGATTGGTTCTCCCTGAACAATAAAAGGCTGTGTCACTGGGAGCTCGGGGTCTTCCGACCCCTGGTGCCACAGAGTGCTAGACATACTGTCTCAGTGTCTCTATTACCTGGGTTGGAAGAACCCCCTATGGTGCGGCTATTAGTTTGCCTACTGGCACTGCTAGCGGAGAGCAAGGGAACCCAAACTCCCGGCAACAGGGGACGAGGCTGGCCCCCGAGAACCCTCGTCGCATCCGCCTTCGACTGGCAACCACCTCCACACCACCGAGGCAGGAGGTGGACGGCGACACATGTTAAATTCCTGAACCCAGAGAAAAGAACAAAGATACAAAGGGGAGGGGCGTGAAGATTAGAAGGCGACATGTAGCAGGTGAATCAGTAATTCTGTACCTTTCAAGTACCACAGCCAATGGACAAAGGAAGAGGGAGATGGGGCCAGGAAAATTGGGATGAAAAGGAGGCTGCATCCTCCAACAAATGAAAAGACTCCACAGGAAATGCCCCATGGCCTCTCCCATTGTTCATGAGCTGAGTTATTTTCACAGGACTCCTCTGGCTCTTTTGTGGACAGAAGCTCTGGCAATGTGAATTTTTCCACACAACCTGGGGGCTTCTCAGGAATTCCTCCCACTCTCCGGGGCAGGTGGGCATCGAGTGCAGCTGAAGGTGCCTCACCCAGTTTGGGTGATCGGCTCCCTTCGGTGGCGGCCGGCACCGGCTATCAATTGGGTACCCGAGAGTGACCAGGAGACAGACGAGTGAGAGATCAGGGGGGTCTGTGAAGAGTCCACAGGGAGGGAGCACTGAAAATCTCATCAGTGACTACAGTGGGACCTTCAGGACGTAAAAATGGCAGGGCACCCATGGAGGGTGGCAAAGGAAAGCTGGGAAGGGGTCCCAGCAAAAGGGATGATGATCCCAAAATATTTCTGAAGGGTCCCTTGGGAGAATGTTGAGGTAGTTTGCACATTCTGCCAGAGCTAATTAAGGACATGGACACCCAGGGGGGCAATGAGGGAACTCAAGAATGGGTCTCAACAGACAACAGAGGATGGACGGTGTTGGTGTGCTGGGAAAGGATTGGCTGAAGAGGAGTGTGCAGGAATATGGTTAAGGCAAGAAGCAGCAGGAGAAATCCATGGGGGAAGAAAAAGAATGATGGAAAAGAGGAGGAAGAAAAAAATACTGAGGATTGGGGTGTTTTTAAGCTTCCTCTTAGCCTTAGAAATAGCCAGCTGATCCAGATCTTTTGCATCCCCGGTTTCCAGGACAGGAAAAGAAGGAGGTCAGGATTTCAGGGGGTTTCTCTGTGCTGGGCAGCGGCAGGAGCGGGCACAGAGCTGTGGGACCAGGAGCACGGGCTGGGGGCCTGTGCGGAGCTGCGGGGCCGGGCCGGGGCTGTGGGGCAGCCGGGGCTCAGCGCCGGGCACTGCCTGACCCCAGCACCCCCCGGGCACGGCCGGCAGTGGTCCCCGGCCCCCAGGAGGCTGCGGGACGCCCCGGCCGCCTGCCCGGCCCCGTGGAGCTGCCGGCCCTGCCCGCCGGGGGGGCCGCCTTTGGACACTGCGGCAGGACAGGGACCGGCTCTGGGATACGGGGTGTGGAGGGAGCCTGTACACAAGGAGGAGGAGGAAGGAATAGCTGGGAAAAGTGGATTACTCATGGAAGGATCAGGATTTTTTTTTAAGGATCTTGTTTGGGTCACTGGAGAAATGAAAGATTTTGCAGAAAGCTCAGCAGCTGTCACAGGATGAGAACCCACAGGCACTGAGGGGGGGCTGCAGCAGTGGCAGAAGAAGCCCCTGCAGGACTTGGTCACAAAGGCACAGCAGCTGAATGCAAGAAGGGAGGAGGAAAAGGCCAAGGTGAAGGCAAAGGCCGTGGCAGAGTTTCTACAGCCCCTGAGGGATGAACCGCAGGGCCCAAGGGGGCCCCAGCACCCAGGGGACGGCCTCGGCCACAAGCACCTGGCAGAGGCATTGCCCTCCTCGGCAGGGGAGAGCCCACCCAAACAGCCCCTGGCAAGGAATCAGGGTTCCATCTGCACACCACAAGGACACTGGAAGCAGAGACAGGAGCACCCTCACGAGCAGCAAGTCCACCCCTTGATGGACATGGATTGTTTGGGGTGTCAGAGCTCCCATTACACCAGGAACCCACCACACTGGAGCCCTTGAGAACATTCAGGGTGGCTCTGGATCGAGAGGAGGCCTTTCCTGATAGACACAGGGGCCTCTGGATCCACTTGCAATCTTAGACCTAAGGGGGGAAATTGTCAAGAAGTTCTTTGATCATTCAGGGTGTAAGGGAGGAAAATGAGCAGGTCTGTTTGATTCATCCACTCTTAGTAGATGTGGGAGAGATTTGAAACACATGAATTTCAGTTTGCTCCTAATGGTGACTGAAATTTACTGGGTAAGAATTGGATTGCTGATGTGGAAATAGAAATTAATATTGTAAAATGTGATACAGAGGCTGATGCTCTTGAAACTTTTTGTGTCAAATGTCTGGCAAGGCCTCTACTAAAAGGAACCCAGAAGTGTGAGCAGCTCCAGGGAAATAGGGAAAATTAGAGATGGAGCCTCTCCAAATTAATTTCAAGCAACCAGCACAAGTGGTGTCTAAAAGCAATACCCTGTTCCAAAGCAGGCAAGGAAGGGGTCACAGCCTGGGATTGAGTCCCTGCTAAAGGCAGGGCTTTTGGAGCCTGCCATCTCTCCCTACAACACTCCTGTCCTGCCAGGCAAGAAACTGCATGCATGGACACCAGGAGGAAAGCAGAACTGCCAAGGGTTAAAAAGCAGATGAACTGAGCCTCCTGCCCTGGCCCTCCCAGACAGGGAAAGAGAATTTGAATGGCATGTAGATGTTAAACAGGGCCATGCCAAAGGAATTCTTGTGCTAAAATGTTTAACCCAGTGGCCAGAGAGTGGCCTCATTGTCTGCACAATTGTGCAGCCACAGCTTCAATGGCAACTGAGGCCCAAACCTGAAGGCACAAGGATCTCCTGTTGTTCAAGTCTGGCATCAAGTTCAAGCTTGGAGAACCAAAAGAGCCTCTAAATGGATGAGCAGTGCTGGGTTATTACAGTATGAAACTTGTTCAATGGAACAGGAGGATTTAGAATTGAGGACAGGGGAAGGGTTGAACCCAGCCTCCTGTGTGAAGGGCCCTGGACAGGGGGGCTGGGAAGAAACCCATGACTGCATTCAAGTGACAGAGCTGCAGACCCGGGATGGGAGAGATTGAGGAGACATTCCCTGGCCTGAGGGAGAAAATGTGTTTATGGATGGCTCTTCACGGACAGCAGAAATGAAATGGGTCCCAGGATATGCTGCTATCAAGGGAAGGGAATTAGAGGGAAGGGGGGAGGTTACAGGCTCAGCTCAGACACAGGAGCTCTGTGCACTTGTGAGAGCCTGGCAATTAGATCAGGGAAACAGTTTACATTTTTACTGATGCTAAGTACACACATGGCGTGGTCCATGGGTTGGGAAAACTGTGGGAGGAAAGAGATTTGCTCACCTGCACAGGAAAACCGTTCACTCATGAATATTGGATTACTCACTGTCGCTCATAGGAGCAGGGGTCATGATGGTTCGTTACTTTGAATCTCAGAGTGCAAAAGAAAACAGGGACAAGTATTTTTGCTTTAACCAAAATCAGAAGCACTTTATTGAGTGCCAACAACACGCTTATGCGATAGAGGAGAGAGAGAGAGAGAAGAAAGAGAGAGAGAGAGGAAAGGGGGGTATAGCTACCACGGCACGATGAGGTCCTTGTTGTCCGGATCCGATGGATTCGTCACGTCCGTAGGGAGTACTCATAGGGGTACTTTTTGAGAGTCTCTTTATAGTCTTTTCAAAAGCGGGGGCAGGTAACCAAGAGATGAGGCAATCCCTCCAGAGACGAGGGGCAAGTAGCCAGCAGGTGGGGAATAAGGCCCATTGTTTTAGAGTACAGGTGCAGCTGTACGGGACATATAGTTCTTGTGCAGTCCTTTCCGCCCCGGTAGCCGGGCGGACGCGGTTCCCACAGGCATGTGCCAACATGCCTCAGCAGCACAGCTCTGCAGCACAGCTCTGCAGCACACCTGGGCGCCTGGCAGGCATCCCACCAAGATCTGGCTGGACTTCATTGTGCAAAAGTCCTTTTCCCCTCTTAGGGTCTCTGGGTTTTCAGCCTCTGCTTCTGTAGATGGTCGTGAGGCAGATAGGGATTTCCGTCCAGACTCTTACACCACCCCGTGGCTCACGATCGTCGTCAGGAACCTGTAGCGTTGTCTCGATGTCTTCGGGACTCGTCCGTGCTGGTAGCATACCCCGGAAAACAGAGACAAAAGAGAAAGAGAGAAGGGAAAAGAAAAGGAAAAGAAAACAAAAGAATAAGTAATTTTAATCACATAAAATTTTGTTTAAATTTCAACAGGGCAACAATTGCCTTATTATAGTAAGATTACATTAATAATTATTCAAATAAACCAATTTAATTTCTTATTATAGCTTAAAATCACATTAATATTTGATTGAATCATTATACTTTAGGATAATTCGAATGATTTTTAATATCCATTACTAAATTTTTTACAACTACTGGGTCACAAGCAGTTCTCAAGCATGGACATCCATTGCCTATATACACAAGCACTGTTTCAGGATTCTCTTTAGGATAAATTTCAAAATGACAGATATTCTGTTCTGTGTCTAAGCAAATGTCCTGAGCTCTGATTGCATTACTTTCACAGATGAACCCTAGTTGTTCCCAGACAACACAAGTTTCTAAATCAACAGTTTGCCATTTCTTATCAATTTGACGGGCCCACTGCTGCTTATGTCCAAAAGGGTTAAGAATAGTTCCATTCCGGTTCAGCCTCAATGCAATGATAGGGAATATTGAATGCACTGAAGCATTACATACGGTTAACATTCACTGAGTTAATATGTTTGATAACAAGCACTGGTGGGTTAATGACAACTGCAGTGGTCGTTGTAATTTGGTTAAATCTCTAATTGTGACAGCCAATTTATTCATTAGTACTTCTAAATCAATGCTATTCAAGATTCCCAATCCTGTTCCCACAGCACAGGTTATGTCTCTTTGTGTTAAAAGATGAACAAGTTGGCTGAATTTCTGTGCATTAGCAATTTAACTTGTTTGAGAGACCATACCTGGTCCTGATTATATTTGGTCCAATTTCAAAAATTTTTAGGCTTAGCATAACCGATGGTTGGGTGATGGGTATTACAACATCAACTTCAAGTCCCCCCAGTATCTTGTATTGTTTTTACCACACATGATTTTATGGGAAAATTGTACAACAGCTAAGTTTAACAAAAAGTTCAGCAATTAATTTACATTGTATTATAGCATCATCACCTCATGTTACCATAAAGGGAGGGAAAAAGCATTATTCTTGTCATCCAACACAAGTGGGGTGCTTATACCATGGTATGTGACTGCTGCACCCAGTATGGGCTTTGCTATGGCATTTATTTTAAATCTATGAATTCTTCATGTCCCTCGGAGTTCCCCTGTGAAAAGTAAACACAACAGAGCTGTTGGGAAATGACCATCTCTGGCTACACAAACATAAAGTCTAAGTGAGCCATCCAGGCCCCATAGACAAGAGTTAGGCCTCTGCTCAAAGTTATTCTCAAGACAGCTGTAAAAAAAGGAGACATAAAAACTGAAAACAAACTGCAAGTGTCCAAAGATTAACTTAGCAAAAAAACCTGTTATTGTAGCCTTCTAATAATAATGTAGTACTCTAATTAAAAAAAGATCCCGTATGAAACTTCTGTAAATAAATATTTTAAGCACATAAAGTAATATAAGTATGTGCACTGTCTGACAATAAACAAACTTAATTTATAATTCACATTAAATCTACGTCTTGCTTCTCTCGCCACCGACACAGAGCCTGCCACCAAGGGGCAGAAAAGGTTAAAATGATGGAATTATCCAGCGTGTATTTGTCCAATGCTCCTTTCCTAGGACATCAGAGGCTGTCCATGCTTTTTGCTGCCAAAAAGAAAGCCACTCAGTCCATTCCTTAAACACAGCATAGAAACAAGCATAGATACAAACAAGAAAGATATTCTGTACTTCACGTTGGAGAACACAACAAACAGCTATCAGCTCGCCAACTTTGGCGTTGCCTTCCCCCTCTGTTTCACCGGAGGAAGTGTGGAGGGCTACCTTAATAACTGAGGCAGGTTTGTCTTGGCTTCTACTCAAGCTTTCTTGTATTGCCAGGTTTTTTACAGCTCCTTCAGTTATTGAGAAAGTGTTACAATAATGTTCAATCTCAGCATCCCACTTTCTAACTGAGGCCCTCTGGGCCACCCCGTCAGGTTGGGGGATCCCAGGAGAAGCTGCCCTAATAACATTGAAAAGGCAACTCAAAACAATTGGTTGTTGTCGTGTCATCTTCTCCACTTCTATCAGAGCTAAGATAACCACAAACAGCCCCTTTTCCCAGACAGTGTATCTTTTTTCAGCATCTCTGAAGCCATGGGAATAAAAACCAACAGGCCTTGTTGGGCCCTCAGGGCCCCGCTGCCAGATGTGAACTGACAGCCCTGAGGAAGCAAAACCCCATCCCACTTGGAAAGGATCTGTAGGGTGAATAGGGCCTAGGGCTTGGTGAGCTGTTGCTTCAAAAATCAGCAATTGTAAGGCTTCTTCTTGAGAAGTATCCCATTCCCATTTCACCCCTTTATAAAGAGGTCTGGCAATTATGGAAAAATCAGGGATGTGTTTTCTCCAGAACACCAATAACCCTAAAGCATGTTGGAGATCTTTCCTAGATTCAGGCATTTTAATCTGATCTAAAAAGGTTAAGGTTTCAGGTGGGATATCCTTCCACCAAATTCCCAAAAGCCAGTTTACCTGGTTTTGAGGACAAAGTTGTTTTGGCTCGTTGCCTGGACTTTGAAGGAAAGGCTGCTTTGGCTCACTTCCCAGGCTCTGAGGGAGGGGTTCCTTAGGCTCACTGCCCAGACTTTGAGAAAGCAAGGGGGGTCCACTATTGTCTGGGTTTTCACTATGAGGGACTCCAATGTCCCTGCTAGCCAGTGTTTTCTCTGATTTCTCTTGTGGGGTTTTTACAGGTCCACATTTTCTATTGTAAATAATCAGATCTTCTGCAACCTCATAACATGTATAAACTTTGCCATCACTGGCAGGTGAATTCGAGTGTGAACCCGACGGCTGAGAGGGTGTAGAATTTGGGGCATTCCCGGGATCAGTAGATCCAGTTTGGTCTGTCGGGTTTTCAAGGAATCTTTCCAGCTTCTCTACGGGGCCCAAAACTGCTATGGTTTTCTGTAAGACAATCGCTGTGGGTTTGAGTGATTCTGGGGGACCCCGAATTAAAGGGGTCTTCATTTCAGGTTTCACAGGCAGTTGCATAGGGGATTCATATTCAGGAATCAACTTCTTTTCATGTATTGTTTGCAGACAAGCGGCTTTGTGAACGCTTTCTAGAAGTTGATCAGGGGTACTAACAATAGCTAAAGGGTCTCCCCTTTCTAGAGGACTGAGTTCCCCAGCTTGGAAAGTTGCATGCTGAGTTGGGGACGAGGTGTTATGTTTGTCTCCTGTTGTTAAGAAAACACCATGTCCCCAGTATCCACTGGCCTCCTGTTCAGTTCAATGAATTTGGTCTCCTCCGGTGAGTGACACTTGGGAGACATATTCTGTTTTAATTAAAGGAGGACAGCAGTTTTCCCCACAATTTTTTACTTGCTTTAATTCTTTGTGGGGGTAAAGTGATTCCTTTTCCTTTGTGTCTTGTGGTGGATCGGTGTTCCTTGAGTTTTTAAGACATTTTTCTCTCAAGAGATCTTGTAACAAGAGAGTGTAACTCCTTTCTTCCTCTAATTGTTTCTGCAAAACTGCCACTAAGTTTTGCAGGGAGTCTATTATAGTTTCCTGTTCACTGCACCGCTTAAAGCGGTGATCTATAGCCGATGTAAGGCATGCTCCTAGTACAGAGCAAATTACAGCTTTATCTCGGCCAAGTTTGAATTTTGACCCATGCTGTAAAGAGTGAATTCTATTAATCACATTTTCTAAATTGAACCAGTTGTTTTGTGCCCACTCTTCCCCTGCTGGAGAGGGTCTGGCACTGTGTTTTGCTAACAAAGCGTAAAATGCAGCTGTATGTTTTGTTTTAGTGTTTGAGGTCATGTTTTCGAAGGGACAATGAAAACCGCTTTAGGGAGGTAAAACTTAGTTGCATCCACAGTCCCAAGAACCGGGCTGTGTTCCCCTTCTCTTCCCTAAAGTGGTGAAGAGACTGAGTCTACTGGAGGCTCTGTTTAGTTACAATCCGTTGCCTCTCCTAACACCCAGTAGACTAACTCCTTACACACCCACCTTAAAAAGAAACACAACACTCCCCTTTTGCACTAAGAGATTCTTTTGTGAAATTCTGAAGACAGAACCCTCAACAGAGTATAGGGGTGCTTTTCACCGAGGCATGTGCAGTTTGGGGGAAATTCGAGATGCCCCTCTTGCTTTCTAGACTGCTCACCATTTCAGAGTGTCAGGCTAGGTGCGGCTGGAGCAAAACGTCCTTCCGCTGTTACAAATTACACGAAACCTTGCAGCCCCTTCTGCCTCAGAATCCTGTCCGTGACGCAAATTGATGGGACGATCCGCTCGTAGGAGCGGGAGTCGTGATGGTTCGTTACTTTGAATCTCAGAGTGCAAAAGAAAACAGGGACAAGTATTTTTGCTTTAACCAAAATCAGAAGCACTTTATTGAGTGCCAACAACACGCTTATGCGATAGAGGAGAGAGAGAGAGAGAGAGAGAGAAGAAAGAGAGAGAGAGAGGAAAGGGGGGTATAGCTACCACGGCACGTCCGTAGGGAGTACTCATAGGGGTACTTTTTGAGAGTCTCTTTATAGTCTTTTCAAAAGTGGGGGCAGGTAACCAAGAGATGAGGCAATCCAGCAGGTGGGGAATAAGGCCCATTGTTTTAGAGACATTCCCTGGCCTGAGGGAGAAAATGTGTTTATGGAAGGCTCTTCAAGGGCAGCAGAAAGGAAATGGGTCCCTGGATATGCTGCTATCAAGGGAAGGGAATTAGAGGAAAGGGGGAGGTTACAGGCTCAGCTCAGACACAGGAGCTCTGTGCACTTGTGAGAGCCTGGCAATTATATCAGGGAAACATTTCACATTTTTACTGATGCTAAGCACACACATGGCATGGTCCATGGGTTGGGAAAACTGTGGGAGGAAAGAGATTTGCTAGCCTGCACAGGAAAACCCTTCACTCATGGAAGGTGAATTACTCACCTATTGGAGCTGGTGAATTTACCAAGAGGGGAGGCAATGATCCACGTGAGGGGACACCAGGCAGGGTGCTCAGGAGAGCCAATTGGTCACGGACTGGCAGAGGAAGAGGCTCAGAAAGCAGCACTTTTGCCAGAAGTCTCTAAGATCCTGCCTTTAATCCCAGTGGCTCAACTGCCAGAGGAACTGTCTTTTCTTCCACAGGAGTTGGAGATCATGAAAAAGAGTGGGGCAAAGGAGAGAGGCAAAAATTGGATTACAAGGGACAGTAAACAAAGGATACCAAAAGCTTTGGCCCTACAAATGTTAAAACAACTCCATGAAAGGGAGTCATTGGGGCTCTCGAGGATTGGGTGAAGCCTTCCAAGATGTCCTGCCTTGGCTCTTTCTCTTCTGCCCAAATGACCTGTTGAAGGTTGCTTGGTTTCTGCCAAAGCAAAAACTCAGGTGGATTTTAGGGAAATGCCCCAAGTGGGAAGGCTTCAATACCTTCTGGTAATAGCATGTCACCTGACAGAAGCATTTCCAACAGCTTGAGTAACTGCTGCATCAGTTACTAAGGTATTTTTTGGAACTAATAACTCCAAGATATGGGATTGTGGAAGCACTAGACTCAGATAGCAGGCGTATTTTTTCAGGAAAGATCCTTCAGGGGCTTAAAGCTGCTTTAGGAACACAATGGGACCTCCAGAACACCTGGCAACCCCAGAGTTTGGTATGGGTATAAAGAATGAATGGTGAAAGACCTCTTGAAGCTGCTGATAGAAACCAAGATGCCATGGGTAAGGCTTTTGCCATTGGCTCTGGCAAGAATAAGAGCCAGACACAGGGCAGATATTCAGTTATCTCCCTTGCAATTGATGTCTGGAATTCCTTACCCTTGTAACTCTCCACCTAGTGTGGGCCTGGAGATAAGGATGTCTATTTAAAGCAGTGTGTGGCCAGAATCCTGTCTCTTGTGAAATCTCTTGCACAGGAAGCTCGGCTGGCACAGAGCCTGCCTTGGCACTTTGCTGCTCACAACATGCAGGCAGGACTTTGGGTGGTGCTCCAGGAGTGCAAAGAAGCAGCACTGGTGGCCAAGTGGCGTGGCCCATTGCAAGTGTCCCTGAGCAGAGAAACAGGCGCCAGCAGAGCTGAACACGGGGGGACCCCTCAGCCTGGCCTCAAGGTGTCTGAAGCCCCGCAGATTTGGACTTGCCGGCTGCAGCAGGAGGATGGGAGGCCGCCACTGAGCCTGCACTGAAGGCAACGCAGCAGCAGCCAGGGCTCCACAGCGGGGGAAGCCCCTGGGCCTGCCCACACATCCTCTGCTGAAATCGTCTGCCTGGGCACCCTCCTTTGGCATCTCCAGCCACTGGGGGCCAATCCTTGCTGGCACTCTTGCAGCTTCAGTGCTTTCTGTGCCTGCACTCGCCACAGGGGCTGCGGAAAGTAACGTGAGAATTCAACTCTGGCTCTCAATTAGACTCTCACTGGGCTGGGAGGGATCAGACGGTTGCAAAATATACCATGTTTAAAATTCATAAAATGGTATTTCTCCAGTCAGGCTTAGTTTGCCTTTGCCTTGGGGAAAGAAATTAAAAGGTTTTTTTTAAGGAATGTTGCAGCACTCAAGGGAGATGAGCTGAACATCTCAACAGACTGGGAATGGCCCAAAAGATACCCAAAAAGATAGCGACCATCAACAGAACATCAACGCCCATCAGCAAACATCAACCAACAACTACCCCAGACAATGCCCTGGCACAGCTGGAGACACCTGGTCTGGAAAAGGCTGAGAAGGAAATCCAAGGGTGTGCACCTAATTAACATCAGAGGCAAAGAAATCCGGGTCCAATTGTAAACCAAATTCTAAGATCTACCCAAGGGGGAAGCAATAAACATTAAACCAAGGCATTTCTATGTGTTCCAGCTCTATAAAGTTTAGGAAAAATCGGGTAAAACTCATGTGTCAGGGAATGATTCTCTCTGCACACCCAGGCTATGTGTGGATGAAGTGATTTCTATTGCACATCCTGCCCAGAAAAAGGCATGGCTCGGTTCTTCAACTCTGGAAATGCTTTTGGAGAGTTTTGCTTCTTCCTGCAGTTTTGTTGAGAAGATTACACCTTCAGAATGTTTTTTCTTAATTGTCTTAATTCTACATTTTCAGTTAGATTTGAGGCAGGGGGGTAAAAATGAGTTTTTAGTCTTTTGGGAAGAAGTAGCAAAATTCTTTATTGCTTTGAATATTTTTGCGTGTATGTGTGTGTGTGGCTGCAAGTGATGGCAAAATCTTGGTGTGGGTTTTTCGATGTTCACCTTTAGGCTGCATTTTGCAAAACTGGAAGAAGTTTAAGAGACCCTTTAACTCATAAACATTTCATAGAATATTGTTTAAAAAAACAAAAAAAGCATGGGAGAGGTGAGGGGGGAAGGTGTGAGTCACCCAAGGGCTGCCCTGGAAGAGAAGCTTTTGTTCCAGGCACTCAGTGAAAGAGCTTTAGAAATGCAAATTAACACTGCTGGTGAAAAGTGTGCACAATGCACCAGGAGCTTCCTGCCCGCGGGAGGAATTGGGCTCATTCCCTCTGTCCCTCACCCCAAGCTCTGCCTGCTCCCACACATGGAATTTGCACAGCTAAAGGCAGAGCCCAGAGTGAGCATTTCTGACTCTGCCACAGAAATTGGTTAAGCTGCAAAGGAAAACAGCAAACAGAGAATGTTGGGAAAACTTCACTAAAACAACTGTGGAGGAACCATCCCTGTCCCCACTGCGACTTGTGCTGTCACTGTCTATGTTATATAGGGTGTGTTAGACTTCTGGGGTGGTTTTACTACCACACCTTCAGGGAAATCAGTTGGGAATCCAAGTATTTGATGATTTCGTCAGAGAAAAGTGGTCAATGGATGCAGCCCTGAATGGAGGAAGTGCCCCAAAAATGGGGAAAACATGAACGGCCCCAGAACAAATCCTACAACACCATGGACCAGACCCTGGCAACCCAAACCAATTCATATCAGGTGCCAGAGAACTCATTTAGAATTGGAATTGCATCATTCGATTACAAGCTCTCCTCAAAATAATAACCAAGCAGACAGCTCCAGCTGACCTTCTTGCCCACCAATCTACTCAGATGAGGAACGCGACATTTCCCCATGGGATGGGATCAGATTATCCATCAGCAGAAGGAGGAGGAGTTTGTGGAAAATTAAATGACTCAAACTGCTGTTTGCAAATTGATGACAACTCAAAAGTGGTGAAAAAGATACCAAAGGAAATAAGAAAATAGCTCATATACCGGTCCAGATGTGGAAAGGATGGGAATGGGAGATGTTTTTGTGGTTCCCTGGCAGAGCATGGGTTAAATGAATGCTGTTTGTCCTCTTATGTGCCACAGCAACTCTCATCTTTTTAGCATGGGACATGGGGGGACACAGCCAGGGGTGGGGACATGGGGGAACATGGACATGGAGAGTGACACGGGGACACAGGGACATGGACGGGGACGTGGCCATTTGTGGGGACATGGGGGGACACGGGCATGGATGGAGACGTGGGGGACAATGACAGGGATGGAAACGTGGTGGGGAGAGAGCCATGGGTGAGGACGTGGTGGGACATGGCCAGTGACATGTGGGGACATGGCCATGGCCGGTGCCATGGGGGGAACTTGCAGGGGCTGTGGGGGATGCTGGGTTTGAGGGAGTTGAGGGTTCCTGGGAGGGACTTGGAGGCTCCAGAGGGCTTTGGGGGACCCCAGGCCGAGTGGCTCCGGCTGCGCTGGGAGACCCTGGCGGAGCTTCTGGGGCAGCTGCTCAAGGACCCCCTGACCTGGACCCCCAGCCTAGCATTGGGTCCTGGAAGGGAATGAACGTCCTTGTCCCCAGGAAGGAAATCCCAGCACTCCCAGAGTGTTGGGAGCAGGTCAGAGGGCACAACGGGGAGGGGAAAGCCAAACAGAGCTGTCCCCCTTCAAACTACACCCCAAAAATCTCATACTCAGGGATTCCTCCCAGAAAAAAAGTTGCCAGGAGCTGCCTGATTTGAGTGAACGGTGGGTTGGGACCCCCAGATCGAGCAGGAAGGGCCTGGAATCCCCAAAACCAAGAAAAGAGGAAAGTTGGGGATGTGAGGGATAATTGAAAAGGGGCAGAAGATTGGGGTAAAAGAGGGGGCTGCGACCCCCAAAGAGTGGGGGAGGGGCTGGGAGCCCTGAATTGGGTTGGGAGGGGTCTGTGGATTGAGGAACAATGAGAAGGAGAAGGGGAGGGGGGGTATGGTGGGGTTGGGATGGAAGCAGGTTGCTTCCCCTCCCCCAGCACTCCATCCCTGCAGCGATTCCGTGCAACTTGGGGGGTGGAGGCGCAGATCTCCACTGGGGGGGTGTCCCCAACGCCCCTGCCCATCCCAGCGTGTCCATCTCCCTGGTGCCCTCAAGCTCCCAGCCGGGCCCCAGCCACCTGCTCTGCTCCCTGATGGATTTCTACCCCGCTGACATCCAGCTGAGCTGGTTCCAGGGCCAGCAGGAGCTCTCGGGCCACGTGGTGGCACCGACATTGTCCCCAACGGGGACTGGACCTACCAGCTCCTGCTGCTGCTGGAAACCTCCCCCCGCCCCCGAGCGGGGTCACCTGCAGCTGCCAGGTGGAGCACGTCAGCCTGGAGCACCCCCTGAGCCGGCACTGGGGTACGGCCCGGCCCCCACAGCGCCGGGAGGGCTTGGGAGGACAGGGAAGGGATTTGGGGGTCCTGGGGTTAATGGGAGACCCTCTTTGTGAACCCCCTTCCCGCTGTCCCACCTCCCCTTATCCCCCTTCTCCCTCCCCTTTCCCAGCACCCCCCAAACCCCAGCTCCCCCCCAGCTCGGTTTGGGGGTGACGCTCTTTTTTCCCACCGGGTCCCGTCCCCGCCCCGCTCACCCGAGAGCTCCTCGCCTGCAGCCCAGGGATGGAGGAGGAGGAGAAGGAGGAGAAGGGCGGAAGAGGAGGGGTAGAGGAGGAGCAGGAGCAACACGAGCAGCCTGAGAGGAGGCACCGGGTTGCATCCATCGCTCTCTGGATCTGCAGCCCCTTCGCTCCGGGAGCATCGCCCTTCCCCGCATTCCGCAGGTGACCGGGAATGGGGAGCTCGCCTCGAATATCTTGGGCGGTCCTGGCAGGGGTTTTCTGGGAGGGATATTTGGAGCTCACCCGAAGTATCCTTGGGGCTCCGGTTTTTTTTGGGGACAAAGCGGGCGGAGCGATGTTTGGATCTTGCAGGACTCCAAAGTGGACCCGAAATCCCCTTTGGGTGGGCACTGCGGGGTCCCTGGGAAATGTTTTTTTGGGAATGTCCCGGTGGCGGCTGCCGGCAGAGCCCCGGCGGTGGGAGGGGAGTGCGGGGTCCCCGGAGCCACGTGGCGATCGCCCGGTACCGGCGGGGGGAGGGGATGGGAGGGGAGGGGAGCAGCCTTGAGAGGAGGGAGAGCGAAAAGGGGGGAGCTCAGGGAGCCCCGGAGCCTGAAATGGGGGCGTGGAGCGGGGGGACCCCGAGAGCCGGGAGTGAGGGGAGCCTGGAGAAGGCGCAGCCCGGAGAAGGGATGAGACTGGAGAGGGGGAAGCCGTGGGACACCAAAGTGGGGAGCCCAGAGCGGGGGCACCCCTGGACCTCCGGCACCCCGGAGCAGAGAGTCAGGGGAGGAGGGACCCCTGGGACCCCCAAACCCTCGGCATCCCTTAGTGCAACCCCAGAGAGGGGGAGCCATGGGATCCTCAGCAGCCCAGAGAAGGGGGACATCCAGAACCCCAAAGTGGGGAGACCCAAGAGGGGGGACCCCTGGGATTCCCTGGAATTCTGGAGCAGGCAGAGACCCTGCAGAGGAGGGACCTCCAATATCTGCAGGACCCACAGCATCCAGGACAGGGGGACCCTCAGAACCCCATAGTGGAGAGAGCAGAGAGGGGGAACCCCAGTGAGGGATTTTTTCCTCTGACTCCCAAAGCCTTCAGCAACCCCCACCCGTTCCCCACTGCCCCCCCCCCCCCCACCTCTCCCATGCTTTTTTTGTTTTTTTAAACAATATTCTATTACCTGTGTAGAGTAAAAGGGTCACTTAAACTTCTTCCAGTTTTGCAAAATGCAGCCTAAAGGTGAACCTCGAAAAACCCACACCAAAATTTTGCCATCGCTTGCAACCACGCACACACACACACACACAAAACCCCAAAGCAATAAAGATTTTTTCTAATTCTTCCCCTAAGACTAAAAGTTGGTTGTCACACCCCTGCCACAATCTAATTCTGAAACTTTATCTCCAAAAGTTAGTGAATAACCAAAACTCTCCAAAAACATTTTTAGAATTAGAGAATCGAGGCATGACTTTTTTCTGGGCAGGATGTGCAACAGAAATCACTTCATACACACATAGCCCGGGGGAGCAGAGAAATTCATTCCAGAACACATGATTTCCTGAGTTTTCCTATTTTTTCTACAGTCGAAACCCATAGAAATGCCTTGGTTTAATGTTTATTGCTTCCCCCTTGGGTAGATCTTAGAATTTGGTTTACAATTGGACCCGGATTTCTTTGCCTCTGATGTTAATTAGGTGCACACTCCTGGATTTCCTTCTCAGCCTTTTCCAGACCAGGTGTCTCCAGCTATGCCGGGGCATTGTCTGGGGTAGTTGTTGGTTGATGTTTGCTGATGGGTGTTGATGTTTTGTTGATGGTCGTTATCTTTTTGGGAATCTTTTGGGCCGTTCCCAGTCTGTTGAGATGTTCAGCTCATCTCCCTTGAGTGGCGTAACATCCCTTAAAAATACAACTTAAAAACTCCTTTCCCCAAGGCAAAGGCAAACCAAGCCTGTCGCACGATTGGACACGAAGAAATCAGGCACTCAGGTCAGGTCACAAAGCCACCAAGGCTGGGCGGGAGAGCAGAAGAGCGCCCAGCCCTCTTTATTCTTACATTTATATATCTTGTCACAGACAGATATGGATTGGACAATGAGGTTACCACCTCTCCAATTCCATAGGTAAGGAACACAGTCCATCAACCTTCCCCGCCCTTGGGAAAGGAATGAAAAACAATACTAAAGGTACAAAACAATCCTTGTCCAGTTAGCAAAACATTGACTATGTTTACATAAAAACTATGAGAACCATTTCTACTAAGTATCAACACAGCACACTAAAAATTCAGGGTGACATCTCACCCTTTTTCCTTAAAAAAAAGAAAAAAAGAAAAAAGAAAAATGAACAATGTTCATCCTCTGTTTGTGGAAGGACTCTCTTCATCTGAGTCATCACTCGATGTTCCACCCACTTGATCACTTTCGTTCTGGTCACGGCTTCTACCCTGCTTGTCGGCCGGACTTTTCCTCTGTGGTCGCAGGTCAGGATGGACACACCTTGCAGGTACCCAGCGCGCCCCAGTATCTGTGGACACACAAGCATACCCGCGCCCCGATGCGATCAGATCGTAAGGACCTTCCCATTGTTTGGTGACAATTTTTCACCCAAACCTTCGCTTGAGGCTGCTGTGCCTCGTCTGAAGCCTGCTACGAGAGATGGTGGTTCAAAATGACAGGATTATTGGAGTTCTGCGGTACCATAAGGTGATTAATGGTATACAAAGCTTTTGCCAACCGACTGTGCGGGGTTTCACCCTGCGTTCCCCGTTTTTGTTTTTGAAGCACCTGCTTCAGAGTGCCATGAGCACACTCTACAATAGCTTGACCAGTTGGAGAATGAGGAATACCAAACTTGTGCGACACACCCCACAGCTGCAGGAACTGCCTCACGTCTTTCGAGACGTAAGCAGGACCATTGTCGGTCTTCACGGTAGAAGGTATGCCTGGAAAGGCAAAGGCCTGCCTCCAGTGGGCAATGACATCGCAGCACTTCTCTCCAGTGTGAGCGGAAGCCCACATGGCAGAGGAGGAGGTGTCCACTGTGACGTGCACATACTTGAAAGGCACAGCCAGTGCGTGACAGTCGTCACACCACTCGACAATGTCATAAGCCTCAGTTGGCGTCAACTGAAACTGCTTCTGCAGTGTATGTGCGTTCTGATGGAAAAAGCCATGCGATGCCTTGGCCTGTGCAAGTGTATCAGGCTGAGGTGCTACCCATGCTGGGTTAGCCAACTTGTCAGCCCTCGCATTACCTTCCACTATGAACCCTGGCAAATTGGTATGACTCCTTACATGCAGAACATAGTAGGGATGAACCCGTTCCTGAATGACACACCACAGGGTCTTCAGCAAATGAAACAGATCAACATTGTTGACTTTTTTCAAAATGGAATAACTCAATCACTTTGCTATGTCAGCCACATAGGCGGAATCCGTGACCAGATTGAAAGGTTGCTGGGAAAACCTTTAAAATGCCATAAGAGCAGCTCTCAATTCAACTAATTGGGCTAAGCCAACCTCATGGCCTTCCAGAACCTGCCACTCAGATCCATCCCTCCAAGTAACAGTGGCCTTCCCGGTTCTGACTGAACCATCAGTAAAGACTGTTGGTCCTTGCACTGGCTCCTGACTGTGTTTGGGTCTCAGAGAAATCTCTGTGAGTTTTGCCACTTCTAACAACTGGTGTCTGGGCAGATGATACATGATCTGCCCTAAAAAATTTTCTAGAGCACTTTGCAGTGAAAAAGCTCCAATCAAAATCTCCCCGCTATTTAGTAGTACAATTTTTGCGGGATCTGCACCCATCAATTTTCAAACACCGTTGTCGGCATTTGACTATTAAGCGAGCAATCAGCTCAAACAATGCAGTTGCCATCTTCTGCGGCTGATGGGGCAAAAAGACCCATTCCAGGACGTGCAAAAAATCAGACCATTTGTCACTCCATTGGCCAATGATACCTGTGGGATGCAAATCTGGAGTGGTGATGAACACACTTGTGAAGGGCTTCTAGTTTATGTTTAAGAAAGGACCACTGTTCTTGACAGATCGGTTTGTCCAACAGCCACTGTTTAGGAGGCGTAAGACACACTGCGCCCTTCAACGCAGTGGCCCCAAGTGAAAATCTGTCCCGATGCACACTCCCCATGCCGCCATGACATCCCTCCCCCAGAGGTTTGTCCTGGGTTAGGCCAGAGGGGTCAAAATCTAGGAAGTGATCTGTGCTGTAGGAATGCAGGAAGGGATACAACTTCCTTCCTGCGAGAGAGAGAGCCAATAATGAGGTAGTTTTAAGAATTGATAGGTAGGTAAACCAATTAAAAAGTTGGTCCGCCTTCAAGGAAAAAACCATATATAAGCAGAGACTCTCTGACGCTCTTCCTCTTTGAACCTGCTGCTGCTGTGTAGAGAGGGGCATCTCCTGCTTCTCTCGCTGGTAAGGCCCAAGCGCTTCCGCCACCCCCAACCTTCTTCCAAAGGAGGGATGGGGGGGGGGGGGAAGGGAGGTTTTACGGCAGCCGTGCCGCTGCAGCCGGGCAGGCATGGGGGAGGAAACGATTGGAATTTTCAGCAAATCCAGCTCAGCCGGTGTGTCAGCTACACAAGAGGGAGAGCCGGGCCAGGCAAGGACCGGGCCGGACTCCATCTAGCTCGGGCCAGGACCTGCCCTGTCACCCCGGGCCCAGATGGCCCCACCAGGCCGAGCCAGCTTGGCAGAGCCAGGCAAAGACTCTTGAGAGCGTCTGGCATCCAGCTCGGACCTGTTCAAGCAGCCCGGCAAAGAGCATGTGATCCTCACACTGCCGGAGAGAGAGAGACAGAGATTAACTCTCTCCATGCCTGGACTAAACTCACAGACATCCATCCTTCTTCGCAGAGAGAGGAACGAGTGAGGACATCTACATAGTGCAGCGCAGAGACTTTACAGTCAGTGAGGAAAGCAGAACTGATACCTAGAGGGAGGTGCATGGGAAGTTGCTTCAAAAATGAAGCTGAAAACTCTTTTGGAGAACCATGGTTGGGGACTGAGCTAATAAATTCTCTGTAATATATGAAGATATAGTCCAAAGGAGGATGTGAGGTTCTTATTGCAGCCAATGAACTGAAATACCTAAGTACAGACAAGTAAGTGTTAAAAAAATACAGCCTGATGAGAAACTAGAACCAAGAGAGAGGAGAGGCTGTGACTCAGAGCCCTGGTCCCAAGGAGAATGCTAGAGAACCTGAGTTGTCAGGAGAACCTGTGCTGCTAAGCACAGAAGAAGGGATTTTCTTTGTTGCTGCAACTGAACTGGGCATCCTTAAAACAGGTACCCTGTGGACTGTTCATAACCCACCATAGTGGCTGTGGGAAGGCTACTGGTGTGGGAGAGATCCACCATTAAGCTGGACTTTACTCCAGGCGGCGGTTAATGGTGAGGCAGAAGACCCATAAAAACTGTATTTTTCTTACAGAAAATCCATGGTGTAAGCAAAAGAAACTTCTCTCCCTAAATGAACTGGAACAAGAGCTGTTTCTGAAGTGGTAAACTGACTAGAGGTCAAAGTGTTGTCTTCTGTATGTTGTCAGGGAGAATGAAATGGAGAGGTGGGGAAGGAGGGGTGGTCTGAAGAGTTTGTTCTAGTTTTTTTTCTTGAAGTTTTTTTTTTCTTTTTTCCCTTTGTCTTAGAAATATTAATAAAACTTCTTTGTACTTTATAAAGTTTGAGCCTGCTTTGCCTACTCCTAATCCTTATCTCACAACAAGCAATCAAGTAAATTTAAGTAAGTGTGCTAGCATTTAGCCACAAACCTGAATAAGCAAACTAAAACCACGACAAGGTTAAAAACAGTTTCAGTAACATGAGGCCTAATCATGGCCGTCTGTCCCTCTGAGTTCGTTATTACCACCGGCTTCTGGCTCACATAGCAGTGCTTCGTCCCTCCCAATCCTGCTACAGATGCCCCCACTGGGTCCAATGGCCACTGCAGAGGCCAAGCGGCTAGGGAGAGAATCGTGACGTCCGCACCGCTGTCAAGAAGCCCGCGGAGAGAGATCTTTGACAGTGTAGCATCAGGGATGGACAGTGTGCATTGCATCTCAGGACGTTGTTCGGTCATGACAGCAGTCCAGTGAACCTGACGTGGTCCAGTGGAACCAAAGCAGCTGTCTCCTCGTGACCTTGGTTCTGTCCTATGAACAGAAAACTTAAAAGGGACAAGTTGAACAATTCGTGCTTTTTCAGGAATTGTGATCAGGGGGGTGGGTGTGGAAACCATGGCAAAGATGCGTCCTGTATAATCCGCATCAATGAGTCCCAGATGCACAATGATACCCTGAATGGTGGCACTAGATCTCCCCATTTGGAAAGCACTCATGCCACTGCCCAAGGGACCAAAAGCATCTAAAGGGACTTTGTGCACTGCACGAGTCTAAGACTACTGTTGCTGCCGTGGTGACATCCACACCTGCTGAGCCACTGGTGGTGGCTGCGAGCTGGCCCAGCAGACCTCCATCAGCTCTAGGGTTTGGAGAGACATTTGTGTCTGCGCACGTCTCCCCTGCGTGCTCTGCCACCCATTTCCTGAGCTCAATGAAAACTGACACTTGACAGGAGCTGCAGCTTTGCACTCCATTGCAGTGTGGTTTGGTTTTCCACACTCCGGACAGAGAAACATGACAATCCTGCCTTTCTGCACTTTCTTTCTTGGTTTCTTTCTATCTTTAGCACTCCTTTGCTTCCACTGCCCACCTTGCAGCCCTGACCTGGCTGGCTGCGGGGCAGTAGCCAGGGCAACCATCTTACGACCGGCAGTGCCCACATTTTTGGAGGCTTCATGCATCTGCATTACCGAATTTTGACCAGCACCGAGAAAAACAAGAAAATTCTGCAACCCTTGTAATTCTGCAGCCTCTGCTGTATCCTGTCCCTTGCTTATCACAGGGACTTGACCTGGCACAGGGCTCTGAGATCTGCTGGCACATGCCTCACGGCGACGGGCTTTAGGACAATCATAAATTTCCTCTACTTTCGCCTTATCTCTGGCGTGTGCTGTCACCCTGCACCCTGGCAGAGTCCAGAGACCACTGAACACAGACCCACTGTCTCGGGATCTGTGATCCTGGGGCAGCCACAGCTGCCTTGCCGCTTTTTCAGCTTTTATTTGTTTACGATGTCCCACGGACAAAACTGCTAAGTCATCGCTGCCGGAGCCCGCACTGTCCACCACTGAAGGGCGGGGCGAGGCCCATCCCCTTTCCCCCCGGCCCTGCGCAGGGGGGAGCGGGCCCGCTGGGAGCAGCGGTTCCTCTGCCGCGGCTGCGCAGTGCCGCGCCAAAGCAAAGGATCCGGATGGCGGTGGGGTCCCGGGGACGCTCCCCGCCCCGGAGCCCGGCTCAGTGGCCTTCTGAGCGCTGCCGCGCCTGCGCGCCTCAGGTGGCGGGCAGCTCGGGGATCAGAGCGGTTCCCCCACCCCTGTGGGAGCGGGGGAGCGAGCCGTGCCATCGCCTGGCTCTCCGCCGGCTACCTCATCATCTTCAGACAGCGATTTTATTTCTGCCCCCACCACGCCAGGGGGGCCACTGACAAGAACGCCACAACTAGGGCATTCCACTGTGCAGGCTTTCCAATTCTCCTGTTTGCCTAGCACAGGAAAGGTGCAGGGAGGGCGCATTTCTTGCTACCCCATCTCCCCCGCCGTGGGGGGGGGCGGTGACACCCGCTCCGCCGGTTCCCCGAAGCCAGGAAGGGGACTTTCCAAAGCCAATCTCTCAATGGAAATCGGCAGGCTATCAAGCCAAACGCACTCTGGGGGGGGGCCGTTTCCGCCCCCACAGTCTGGGCTAGGGGTTTCGGGCTCAGATGCTGGCTCCGAGCCACGCTCTTCTTCCTTCACCCCCCCAAACAGCTCGGAGAATCCTCCGATTGAGCTTGCAGGCGTAATCCTGCCAGAGGGGCTCTCCTGGCTTTGGATCACAAAATTCACCTGTCTCCAAGTTACTAGTAATTTAGCCATCGTTTCACTATATGTCTCCGATAGCAGACCTTTCAATTCTTTTCCCATGACCATCCATGTCTCTTAAGACAGGATTTTGCCCTCGTCAGGGAAAAACCCCATCGCCTTGGTCCAAAAATGTAATTGCTCTAAATTTGACCTGCAAAAATTCCTGTTCTCACTTTCTAAGAATATTTCAAGAACTTCCAACACCTAAACGTTGCTCGGAGACATCTTAGAGACCCCCATAATTAATTTTTTAAAACTTTTCCCCTGAGCTTTACCTGAGCTTTGTTACAGTTCCCCGTACAGGCCACCAGATGTCGCACAGTTGGACACGAAGAAATCAGGCACTCAAGTCAGGTCACAAAGCCACCAAGGCTGGGCAGGAGAGCAGAAGAGCGCCCAGCCCTCTTTATTCTTACATTTATATATCTTGTCACAGACAGATATGGATTGGACAATGAGGTTACCACCTCTCCAATTCCATAGGTAAGGAACACAGTCCATCAACCTTCCCCGCCCTTGGGAAAGGAATGAAAAACAATACTAAAGGTACAAAACAATCCTTGTCCAGCTAGCAAAACATTGACTATGTTTACATAAAAACTATGAGAACCATTTCTACTAAGTATCAACACAGCACACTAAAAATTCAGGGCGACACCAAGCCTGACTGGAGAAATACAATTTTATAAATTTTAAACTTCATATATTTTGCAACAATCTAATCCCACCCAGGCCAGTGAGAGTCTAATTGAGAGCCAGAGTTGAGTTCTCACGTTGCTTTCCACAGCCCCTGTGGCGAGTGCAGGCACAGAAAGCACTGCAGCTCAGAGTGCCAGCAAGGATTGGCCCCCAGTGGCTGGAGATGCCAAAGGAGGGTGCCCAGGCAGACGATTTCAGCAGAGGATGTGTGGGCAGGCCCAGGGGCTTCCCCCGCTGTGGAGCCCTGGCTGCTGCTGCGTTGCCGTCAGTGCAGGCTCAGTGGCGGCCTCCCATCCTCCTGCTGCAGCCGGCAAGTCCAAATCTGCGGGGCTTCAGACACCTTGAGGCCAGGCTGAGGGGTCCCCCCGTGTTCAGCTCCGCTGGCGCCTGTTTCTGTGCTCAGGGACACTTGCAATGGGCCACGCCACTTGGCCACCAGTGCTGCTTCTTTGCACTCCTGGAGCACCACCCAAAGTCCTGCTTGCATGTTGTGAGCAGCAAAGTGCCAAGGCAGGCTCTGTGCCAGCCGAGCTTCCTGTGCAAGAGATTTCACAAGAGACAGGATTCTGGCCACAGACTGCTTTAAACAGACATCCCTTATCTCCAGCCGCACACCAGGTGGAGAATTTCCAGGGTACGAAATTCCCAATATCAATTGCAAGGGAGATAACTGAATATCTGCCCTGTGTCTGGCTCTTATTCTTGCCAGAGCCAATGGCAAAAGCTGTACGTGTGACATCTTGCCTTGTATCAGCAGCTTCAAAAGGTGTTTCTTTATTTTCCCATTCTTTCTTTCTACCTGACCTGAGTTCTGGGGTTGCCAGGGGTTTTGGAGGTCCCATTGTATTCCTAAAGCAGCCATAACCCCCTGCAGGATCTTTCCTGTAAAATGAGTTCCCCTCTCTGAGTCTATTGCATCCACAATCCCTTATCTTGGAATCATTGCTTCTAAAAATCCATTAAGAACTGATCCAGTGGTGGCTGCAGCAGTGGGAAATGCTTGTGCCAGCCTGTGAGCTGCCACACTGTTAGCAGAAGATATTGAAGCCTTGGTGCTGAGGGCATTTCAGTGCCAGGCTCTTGCAAGATGCAACCCCCAGCTGCGGGGTTTGAGCTGAGCATGGGGGCGGTGACCTGCGCATGGGGGCGGTGACCTGCGCTTTGTGTCATTCCCTTTCCTTAACAACAGCGTGTCTTGGGACTCTTTTCCCTTCTGCTGCCCTTGAAGAGCCTTCCATAAACACATTTTCTCCCTTAGGCCAGGGAATGTCTCCTCAATCTCTCCTGTCCCAGGTCTGCAGCTCTGTCACTTGAATGCAGTCATGGGTTTCTTCCCAGCCCCTCTGTCCAGGGCCGTGATTGTCGGGGGGGCAGAACCGGCCCCCGGGATGGATCGGGAATGGGGACCCCCATGTGTCCCCTTGGAGTCACCCTGCTCTGGGGGGGGGCTTTGGGACGCATCTGAACCTCAGAATGGCACCCAGCAAACTCCAAAAGGCGCCGGGACCTTCCTATCTTGCCAGGGGAATTTGGGGAAGGGGCACGTGGGGGGCGGCCAGGCCAGGCCAAGAGCCCAGCGCTGCCCCAGCCTGACCTGCCCCGGCTCCATCCCGGCTCCTCCCGCTGGATGCGACGGCCTTGGGAAAAGGGAGGCCCAGGATGAGCACTGGGCCCGGGGGGAGCAGGAGAAGGGATGCAGGAGGAGCGGGAGGGATGAGAAAGGAGTGGGAGAAGGGCCAAAGAGAAGAGGACAGGGAGGAGGGATGAGGAAGGAGGCGGAGTGGGAGGAGCGATGGAGGAGGAGCCGGGGAAGGTGGAGCGGGGAGAAGGGAGTGAGGAAGAGGAGGAGCAGCAGGGGAAGTGCAGGGGGCAGTCACTCGCTGTGTCCACCGCGGATCCGCAGGTGAGCACGGAGCGGAAGGTCCCCCCAAATCTCTCAGGGGCTCCCCGAGCGGCGTTTCTTCCTGGGGGGTCATTTGAGCTTGCAGCTTCTCGGTTCGAGCCCCAAATCTCATTAAGGGTCTGTGGGAGGGTTTCATTTTTGGGTGAGGGATATTTGGATCCTGCGGGACCCCAAAGCTGAGCCGCAAATGCCCCTTTGGGGGATATTTTGGGATCTCCACTTCGTGATCTCTGGGTGCTGGGGTGGGAGGGGGACATTGGACTTGGGGTCCCCCCAGAAGACCAGTGGAGGGGGACACCGGGAGCCCCGGCCTTGGGTAAGGAGAGAGGGGCAATGCTGGGACTGGGGACCCCCGGCAGCCTGGAGTGGTGGGGAGCCTGGATAAGGGGGGATCCCTGGGATCCCTGGAAGCTCGGATCAGTGAGTGAGGGGAGAAGGGACACCTGGGACCCCCAGAACCCCACGGATCACCCCAAAGCGGGTCCCTGGAGAGGGGGGATGCCAGGAGCTACAGGACCCTGATCAGCTCAGGGAAGGGAGACAACCAGGACCCTAAAGTGGAGAGATCAGAGAGGGGGAACTCCTGGGAGGGTTTTCCTGGGCTGAATTTTTGTCGTCTGGTGTTTTATGGACACAAAACCCCCAGAGACTTCTAGAGCTGGACCTGGGCATCTGGAAGTCTCAATCCCAGGTGATCATCCCTTGCTTTTCCCCCCAAACCAGAATTTGTCATTCCCAAGCCTTGGCCAGATGGAGAAGGAGGAAAAGCCGCGGAGATGCCACACGAGGAGGGGCTGCAAATGCTGTCCAGGGAGCTGCAAGGAGGAAAGACCCTCCCAGTGCGGGGAAGGTGGCCAGAGATCCAGGCAAAGCTCAGAGCTTGTGGAGAAACTTCAGGTCGAGATGAAGCCCCACAAGTGTCTGGAATGTGGGAAAAGCTTCACGAAGAGGTCCCACCTGAGCCGGCACCAGATGATCCACAGTGGGGAACGACCCTATGAATGTAGGGAATGTGGGCAGAGCTTTCAGAAGCAACTCCCATCTGATGCAGCACCAGAGGATCCACAGTGGGGAACGACCCTATGAGTGTAGGGAATGTGGGCAGAGCTTCAGAAACAACTCCCATCTGATGCAGCACCAGATGATCCACACTGGAGAAAAGCCCTACGAGTGCTTGGAATGTGGGAAGAGCTTCTGCCGGAGGTCCAGCCTAAGCCAGCACCATAGGATCCATACTGGGGAACGGCCCCATGAGTGTGGGGAATGTGGGAAGAGCTTCCTGTGCAGCTCCAACCTGAGAAAACATCAACTCATCCACACCGGTGAGAGGCCCTACGAGTGTCCTGAGTGTGGGAAGAGGTTTCAGACCAGCTCTACTCTCCTCTTGCATCAGCGGATTCACAGAGAGGAGAGGCCCTTCTGCTGCCCCGACTGCGGGAAGGGCTTCAAACACAACTCCAACCTCGTTGTGCACCGGCGCATCCACACTGGGGAGAGGCCCTATGAGTGTCCCCAGTGTGGGAAGAGATTCTCTGTGAGCTCTCACTTGACCCAACACCAATGGAGGCACCACTAAGGGAATCCCTGTGAGTGCCCCGAGTACAGGAGGAGCTTTGTGCGCTGCTCCAGCTCCAACCCCCATGGGAGTATCTGTGTTGGATGATTCCCAGTGACCCATCTTGGACAGAGTCCTGGTGACCCCCGTTCTGAGTGATTCATGCTTGGATCCAGGGTATTGGGTTTGTGTCGCCACGTTTTGGTATCAGGGGCCTCCAGGGTTGGCTTTTGTGAGCAGCTTCCAGAAGCTTCTGTGTCCAGCTCCTGTTCCGCTCCACCCCAAAGGCAAGGGGAACCCAGGGTGCCGCTGGATCCTCTGGGCCAAATTAGAGTGAATCAAAATGATTGGTCTCTGTTTATAAATATAATTCTGTAGGGATTTTTTTAGAAGAGTTCGGTTGCTGTGTAAAGGGACTTTGGAGCCCTTTTGGTTCTGTACTACCATTAAAAGCATAAAAGTAACACTTAGGAAAATGTAGAAGTGAAATAAAGTATAAGAGTAGAAAGATACACAGCCACCATCCCTGGATCCAGCAACAAACCTTTGGTGTTGATTGTTACAGTGTCCCTTTCCTTGGTCTAAGTGATGGTCCCAGGCTGGATCCCTGGGATGTTGGGGAAGCCCTGGAAGCTCCAAGTTCTGTGGGTTAATACAGGTTGAGGTTTGAGTGAACACCCAGGAACCTCCCCCAGGGGGAGCTTTACACTGTCTGATGTCCCACTGTGGATCCCCGGGCACTTTGCGGGGCTCTGATGGTTCATGGCCCCTTGTAAGACGTGGCCCTGCCTGTGCCGGCAGCGCAGCTGAGCCAGGTATGGCCCATGGGAAAGGATGGAAAGCTGCAGGCGTGGGTGTGAATGTCCCGGGCCTTCCACAGGGGAGTTTGCAGAGGTGAGGCAGTTGTGTAAGGGAGGGCATTGCCCTGGTGCAAAGGCCTGTCCCAGCTGGCAGCATCTGCTTGTGCTGGGCCTCTGCCCTTCCCTGGCTCCCAGCGTGGCTCGTCCCCTGCGGGGCTGGGTGTTCACCCCCTGTGGCCCTGGGCGCTTCCTGTGCCCATGGCCAGCAAAGCCCCCGCTGCTTTTGCCAATGGCCACTGCTTTGAGCCATTGACCCCCAACATTTCAGTTCCTCACAGCTCTGTACCCTAAAAGCCAAGAGGGATCGATGGTGCCTCAAAACAAATCCATTGCCCTGGAAATGGCTCAATTGCACTACAAAACAACTCGATCCCACCTGAAAAATTTGGGTTATCCCCTGTGCCCAGGTTTCTCTTAGCTGTAGATGTTCCTGTCCAGGAATTTGACCCAGCTGTTGTCATCAAGGAAGTGACACTGCGGTCCTGGAGGTTTTTGCTTTTCTTTTTTTTTATTTGGAGATTTTTTTTTTTTTTGGCTGTGTGCCATGTTGGGGTTCATGTGCCCCCCAATCACCCCCAGAGTGGGATGACATTGGAGGGACACACGCGGGTCCCCATTCCCTTACATCCTTGGGGTCGTTTGGGCCCCCACGCTCACAGATCTCCCCAAATCCCTCCCCACTGTCCCCCAATAAATGGGACTGTATTGAACTGGGAAGTTTTACTGGGAATACTGGGAGCAGCCAGAGGGGGGCAGAGTGACAGCAGAGCTGGGGGCGGGACACACGACCCCCCCCAAAATCAGCGATGGGATGCAGTGGGGTGTCCCAGCCTGGCCCAAGGCCACGGGGAGGGGCTGCAGCTGCCAGCGGCTCAGGAGCTCTGTGGGGTGAGAAAAGGGGGTGACACCGGGCTGGGGGCCCCAGGGGGGGCACACACGATCTGGGGGAGGGGGGACACGAGCCCTGGGGGAGGGATCAGCCCCTCACCTTGTTGTGAAGGTAGAATTCGAGCCCCAGCGCCAGAAAGATGAAGCCCAACGCAAAGCCCTCAATCCCCATCAGCATCTTGCTGCGGGCGGTGTCCAGTGGCATCTCTGGGGGGTCTGCAGGGGTCACAACCCTCAAAAACCTCTCACGGACACCTCAAGCCCCTCCAAGGATCCTCCCAATTGCCTCCTGCCCACCCAGGATACCCTGAAAACTCCCAGTCCCTTCCCAGCCTCCCCAGGGCCAGCCAAAGCCTCTCCTGTCCTTCTCAGCATCCCACAGCCCCCTCCCAGTTTCCCCCCACCACCCCAGGACCCTCAAACCCTCTCCCAGTCCCATCCCCTCCCATCCACACCAGGACTCACCAAGACCCCTCCCAGTCTCTTCCCAGCACAAACAGTCGCACTCCAAGCTCTGCTTTTCCACTCCTGATCTCCTTCCAGCCCCTCCAGGCTCACTCAAACTCCATCCCAGTTCCAGCCAGCACCCCCAAACCCCCTCCCAGCGCCCACCAGGACCCCCAGAACCCCATCCCACCCTCCCCAAGATACTTCAAACTCATTCTCAGCCCTTCCAGTCCCCTGAGCCTCCCTCCCAGTTTAAACCAGGCTCTCTCAAACTCCATCCCAATTACTTCCAGCACATCACAATCCCCTTCCCAGCCTCCCAGTCCCTCCCTCAGTCCCCCGTGGCTGTGGGGGCCGGGCCGTACCCCAGTGCCGGCTCAGGGGGTGCTCCAGGCTGACGTGCTCCACCTGGCAGCTGCAGGTGACCCCGCGCCATAGGGGGATTTCCAGCAGCACCAGGAGCTGGTAGGTCCAGTCCCCGTTGGGGACAATGTCGGTGCCACCGCGTGCCCCGAGAGCTCCTGCTGGGCCTGGAACCAGCTCAGCTGGATGTCGGCAGGGTAGAAATCCATCACGGCGCAGAGCAGGCGGCCGGGGCCGGGCTGGGAGCTCGAGGGCACCAGCGAGATGGACACGCTGGGGGGCACTGGGAGAGAGCAGGGACACACTGGGATCGCTAGGAGGCCACTGGGAGAGACGGGGGAGGAGCGGTGCGGCATTGAGAGGGACTGGGAATGTACTGGGAGGAACTGGAGTGGCACTAGGAGAGATCGGAGGTCTGGGAGTGGAGCTAGAAGGACTTGAAAAGGAATTGGAGTGGACCGGGAATGGTCTAAGAGGGAGTGGTAGGGACTGGGGGGTGGCACTGGGAGCGACTTTTATGGCACTGGGAAAGATTGTAGGGACACTGGGAGGGCCTGGTGTGGCACTGGGAGGGACTGGGAATGAAGTGCGCGGCACTGGGAGGCCGAGTCCGGCGCGGGGCACGGGGCGCTGCGGGTCTGCCTGGCAACAGAGGAGTCATCAAAGATACGCGCTGTGATTGGCTGAGAGACGTCAGCTCCACGCCTGGTTGAGCTGGACATGCGGAGAGCCACTGGGATGGACTGGGAGGAACTGAGGGGGGCAGGAGTCCTCGGGGATGGGCACAAGGAGGGCTGAGGGCTCGGGGGCGATTCCCAGGGAGGTTTTGAGAGGTTCCAGGGTCACTGCCAGGGCAGGGACACGCTCTGATCTACGCTCACCTCTGCGGCCCACGAGGAACGGGGAGGCCAACTCGTAATTGTGCCGGCAGTACCTGTGCACCTCAGCCGATCTGTACTCCAGCCTTGCCGGGTCGCTGTTCCAGCACCGCGCCTGTTTCTCCCCATGGGGGGTGAACCCCACGTAGTGCCCCACATCGCTGTCGAACATCGCGTACTCCTCCCAGTTGTAGATGTACCTCAGCACGTACCTAACCTTCTCCGTTAATGA
The DNA here is from genome assembly GCA_034509425.1 of Eopsaltria australis. Lineage (NCBI taxonomy): Eukaryota > Metazoa > Chordata > Aves > Passeriformes > Petroicidae > Eopsaltria > Eopsaltria australis. The sequence continues at coordinate 61,232 of JAVTVJ010011705.1, forward strand.
AGTAACACTCAAACTTGACCACCCCCTGGAAGACCCCTGAGTGTTCATGACACAGGTCAGGGGTTCCCCCCACAGCAGGCCCCAGCACCCCTCAGCAAGCCCAGAGCTCCGGGGGCTACCCCAGATCCCCACTCCGCACCCCCTGTGCCCCACGGCTGCCACGGGACCCTCCTGCCTGCTCTCCCACTTCCTCTTTTCCACCCTTCTCCCCATTTCCTCTTCCACATCCTCTCCCCTCCCACCTCCAGACACTCCCCAGTTCACCTTTGGGGTCCTATTCCCCGCTTTTCCCCTTTACCACCGTTTTCTCCCCAGTCCCCTAAGCCCAAGGCCCCTCCCTCTCAGTGTTGGGGTCCCACCCTCCTCTTTTTCCCCACTTTCCCACCCTCTCCCACCCCTTCCTCACCTTCCCCCAATTCTCAGCTCCTCTCGCTCTTCCTTTGAGGGGATCCCCTCCACCTCCCACTCAATTTAGGGGTCCCACCGTCCCCTTTTCCCCCTCCATCCCCCCTGTTCCACCGCGTCCCTTCCCCCCCGCTCACCCGAGAGCTCCGCGCCCGCAGCCGGGGGGGCTCCCAGCACCACCAGTGCCACCAGTACGGCCCCAGCTGCCGCCACACGCCCCATGGCCAGTGCCGGGCAGGAGCCGCCAGCCCCAAAGCGGCCGCGCTGCGCTGGGAGCACCAGTCCGGACCAGTGCGGGGTCACCAGCGCCGCGCGCTCGGATTGGCTGAGAGCACTTTTGGTGACTCGTTTTCCAGGGGTTCCACCCAGCAACTCATGAGTCAGAAACGTTCTGCGGTCTGATTGGCTTAATCGCCACTCAGCTGCTTTTTTATTGGCTGAGGGGTTTCCGCGATGCTGCAGCCCCGGCGTTGGGTCCGGTTTTTTTGGGGAGGGGGAACCTTGGGGTGCTGGGCAGGTGGGAGCTCGGCTGTGCCCAGAAATGTGTCCCCAGGCACGCGGGATCTCAGGGGTGCCCACGGCGTGCGGTGACGCTGGCCCGATGCCAGGCACCCACCAAAGCCACTCTGTCCCTGCCCCTCGCAGCCACACACGGGACACAAAATGGAACCGAGGGTTCCTGGCTGGGGACAAGGACCGGGAGAGATCCCGCAGCAAACACCGGCACGGCCACAACAGACCCAGCCTGGGCACAGGCAGGGAATTTATTCCCAACCAAATCACAGCAGCACAAGGACAAGGGAAAGAAATCTCTCCAACACCTTCCCCACACACAACAGGGATCACCCAGAACGGGGGTCACCAGGGCTCTGCCCAAGATGGGTCACTGGGGATCATCCAACGCGGATCCTCCCATGGGGGATGGAGCTGGAGCAGCGCACAAAGCTCTTCCCCCACTCGGGGCACTCACAGGGCTTCCCTTAGCAGTGCCTTGGTTGGTGTTGGGTCAAGGCTGAGCTCTGGGAGAATCTCTTCCCACACTGGGGGCACTCACAGAGCCTCTCCCTGCTGTGGATGTGCTGGTGTGCCCACAGGTTGGAGCTCCACCTGAAGATCTTTCAACATTCCCCACACTCATGGGGCCATTCCCCGTTGTGGATCCTCTGATGGCTGGAACTCCCCCCCGAAGCTCTTCCCACATTCCAAGCTCCCAGTTTTCCTCAGGCTTCTCCCTGCCCTGAGGCTTCTCCACCAGCTCCGAGCTCTGCCTGGATCTCTGGCCGCCTTCCCAGCACAGGGAGGGTCTTTCCTCCTCGCAGCTCCCTGGGCTGGGTTTACAGCCCCTCCTTGTGCAGGATCTCTGGGGCTTTTCCTCCTCCTCCATCTGGCCAAGTCTTGGGAATGGCAAATCCTGGTTTTACGGGAGAGCAAGGTGGGAGCACCTTGGCCTGGGGATTTCTCCTGCCCAAATCCATCTCTAGAACTCAGCATGTGTCTTGTGTCCATGAAATTCTTCAAAATATGAAGATTCATCCCAAAAGAAACATCCCAGGTGTTTCCCATCTCTGGCCTCTTCCCTTTGGGGTTCCAGAAGTTTCCCTTCCCTGGGATGATGGCGGTCCCATGGCTCCAGGGGTTCCCCATTCTCCGGGGTCCAAATGAGGGACAATCCAGAGACTTTTGTTTCTCCCAGGGGTCCCTTCTCTCCTGATTCTCTATTTTGGGATCCCAGGGGTTCATTATCTCCAGGCTCCCCCCCTCTCCAGGCTGCTGGGGGGCCCCAGCTCTGGGATCGCCCCTCTCCCCTCACCCCACTCCAGGGGATCCATGGATCCCCCTCCACCACTCTCCTGGGAAGTTCACAAGAACAAGGTCCTCCCCCAGCAGATACCAGGTGATGGCCACGTGGAGCCTCCAAATTATCCCCCAAAGGGGCATTTGTGGCTCAGCTTTGGGGTCTCGCAGAATCCAAAATCCCCGCATCCAAAATGAAACCCTCCCAGGGACCCTTAATGATATTTGGAACTCAGTTCTGGAATGTGTGTGCTCCCAAGCCCCTTCAAGAAAAAATGCTGCTCAGGGAAAACCGAGAGATTTGGGATGAGCTCCCCCTCCCCGCTCACCTGCCGGATGTGGTGGGGGTAAAGCTCCGGGGCCTGGGGATGCTGCGGACACAGGGGGCACTGGAACCTCCTGCTTCTCCCTCTATTCCTGTTTTTCCTCCTCCTCTTCCTGCTCCTCCTTTTCCTCTCTCCCTCCTCCTCCTCCTCCTCCTTCCTAATCCCACCTCCTCCCCAGTTCCTGTGTTCTGTATATTTAGAGTGGAGAACCTTGCTTGTTTTCAGAGCTAGGACAAAGATCCCAGATGGAACAAGCCTTGTTGGTTTAGTCAGAGCCATCAGTGACTGAAGGTCGAGTTTCCTTTGGTTTGGCCCCATCCTTGTTCCTCCTCAGTGTTCAGGCTGGGCTCTGGGGTGTCCTCGTTTGCTGCATTTTTGGAGCTCCTCTGGATCCTTTGAGCCATGGGCTGTGCCCCGGGAGGATTCTTTGTGCTCCTTTGTGACACAGGAGAACCTTGCAGGCGGTTTTTGCGGGAGCTGCTGCTGTGATGTCACGGGAATGTTGCCACGTCCCCGTGGTGTTCCTGTTGCTGTGGGGCACGGAGGCCTTGGTGTCCAGAGCGGCTGTGGGCGCCTGCTCCTTGCCGGAGGATCCTCCTGCCCGAGGCATTGCCAGCAGCCAGCCCAGCCCCTGACGGGTGTCCTTCTGTGCTTGCAGGGCTGCAGGATGCAGACGTGTGCAGCATGGCCACAATGATGCAGCAAGTGGCTGCTGCCCTTTGCACTCTGTACTCCGTGCCTTATTCCGGGTATTTTTTAACCCACCTGGCACGTAAGTCGAGGTTTTCCCTGGCTGCAGCATCTGTGGCTTTGGGCTCGCTGTGTGCTTTCTGTTCTTCCACTGGCACTGAACTGACTTTGTCACCAAATTGCCATGAAGACATCGTGGCTTTGGGAGAGCTCCTGCCAACAGCTGCAGCTGGAAAAGGGGGTGTCTGCAGCCAGCGGGGCATGCACAGCATTTGCAATGAGGCCGGGGGGGTTCTGCTCCCTCAAGGGGAGAGTCTGTGGCAGTGGAGCCTGGAACTCCCTCTGTTTGCTGCTCCAGCCAAGAACGGACACAGCCCAGTATTTTGTGCTGTTCTCTTGCTTGCTGTGGGAAGGGACTGTGGCTCCTGGGGGGATGCTGTGAAAGCAAAATGCTCTCTCTCGGGGTTGCCTTGCTCTGTGGGAGTTCCCACCACGGGCAGGTTTTTCCTTACAGCATCTGGTTCATGTTCCCTCTCCCCTTGCAGGGCACCTCACGCGTGGATCCTGAGCAGCTCCGCCTTCGGTGAGTGGGAAAAGAACCTTTGGTGTTGGGAATGGTGCAGCAAGTTGTGAGCTTGGCGTGTGGCACTCGAGTGCCAGCCTGGGAGGCTGAAGGAAAGTTCCTGTCAGTGCCTCTGCAGCAGCAGCAGCAGCAAAGGGATCCCCGGCAGTTTTCTCCTTTTCTGCTGAGGAGCTTTTGGAGAGCTGCAGCTCTGGTTTAGCAGGCAGGAGATTGCTTGCTGCCTTTAGCCATGGTAGAATATCCAATTCCCAACAATAAGTGGCAATGTCCACTTTAGCCCATTCCTGGTTTGAACAGCTCCGAATCCCATTTCTGCTCAGTGCAGCTGGATGTGCAGCTGAGGATAAATAAGGTGAGACCTGAGACAGAACTTCCTATCCCTCACGCCACCGTCTGTCCCCAGGGCACAAAAGCAGCAGCAACACCTCCTCTGGCTCCCTGTGCTTCCAAAGAGGAGGCCAAAGAGGAGGAAGAGAGCAGTGACCTTCCTGCTGTTCTGGGGGACGATGGTGAACTTCCCTCTGTGCCGGGAGATGACAGTGAACTTCCCGCTGTCCTGGGGGATGAGGGCGAACATCCCACGCTTTGGGAATGCAACGGCCAAGCTCCCACGCCATGGAACGAGGACAGGGGACATCTCCCGTTGTGGGAGGAGGATGGTGGATGTCACTCAGCATGGGATGAGAATGGCCAAGTTCCCACAGCGTGGGATGAGGATTACGGACATCTCCTGGTGTGGGAGGAGGACAGAGGACATCCTGTGGCTTGGGAAGAGGAGGGCGAACATCTCCCGGCATAGGAAGTGGAGGGTGAACATCCCGTGACTTGGAAAGATGATGGAGAACCTGCAGCATATTGGGAAGGGGATGGAGAACCGGCAGCGTTTTGGGAAGAGGACACTGAAGCTCTCTGTGCTTTGGAAGAGGACACTGAAGCTGCCTCTGCTGCGGGATCCTGGGCTGAAGGTTCTGACAGCAGCACAGCCCTGCAGCCAGAGGGGAGAGGGCAGCGGTGCCTGGTGCAGCTGAGTACGTCTGCTCTGTTCCTGGCTGCCAGAGCAGGTGCTGTGTGTGTGTCTCAGCATCAGCTGCAGCCAGGGTTGCTCTGCAGCTCAATGTCCCAGAGTCATTTATTGTCCCTCCCCAGCTGAGACCAAGGGGCTCACGGCCCCAGGGACTGGGGCTGCCTTTGGGCTCTGCTGCAAGGCGGGGTCTCCATCTGGGAGGGAGCGTCTTCCACGTGGTTTCTTTCAGGGAGCGCCGTGAGCGTGGGGGAGCCTGCCCAGAAATACCTGGAACTGGAGCAGATTGGCCAAGGGTGAGTGCACGGCTGTTACTTCTGCACAAGCAAGGCCCGGGGATTTTGCTGGTGCAGCATCAAGTGAGAAGTCAGGAGAGCCCCAAACACCTTCAGACACTGGGGTACGATCCTGCTGTCTCCCAGTCCTGATCACAATTGATCCCTGTGGTCAGAAGGCACCGTCAAAGGCCCCTCAGGCTGGCAGGGTCCTGCCTGCAGCAAGGAACAGCACCTGGAAGATCTTCTGTCCCTGCAATTGGATTGCCCAAAAGAGCAACTCACCCTCTGGTGACTGTCAGAAAACAGTTCTCAAGAAGATTTCTTTCAGATATTTTGATTCAAAAAATATCCACCGCTCAGGATTATCAACAGAATGGTTCAGAAACAGAAACCAGAGATGAACTAATAAGGGCTCTTTTCAGCACAGGCAGCAGAGCCCATACATTCAGTAACAGACACAGAGCTGCTGCCCTCGATGGCAGGGCCCTTGTGGATCCTGCAGCTCTTAGGCAGGAAATGCAAAAGGATGAAATGCATTCTTTTCCAGCTTTTTAGACACCCACCCCCCACCCCAGGTTCTGAACTAAAGGAACTCAGCGTGGACATTTGGGATTTGCTCCAGCCCTTTTCCCTCGTGTTGGGTCTCAGTTTCCTCTTGCACACCTTGCGTGGCAGAGGGCTGGTGGCTGCTGCGCTGCTGTTGGAAGGGTGGATGCACCCGGGTGTTTTGTGAGCGCTGCAGGCAGCAGAGATCTCCTGTCTGGGCTGGCTTTCACTGCCAGGGCCTCAAGCGCTGCTTCTTTCTTCTCTGCTCTTTTGTCTCCAGGGCTTTTGGAGCCGTTTCTAAAGGACTCGCCAGGGCCACTGGAGGAGAGGTCAGTGCCAACACGCCCGGCACGTCTGGCAGCTCTCCAGGGCTCTCCCCTCTGCTGGGAGCTGTGCCTGGAGCTCTGGGGGGCCAGCAGAGCTTTCCTGCACAGGCTGTTCCTCTGAAGGCACAGCAGTGTCAGCCTGCAGAGCACAGCTGGGACACACTTGGTCCTTCTCAAGTGCCCAGAGGAGTGCAAGGAGGGCAGCGGTGTCTGCCAGAGCAGGACATGCTGCCTTGCTCTTCATATCTAAAAACGGGAATGCAGCAGCTGGGGGAGACTGAGGCCTCATTTATCTCCATCCCAGCCTCGGGCAGGAACACTAGTTAGCAGTTTTTCCATCCTGAGGTTCATCTCCAAAGGACACCTCAAGGCCTAATTAAGGAGAGATCCTGCTTGGGATCACTTTGGGCTTTCAGTCCCACTGCAGCTGTTCCCAGAGAGAGAGGGAGAGAAATGAGAAGATGGATGTGCAGAGCAAAGCTCTCTCCTAAACCCTGCAGCTGTGTTTGGGTCTGGTGTCAGTGCCAGCCTGGGACAGGGATCATCTGAGTCATGGACGAGCGCCTTTGCTTTGCTGTGCAACCCCAAACAGAGCAGCTGCATTTGAAATCATGGCCAAACCCCATAGAATTGCTAAAGGGTTCCCAGGTCTGTTTTCACAGAACCTGAATTAACTCCTGCTTCCAAAATGTGTTTTAATACTACTACTACTACCAATAATAATAATAATATTAATGGTGATAAACAAGGGCCATTAGAGAAGGCTGTAGGTGCAGAGAATGTTGTTGGAGCTTTGAGGCTGACAGCTGAGGGACCATTTCTGCAGGGCTTCCAAGGCCAAATGTCTCTGGCCACGTGTCCTGTGGGCGGCCCCCAGCCAGCAGAGCAATGGGCTGTGGGAATGGCACTTGCTGAGCTCTGGTGTCCCATCCCAGGGCACTTTGGCCCAGCCTGGCTCCGTCGCTCCACAAAGACTCGCTCCGTGGTTGCTGTGGCCTCCTGCCACAGACTCCTCCAGCTAAAGCTCTGCAATGTCCCTTCAGGTGGCCATAAAGAAAATGAGTCTCAGGGGGCAGAACAGGCAACGAGCTGTGAATGAGATCCTGGTCCTGAAGGACCTGAAGAGCCCCAACATTGTCAGCTCCTTGGACAGGTGAGTGCTTCAGCTCTTATCCCTGCAGGGGCCCTGCGTTCATCTTTTCTGCCATCCGTAGTCTGCAGCCTGGTTGCAAAATGCCTGACCCGGCCGTATCCTCCCAAAACAACAGCCTGGCAGTTCCCTCCCTCCCTCTGTGTGCTTTTGTTGCTTTGCTTTGGTTTTTCCTTCAAGTTGACCCCGTTCTCTGTGTCTTATGCCAAGTGCTGATAAACCATGGCAGAAATTATTTCCTATGGCTCCTTCTCCCCAACTCTTTTCCATTGCTGCAGATGCCAGGAAGAGCAGGTTCTTGTTTCCAGAAATGCCTCATTTGCCCATTTTTCAATGGCCCTGCCAGGTTCTGAAGGGACTTTCTGCAAGGTTTCCCAAACACTTGACCACTTTTGTGCCAAGTGTTGCACGGCCTCCTCCCCTGGATAACTCTGGCAGTTGTGCTGCCTCATTCTGGAGGCAATGGTGGCACTGATGAGTTCAGATGCTGAACCAGCTGGGGCCGAGTGCTGTGCTTCCACATTGATCTGGGCTCTTGATAAACTGCATTTTGCACTTGCTTGCCATCTAAGGCCTCTCCTTTTTCACAGGTGTCTCCTTCTCCTTCACACTGTGCAGATCCCAAGGACTGTGCAGCCTGGCAGGAATGTCTCTCCATCTGAGCCTGGCCTCATTTACAAGTGACCTGCAAACAAAACCCCACTGGAGGTTTTTCCATGGGGGAATTGAGCTGTGCACGTTCATTTCTGTGCCATTGTTTTCCTTTCCCAGCTTCCTTGTAGATGGAGATCTCTGGCTGTTGATGGAATACATGGATGGAGGAACTTTGCAGGACGTTGTCAGGCAGACACGCATGGCTGAAAGAGAGATGGCAGCTGTCAGTCGGGAGGGGAGGGATTCTGCTAGTGCTTCCCATGGCTGGGACACGCTGCTCCTTCCAAGCAGGCCGTGAGAACAGGAGTGGCTTCATGCTCACAGCTTTGTTCCTGGGTTGTTTTGATGAGCTGCAGCAGAAGGAGCCTCTGAAGTGAACGGCCTGCCAGCATCACTGCACTTCTACTCTTTCCTTGTCCTCTTCCCTGCTCTTGTGGAACTCTCTCTCTGCTTTTGATTTGATTTGCTGTTCTCAGCTTTGCCTTGAACCCTTTGCCTGAAGCTTGTCTGCCCTGCACTCCTGGCCTGGCACAGCAAAGCTGCTGCTGGCAGAATCCCAAACTCTCCTTCCTTGTGTGAGATATTCCAGCCACTGATTTCTACCCTTGTGTTTCTTGTTCTCTCTCAGTGTCTGCAGGGCCTGGATTTCCTCCACTCCAAGCGGGTGATCCACAGGGATCTGAAGAGCTCCAACATCCTTCTGGGAATGCACGGCTCTGTCAAGCTGGGTGGGTGTTCCTGGGCAGGCACGGCGCTCCCGGGCTGCGGCTGTGGGGCTGCTCCCCAGTGACGGCCAGAGCCCCACAAGTGCTGCTGGTGGCCCTGCCTGGCCCCTGCTGCCAGCTGAGAGCGGCTGCCCCGTGCAGAGAGCTCAGCAGAGGAGCAGGGTGGCAGCAGTGCCTTTGCTCTGGGGATGTCCCTTCCAGAGGGGCATGAGTTGGAATCTGAAGCTTCAAGGGAATCAGCAAAAGCCACTGCATGAAAGCTGAGGCTTTCTTTAAGGCTCCACTTCCACCTTTCCTTGGCTACAGCCCTGAGGACTTGCCCATCTGCTGAATCCTCAGACTGAGAGTGGGGAATCTTTGTGCTTGGTTTCCTCATTCCAGCTGCCTCTGACAGTGTTTGTTTCTGTCCCCAGCTGATTTTGGCCTCTGCGCTCAGCTCAGCCCTGAGCAGGAGCAGCCCAGCTCCATGGTGGGCACTGCTCACTGCATGGCCCCAGAAGTTGTCACCAGTTCTCCTTATGGCCCCAAGGTGGACATCTGGTCCTTTGCCATTGTGACCATGGAGATGGTGGAAGGAGAACCTCCTTACTCCAAGCAAACGGGGGCCATGGTAAGAGGCAAATTCTCCAGAGCTGGCAGAGGCCTGTGAGCACAGAGTGACCCTGCCCGGGGAGGAGCAGCTGGAGCTTTCTGCACATTGGGAAGGGAATTCCCAGAGGACTCGGGCCTGAACACAGACCAAGGTTCTGCAGTCTCCAGAGTTTGCTTTGGGTTTTAAGTTGTTGCAGCCCGTCTCTCTGGGAGAATGAGCTGAAAACACGAATCAAGCACCAGCTCTAACACTGTCCTCCAAATAAACCCCAAACCAACCGCAAAACCCACACCCAAACCCAACAAGTTTTCTGAAGGAGTTTCTAAAAGAGGTTTTCCAGATGAACTCCCCCCTGACTCTTCTCAATGGGAAACTTGTCTAAAACATGAAGATGACTGTACAACATCCCCACAGTCTCACATATTTCTTTCCCAGTCCAAGCTACTTTCTCCGTGTCCCCAAGCCTGAGCTTTCAGCAGCCCAAACCTCCTGTTCCTTGCCTGGCAGTTCCTGGGTTGGGGACATCAGGAATGCATTTCCTTGAGTGTCAGTGGGACACTCAAGAGATGGATTTCATGTAGAATCCCTTGAAATAACCACAGGCCACACTGACTCCTGAAAATGGCCTGTAAAGCAGGTGTCTGTATTTGGAGAAGCAAAATGGGCTATTTCTGATGGAGGTTCCTACTGACAAAGTCAGCCCATGAAATTGGGTCTCAGGGCAAGATCATTTGGGTGTTGCAATGGCTGTGGCTGCATCAGGGTTTGCTTGTTTTGGCTGGCATAGAAAAACAAGCTGTGAGCAGCATCTCTGCCAGGGAGGAAACTGCCCCTAGAGCAGGGGCTGAGAACCTGGGCTCGCTGTGAGCACTCATGGGTGTGAAGGAAGCTGGCAGAGCGCTGTGTTTGCTTCTCCTGCAGGCTCGCGCTCTGATCCGGCAGAACGGGATCCTGTAGCTGCAGGAGCCCCGGCGTCTGTCGGCTCTGCTGCGGGACTTCCTCGAGTGCAGCCTGGAGCCGCACGAGGAGCGGCGCTGCTCGGCCCAGGAGCTGCTGCAGGTGAGTGCAAAGCGGCTGCAGGGGAAACAGCAGCGCCAGGGAGGGGTTTTCTTGTGGGGACCCCTCCCATCATCTCCAGTCTCGCTGCTTCTCACGCACAAAGCGAGCAGAATCCTCGCCTGCTTTGGCCTGGCAGGGTCCTTTCGAGGCCATCTGCATCAGGTGCCCTCAGCGAGCAGGGACATCTTCAAGCAGATCAGGTGGCTCAGAGCCCTGCCTGACCTGAGCTTGGAGGTTTCCAGGGAGGAGGCACCTCCCACCTCTCTGGGCACCTTCTCTCAGTGTTTCCCCACTCTCCTGGTGAAAAAAATTTTTCTCAGATCTGATCTGAGCCTGCTTCCCTCTCTTGAGTTTCCAACCATTCCCCTTTCTCCTGTTGCAACAGAGCCTGTGAGGAACTCAAGTCTGGGAAGGAATGATTCATTTCTTTCTTTTTTATCCTTTGGGCAGCACCCATTTTGATCACCAGCCGAGCCTCTCTCCAGCCTGACCCCTCTGATTGCTGCAGCCAAGCAACTGAGGGAGCAGCGGAGCAGATGAAGCACTTGAGGAGAGCTTTTTGTTACAGTAGTCAGGACATTCTGTTAGTTATGGTAGTTAGGATAACTAGTTAGTTATGGTAGTTAGTATGACTAGTTAGTTATGGTACTTAGCACTGCTAGTTGTTTATGGGTGTTAGGACACCGTGTTTGTTCTGGTCGCTTTTTGAATAAAAACTCTGTTAAAGCTCAACTCCCTTGAGTGTCCCTTCCCTCTCCCCCTGTGACTCAGCTGCCTGGAGCAATGCGAGGGGAGTGCGGGGCCCAGCCTTGCCCAGAGCTGAGCCCCAGCAGAGCCCTGGCACAGCCCAGAGCAGCCTCAGCATCTGCAGAATCAGCCTGGAAGGAGGCACCCGGAGCCTTCTCGGCTGCACCTGACTCTTGGTTACAAACCGGGTGTGCTGGAAAATGCCACTGCTTCTGCAGGAGGGCACAAGGGGCCAGGGCAAGGCCCAAGCGCTCCACGCAAGGGAAAAACCTGCCCAGTGCTGGAGGAAAACCTCACCTTTATCCCCTCCCACAGCGGCCAAAAAGTTTAATCCTAATCCGAGTCAAAGAGGGGCAGGGGAGGAGCCTCAACCCTTCCACCCCTGCAAACCAAAGCGTCCCTTGCCCGATTCCAAGCCCCTCGTGCTTGTGGCCCCGCGGGTGTGGGTTTCTGTCGGGCTCGCTGTCACCAGCCCAGGCCCAGCCTGGGACAGGGTGGGTGCTGGAGGCTGCAGGCGGGGAGATTCCAGCCCGGACACGCATTTGGTGGCACCTGCGAGGGCCTAAAGGGAAGGGGCTCCAGCAGTGCTGGGTGAGAGAAATGAGATGATCGTGACTTTACAAACAAACCACGGGAATCTGCTTTAGACAGGGCCAGAGACTTGTGGGATAGGAAGTAACAAAAGAAACCATCACTTCCAGAAAATGGTACTAATTGACACAGACTGCTGCTCAGCCAAGGCCGTGTTAAATTCCTGAACTTAGAGAAAAAGAAGAAGGACTTAACAAAATTAAGAATATTGGTTGGTTTTACTAATAAAAAAACTTGGGTGTATGTGCATATTGCAGGGGGATATGTAGCAGACGGATCAGGGAGTCAGAACTTTCCAAGAACAGTCCCAGGGACAGGGCAGCCAGCGGGGTCACTGGGGATCATCCAACGCAGATCCTCCCATGGGAGATGGAGCTGGAGCAGCGCACGAAGCTCCTCCTGCACTCAGGGCAGTCACAGGGATGCCCTTACTTGTGCCTCCGTTGGTGTTTGGTCAAGGTAGAGCTGTGGGAGAATCTCTTCCCACACTGGGGACACTCGTAGGGCCTCTCCCCACTGTGGATGCGCCGGTGCTCGACGAGGGTGGAGTTGCGATTGAAGCCCTTCCCACAGTCGGAGCAGCGGAAGGGCCTCTCCTCTCTGTGAATCCGCTGATGTCTGAGGAGAGTGGAGCTCCGCTGAAACCTCTTCCCACACTCAAGACACTCGTAGGGCCTCTCCCCAGTGTGGATGCGCTGATGTGCCCTCAGGTTAGAGCTGTACTGGAAGCTCTTCCCACATTCCCCACACTCATGGGGCCGTTCCCCAGTGTGGATCATCTGGTGCTGGATCAGGTTGGAGCTGTACCTGAAGCTCTTCCCACATTCAGGACACTCGTAGGGCTTTTCCTCAGTGTGGATTCTCAGATGCTTGATCAGGTCAGAGATCTGTCTGAAGCTCTTCCCACATTCTCCACACTCGTAGGGCCGTTCTCCAGTGTGGATCATATGGTGCTGGTTTAGATTGGAGCTGCAGTTGAAGCTCTTCCCACATTCCAAGCACTTGTAGGGCTTTTCCCCCGTGTGGATCCTCTGGTGTACCATCAGTTGGGAGCTCCACCTGAAGCTTTTCCCACATTCCTGACACTTGTGGGGCTTCTCCCCATCCTGGGGCTTCTCCACCAGCTCTGAGCTCTGTCTGGATCTCCGGCCGCCTTCCTGAGAGAGGGAGGGTCTTTCCTCCTCGCAGCTCCCTGGGCTGGGTTTGCAGCCCCTCCTTGTGCGGGATCTCCACGGCTTTTCCTTTTCCTCCATCCGGCCACAACTTGGGAATGACAAATCCTGATTAGGGGGGGCGGAAAAGAAGGTGTGAGCAACTTGGGGTGAGGGTTCTTCCTGCCCAAATCCTCTCAGGAAGTCACCGGAAATCTTGTGTCCGTAAAACCTCCAAAACACCAAGGTTCAGGCCAAAAGTCCCCCGAACATCAAGACAGAGAACCAAAACTCACGGAACATCAAGATTCACCCCAAAACTACCTCCAAAATAGAAAGATTCAGTATCCCAAAAAACCTAAAGAAACAACGTTTACCCCAAAAAAGCTCAGAAACACCAAGATTCACCACCTGAAAATCGTGGATCCCCCTCCCCTGCTGGATGTGAGAGGGCAATGCTCCTGGGGCTCGGGAGAGGCTGCAGATACAGGGAGTGCTGAAACCTTGTGTTGGCTTCTCTTCCTGCACCTCCTCCTCCTCCTGGATCCCTACTCTGCCTAACACTTCTCTTCTTCCTGCTATTCCTTCTTCTCCTGCATAATCCCACCTTCTCCTTCCCAGAGAACTGTTTGGCAATTTTGTTCTTCCACCCTGCTCCGCCATCCCTTCCCCTCCTCCCCTCAGGCCCAGCATTAATCCCTGGCTCCCTCGTCCCCCCAAAGCTGTTGAATCCCAAAGGAGGAGCAGGGATGGAGCTGGCACAGGTCGGGCTGGGGCAGCGCTGGGCTCTCAGCCTCTTCTGCTCACACTCGGCCCCCACTGCAGCCGCTCCTGCCAGGACAGTGCAGGGGGGCCCGGCCTGGGTGCTCCACCCCTCCCACCTCCCCAAATTCCCCTCACTGGGGGCGCTGGGGGCGAGAGGAGGGCTCAGGTGGGGCCCAGATGGAGAACGCGGGGTGCTGCGGGTCTGCCTGGGAACTGGGGAGTCATCAGCACCGCGCCCTCGGATTGGCTGAGCCCGGCCTGAGGGCTGGAGCTGCAGCAGGGGCGGACACCCCGCTCCACGGGGGATGTCCCGCAAACGGGGGACCCCAGGAAAGGAAGAACAGGAATGTGTCTGTACAAACAGATGGTATGAGTCTGCCTGGAGATAGGGACAGGGACTTGTACATAAGGAAGTAACAGGATAAACCATTCATGTCAGAAAATGTTATTAATTGACACAGACTGTGGCTCAGCCAAGGTCCTGCTAAATTCCTGACCTTTGGGAGGAAGAACAAAGACTGAAGAGAGCCATGGATGTCCTATGTTATACAAAAGGGGACAATGTTGAGGTATTTTGCATATTCTCCCAGAGGTAATTAAGGACATGGACATCGAGGGGACAATGAGGGAACTCGAGAAGGGGTCTGAACAGACAACAGTGGATGGATGGTGTTGGTGTGCTGGGAAAGGATTGGTTGAAGAGGAGTATACAAGAATATGGTTACGACAAGAAGCAGCAGGAGGAATCCATCGGGGAAGAAAAAGGATGATTGAAAAGAGGAGGAAGAGAAAAATACTGAGGATTGGGATGTTTATCAGCATCCTTTTAGACTCAAAAATTGCCAGCTGATCCAGATCTTTTGCATCCCCGGTTTCCAGGACAGGGAAAGAAGGAGGTCAGGATTTCAGGGGGTTTCTCTGTGCGGGGCAGCAGCAGGACCAGGCACAGAGGTGCGGGACCAGGAGCATGGGCTGGGGGCCTGTGCGGAGCTGCGGGGCGGGGCCAGGGCTGTGGGGCAGCCGGGGCTCAGCGCCGGGCACTGCCTGACTCCAGCACCCCCTGGGCACGGCCGGCAGTGGCCCCTGGCCCCCAGGAGGCTGCGGGATGCCCCGGCCGCCTGCCCGGCCCCGTGGAGCTGCCGGCCCTGCCCGCCGGGGGGGCCGCCTTTGGACACTGCGGCAGGACAGGGACCGCCTCTGGGATACGGGGTGTGGAGGGGAGCGGGAGCACAAGGAGGAGGAAGGAATAGCTGGGAAGAGTGGATTATTTGTGGAAGGATCAGGATTTTCTTTTAAGAATCTTGTCTGGGTCACTGGAGAAACGAGTGATTTTGCAGAAAGCTCAGCAGCTGTCACAGGATGAGCACCCACAGGCACTGAGGGGGGGCTGCAGCAGTGGCAGAAGAAGCCCTTGCAGGACTTGGTCACAAAGGCACAGCAGCTGAATGCAAGAAGGGAGGAGGAAAAGGCCAAGGTGAAGGCAAAGGCCGTGGCAGAGTTTCTACAGCCCCTGAGGGATGAACCACAGGGCCCAAGGACCCATGGGATGACCTTGGTCACAATCACCTGGCAGAGGCATTGCCCTCCTCGGCAGGGGAGAGCCCACCCAAACAGCCCCTGGCAAGGAATCAGGGTTCCATCTGCACACCACAAGGACACTGGAAGCAGAGACAGGAGCACCCTCATGAGCAGCAAGTCCACCCCTTGATGGACATGGACTGTTCAGGGTGTCAGAGCTCCCATTACACCAGGAACCCACCACACTGGAGCCCTTGAGAACATTCAGGGTGGCTCTGGATCGAGAGGAGGCCCTTCCTGATAGACACAGGAGCCTCAGGAACCTCTTCCAATCTTAGACCTAATGGGGGAAATTGTCAGGGTGTTCTTGGATCATTCAGGATGTAAGGGGGAAAAATAAGCAAGTGTGTTTTATTTATCCACTCTTAGTAGATGTGGGAGCGAGATTTGAAATGCATGAATTTCTGTTTGCTCCTAATGGTGACTGTAATTTACTGGGTAAGGATTGGATTGCTAATGTGGAAATAGAAATTAATATTGTAAAATGTGATACAGAGGCTGATGTTGCTGTAACTTTGTGTGTCAAATATTTGACAAGGCCTCTACTGCAGAGAACCCAGAAGTGTGGGCAGCTCCAGGGAAATAGGGAAAATTAGATATGGAGCCTCTCCAAATTATTTTCAAGCAACCAGCACAAGTGGTGTCTAAAAGCAATACCCTGTTCCAAGGCAGGCAAGGAAGGGGTCACAGCCTGGGATTGAGTCCCTGCTAAAGGCAGGGCTTTTGGAGCCTGCCATCT
>JAVTVJ010011706.1:0-34953 GCA_034509425.1 Eopsaltria australis
AGAAGGGGACAAGCTGGGGATGGGACTTCAAGACCCGAAACTGTAATTGGACAATGGGTTTCTGATATGCAGATGAACCAAAGGTATATCTGTCCCAAAAACACGTGCTGGGTGTCCATTTTGGGTGTAGTCTCTGAGAGACTCCTGCATGACCCAAAGTGTACCTTGTTTTAATAAATACTTCTTTTATTCTTTTAACTCTGTCCAGCTTCTGTTTCAGGTCAGCCTTTTGTAAGGCATCAGTTTTGGTGACTCCGCCAGGACGGGGGGCTTCTGAAAAAACCCCTGGACCCCAGAGGAAATCCAGCCCCGCCCCCCGCCCCCACTCTTCACCAGCACGGGAAGAGGAGGCTTCGACCACAGTCCAGACGGTATCAGAGCCGAAGGATCCTTGGACCTGACTCAGAGGCACGTGAGTAACGGAATAAAAGCAGTATTCTGTTTGTTTTAGTCTGTGAGGGAGGGGGTCAAGAGATCGTTGGTCTCTTAGAGTTTGTTTAGCATCTTTGGAGCTCAATAAAGTGTCCCAAGGGGGCTGTGGCGTACTTGCCACTTCCCCCTCTGGTTGTTTTAGCTCGTGAGAGCTTAGTGCTGCAGTAGCAGCAATTTGGCTTGGAGCCAAGGGTGGGGCAGTGGCTTAAGCTACTGCCTGCTGGCACCAAGCTCGGGAGTTCGAATCCCCCTCCTACTTGTTTGCGTTGTTACCTGCTTAGTGTATCATTTGTAACGACTCACGATGGGTTGCAACTTTTCTTGTTCAGATAATGCTCAAATACCTAAGGATTCACCATTAGGTCTAGTCTTAGAAAACTGGCAAAAATTAACCGGGACGAGCAAACAGTTTACAAAACCTGAGATTATACGGTTGTCTAAAACCATTTGGCCAACTTTTAATTTAAAAGACAATCAAAAGTGGCCTAAACTTGGTAGCTTGGATGAAGAACTGATACTGGATTTAACATCTCGCCTGTGTGAACGGCACTACTTCCAAGAAACTGAGTATTTGAGATTCTTTTTAGTTATAGCACAAGATGAGCAGCTGCAGAAACCTAAATCACAGTATGTGTCATTCTTAAGAAAAAAAGAGAAAAAGAGTGAAGGGAAACCGCCCGTATTAAATCCGGTGTGCAGTAACAGAGACGAAGCAGAGTCAGATCTAGTAGCACCGGCACTAAGAGCTAATCCAGCGCCGGCCCCGGGGGGGGGCCCAGCCGCGGACGGCCCAGGGGCTGCTCTAGCCCCGGCAGGGGGGGGGAGCCCAGGCCCAGGCCGTTCCGGGTGCGCAAGCAGGGGCGGCGCCGGCCGCCCCTGCCCCCCCCGCCATGTCTGCCCCGCCGGTGCCCGCGTCTTCTGAGCATGCGCACGCCGCTACCGCCCCGGCCCCGCCCCCTCTACAGCCACCGTTCCAATCAGGGGCAGGGGAGGGAGAGAGGAGAGTCGCAGCTTCCACAGAATCCCTGTCAGTGAAGAAGGAAGAATGCTGCCTTTGCCGATCAAAGAAGATGCAGGCCCCTGTGCCGCCTCCCGCTTGGGAGCCGGAGCCGCCTGCGCTTTGCCCCTGCTCTCAGGAGGCCTCCCCCTTCTTCGCAACCCCGCGCGTGCCTTGGTGGGAGGGGCCAGGGGGAGGGGAATGCCAGCGGGTGAAGCCAACGGCACCACCCCTGGAGGTGGGGCCAAGGGGCAGATCTTTCTACCCAGAGGGCGGAGAAGGGACCTCCTACAGGAAGAGCCATAGCAACGTCGCACGCCGAGGAGCTGGCTCAGGGGATGATGTCATCAAAGCAAGCGACCCGGCCATAAGCGCTGTACGCCGCAGCAGATCTTTAGCTGCGATTCCTAAGATTAGAACTGATCCAGGTAAATTTAACACAGCTGATTCACAATCGGACAGCTCTTCCTCTGATAGCTCTTCTGAAGAGGAAGATGAAATCTTAGCTGCCCTAAGCAGGCGAAGGAAGGGAAGGATAGCCCGAAGGGCCATACAAGAACGCAGTCCTGTAGCAAAACGCACCAGATCAAAAAAAGAAAAAAGAGAAGAACCAGTTCTACAAGCCCCATTACGGCAAGCAGTTGGCAACCAAGGGCCAATATATGTAAAGGTTCCATACTCCATTATTGAGTTGGAACAGTGGAAAACCACTGTGGGACAGTATAAAGAAAACCCAGATAAGGTTGCCAAGCTAGTGGATAGAGCTATTAGCACACAAAACCCTGACTGGACAGATCTGAACTCTATGTTAGATACATTGCTTGATCCCACTGAAAGGCAAATAGTTAATAATGCTATTACAACATCGTTAGAATCAGGCATAGCAAATGAGTCGGTCCAAGGTACGGTTGCTGAAATATATCCTTTGAGTGATCCTAACTGGGATCCAAACATCCCAGAGCAGATGGCAAGACTAAAACGGTATCAAAATCTCATAATATATGGGTTAAAACATGGGGTCCCTAAAGCTCTAAATTGGTCAAAGCTTTACGCAGTACAGCAAAACTATGACGAATCACCCACTGATTTTTTTAATAGGTTGAGAGAGACTGCTATCAAATATACAAGTCTAGATCCTGATTCAGCTGATGGAAAAGCACATCTAGTCCTCTTGTTTATGGGTCAAGCAGCAGATGATATAAGAAGGAAGCTACAGAAGTTAGAGGGGGTTCGAGACATAGATAGAATGCTAGAAGTAGCCTGGAGGGTATATCGAGACAGGGGCTCAAATGAAGGAGTTAGACGACAACCTAGCAAAAAGGCAATACAAGAAAAGTCATCCAAGAAAACTTCCCCTACAGACAAAGATCAGTGTGCCTACTGTAAAAAGTGGGGACATTGGAAAAATGATTGTCCCGTGTTGAAGCAAAAGTCCCCAGTTCCCCAGCTCCCAATAGAACAAGGCTCGGGTTCATGCTCAGAATGATGGGAACCGAAGGCTTCTTCCCCAGCAGAACCTTTGGTTATAGCTAAGCTGGGGTCAGATAACATCGAATTTTTGGTAGATACTGGAGCAGCATTTTCCGTACTAAATACCATGGAAGGGAAACTGAGTCAAAACACTGTACATGTTGTTGGGGCGACAGGGGTAAGCGAAACACGGCCTTTCTTCCAACCTTTAAAATTCAAATTGGGCAAACACTGGGTAACTCATCAATTTCTTTACATGCCTAACTCCCCTAAACCATTATTAGGGAGAGATTTGCTAGAGAAATTAGAAGCAGAAATTAAATTCAAAAAGGGAAAGGGAATACAAGTTGTGATTCCTGAATCTAAATTTGTCGAAGTTGCTGCACTTTTCATACAGGATAAATGTGGTGAAATCCCCCTTGAAGTTGAAAAAGCTGTCAATCCAATAGCATGGGCCAGTGATATCCCAGGGAGATCTAAACAAGCAGAGCCTGTGAGTATTACTCTCAAACCAGGAGCCACACCGGTAAGGCAAAAACAATACCCTTTGAAATTAGAAAGTCATAAAGGATTGGCACCCATAATTGAAAAATTCCTCCAACATGGGTTATTAGTGCAATGTGAGTCCAGATTTAATACCCCCATACTTGCTATTAAGAAAGCAGATGGTAAGAGCTATCGATTAGTTCAAGATCTGAGAGCAATTAACAGAATCACTGAAGACATACACCCTGTTGTGGCAAACCCATATACCCTTTTGACTGCACTGACAGACGAATTAGGGTGGTTTACTGTAATAGACCTGAAAGATGCCTTTTTCTGCATTCCTGTGCATAAAAACAGCCAAGAGCTTTTTGCTTTTGAGTGGGAGAATCCCGAGACAGGGAGGAAAAGTCAACTTACTTGGACCGTCTTGCCCCAGGGGTACAAAAACAGTCCCACGGTGTTTGGAAATCAGCTAGCAAAGGAACTAGAGGACTGGAAAAGACAGGAGCCAGAAGGGGTTATTCTTCAATATGTAGATGATATCCTGATTGCGGCTAAAACCAGAGATGACTGCATTAAATTTACCATCAGTTTATTAAACTTTTTGGGGCTGAGTGGGTACAGTTTCTAAAGACAAAGCACAGATTGCCAAAGAAGCAGTAATTTACTTGGGGCTCGAGATCTTTCGTGGACACCGACAGCTCAGCAAAGAACGGAAAGAAGCCATCGGCCAACTCCCAGAGCCCCGCACTGTGAGGGAGATGCAAGCTTTCCTGGGAATGGTAGGTTGGTGTCGTTTGTGGATAGCAAATTATGGACTGCTGGTAAAACCCCTATATGGAGCATTAAAAGCAGCCAAAAATGGAATTATCATATGGACAGAAAACACAAGGGCAGCTTTTAAACAGCTGAAACACTCCCTAATGTCAGCTCCAGCACTGGGATTGCCAGACTTAACTAAACCTTTTGAACTGTTTACTTATGAATGATTGAATGTTGCTTTAGGGGTACTAGCTCAATGCCTCGGGAACCAACGGAGAGCTGTGGCTTACTTTTCCGAACAGCTAGACAATGTTGCCCAAGGGTGGCTAGGGTGTTTGAAAGCCGTGGCAGCTACTGTTGTCTTGATCCAAGAGGCCCGAAAACTCACCCTTGGACGGCACATTGTAGTGTATGTACCCCATGCTGTAGCAGCTGTGCTCGAGCAAAAAGGGGGGACATTGGCTGTCCAGCAACCGGATGCTTAAATATCAATCATTGCTACTAGAACAGGATGATGTCACCTTGAAAACAACTTCTGTTGTTAATCCTGCCATGTTTCTGTCTTCCACGTTAACTGACAATGTCCCTGAGCATGATTGTTTGCAGACAATAGAAGAGGTCTACTCCAGCCGAACAGATCTGAAGGATGTGCCCCTAGACAATCCAGACTGGGAGCTTTTTACAGACGGGAGCAGCTTTATGAGAAATGGTAAAAGGATGACGGGCTATGCAGTGACCACTCAAGACAAGGTAATTGAGGCGAAGGCCCTGCCAGCAGATGTGTCATCACAGAAAGCCGAACTGATTGCACTGACAAGGGCCCTGGACCTGAGTGAAGGGAAGAAGGTAAATATATGGACCGACTCTAAATATGCGTTTAGTGTCGTCCATGCCCATGGAGCCATCTGGAAAGAAAGAGGACTGCTGAACGCTCAAGGTAATCAAATTAAACATGCTGAACAAATACTTGCCCTCTTGGAGAGCATTAGAAAACCCACAGAAGTAGCTATCATGCACTGCAGGGGTCACCAAAAAGGGAAAACCACTCCAGAATTGGGAAATCGCTTTGCTGACAAAGCGGCAAAAGGAGTTGCAGAAAAAGGTATCCTTGCAATAATTCCCAAAAAGGAAGTTAACTTATCAGGGATCATCCCAAAGTATGATCAAGCAGATCAGAAGCTTATTAAATCTCTCAAGGCTGAGATCACAGAAAGTGGGTGGGCTGTCACACTAACAAACCAAGTTGTAGTCCCACCCCTGATTCTTCGAGAGCTAGCTCAGAGAGAACATGAAAACACACATTTTGGGACTGAAAACCTTCTAAAACATCTAAAAAAGGTAGTAATAGGAAGAGGAATGACTGAAATTGTACAAACAGTAGTAAGCAAATGTGAAGTTTGCTGCAAAAACAACCCTGATACAAGGAAAAGAGTTGTGTTAGGAGTAACAAAAGCAGAGGATCTTCCTGGAGATTACTGCCAAATAGATTTTGCTGAATTACCACGTAGAGAGGGATACCGGTACATACTGGTATTGGTTGACACTTTTAGTGGATGGCCCGAAGCTTACCCTTGTCACACTAACACAGCCAAAGAAGTGGTAAAGATTTTGCTCAATCATATAATTCCAAGGTTCAGGGTTCCCCTGGGAATGTCATCAGATAGGGGACCACACTTTGTTGCCACAGTAATTAAAGAAATCACTCAGATTTTAGGAATTACTTGGGATCTGCATACACCTTATAGACCCCAAGCGAGTGGTAAAGTCGAACGTATGAATGGAACCCTTAAAACACAAATTAGCAAAATTTGTCAAGAAACATCTATGACATGGGTTCAGGCCTTGCCTATAGCTTTACTAAGGATCCTCATACAGCCAAGGTGGAGGGATAACATCAGTCCCTATGAAATACTGTATGGTAGGCCATACCAGATTCCACACATTCCAGGGGAAATTCATATAAAAGGGAAACTTGATTTACAGAGATATCTAATGGCTTTAGGTTCCACTTTGCAGAAGCTCCAGAATTACATCGTGCTATCCAGACCCATCGGACTGGACACACCTGCACATCTGTTCCAACCTGGAGACTGGGTCTATATCAAGTGGTGGGACAATGAACCTCTACAAGCTAAGTGGAAAGGACCATTCCAAGTCCTGCTGACTACCCTCACTGCAGTCAAAGTCTCTGGCAAAGGACCCTGGATCCACTACTCCAGAGTCAAGAAAGCTTCTGCTCCTGAAACAACTGAGAAAACAAGGAGTGATGCAGAAGAGAGCGTGATTTAAATAATGCTTCAGTGCTTAAAGAACTGCTCATAGTAATCATAGTCACAATTCTTCTATATCTACTGTTGTTAAATATTTACTAAGTGTATATTATTAATAGATTATTAATCTAGATTATTAATGTAGATTATTAATAGATAGTAGGTATTTAGAATAGAGACTTGACAAGGTAGAGGCCTTGTCAAGCCTCTAAAAGGGGGGAAATGATGCCTTAGCTTTTAACTTCTTATTTTTCTACATCAGGACTGCTCTAGTGTATGACTCTAAGACTCCATAAATTGTCATCTAGCGTTCTGTTACTGTCATTTAGACGAAACAATTTCTCTCTGGGCTGGAGTTTCAAGGACATACTGTTTTTTCCAAAAGCCCAAAACGTAAACACCCATGGACAGCAGCGAAGAGAAGAAGGGGACAAGCTGGGGATGGGACTTCAAGACCCGAAACTGTAATTGGACAATGGGTTTCTGATATGCAGATGAACCAAAGGTATATCTGTCCCAAAAACACGTGCTGGGTGTCCATTTTGGGTGTAGTCTCTGAGAGACTCCTGCATGACCCAAAGTGTACCTTGTTTTAATAAATACTTCTTTTATTCTTTTAACTCTGTCCAGCTTCTGTTTCAGGTCAGCCTTTTGTAAGGCATCATGTGAAGTTTACATTATTTGAGAAAGGAAGAAACAGAGAAACGAGCTTTTGTCTGCAATGCACAGAATTTGTTATGCCACGGAATGTATGCCGCAAAGTTCACATTATGTGAGGAAAAAACAGCAGAGAAAAGAGCTTGTGTCAGCAGTGCACATAATACTGTATGCCATGCTGAGACATTTGTTCTGTGCAGCACACAGTATTCGAGGAAGGAAGAAACAGGTTACCTGATTTTGCAGCAATGCCCAAATATCTGTGAGCGCAGAATGAAAGTCTCTGCTGTGAAGTTCACTGTGTGCGAGGAGGGACGCAACAGTGAATCGAGTTTTTGCCTGCAGTGTACAAAATTCAGTATGTCCTGTTTAGGCTTCTGTTCTATGCAATTAAGAGTGTATGAGGAAGGAAGAAACAGATAATCGAGGTTGTGTATGCAGTATACAGAATTCTGAATGTCCTGCTTAGGTATCTGTCCTATGAAAGTAACAGTATGCCAGGAAGGAAGAGATGATGGAAAATTTTTCGGCAGTGTCCAAATACCTGTGCGTCATGAAGAAAAGTCTTTGCTGTGAAGTTCACTGTGTGGAAAGAAGGACGCAACGGATATTCGAGCTTGTATTGTACAATACAATACAATACCATACAATACAATAAAATACAATACTAAGCCATCGTCGATACATACAATGTAATAAAATACAATACAGTACAGTTCAGTAAAATACAAAGCAAGGGTTTATACATACAATAAAATACAACACAATGCAATGCAATACACTACAACACAATTGAAACCAGGGTCGATACATACAATATAATACAATACAATACAATACAATACAATACAAGCCAGGGTCAATACATAGAATACAATACAATGCAATAAAATTCCATTCCAGAGTTGATACATACAATACAATATTATAAGATACAAGACAATGCAATGCAAAGCCAGTGTCGAAACATACAATACAATGCAATACAATACAAGCCACAGTCGATACATACAATGAAAAACAATATAACACAATACCATACAATACAGTAAAATACAAAACAATAGAAGCCAGGGTCAATACATACAATGAAATACAATACAATGCAATACAACTGAATACAATGCAATACAATACCATAAAATACAAGAAAATGCAATACAACACAGCACAAATTCACGGTCGATACATGCAACACAATAAAACAGAATACAATAAAATACAATACAATTCAAAGACAGGGTCGATACATACAATACAATACAAGGCAGGGTCGATGTATAAAATACAATACAATAAAATAGAATACAATACAAGGCAGGGTCGATACATACAATACAATACCATAGAATACCATACCATACAATACAATACAACACAATATTATACAATACAATACAATAGATTACAATACAATACCGTAAAATACACTAAAATACAATACAATAAAAAGCCAGGGTCGATACATACAATAAAATACCATACAATACAATAAAATACACGCTAGGATTGATACATACGATACCATTCAAAACAATGCAATACAATACAAGCCAGAATCGTAACATATAATACAATGCAATACAATACAACACAATACAATACAATACAATACAATATGAAGCCAGGGTTAACACATGCAATAAAATACGAAACAATACAGTACAAGCCACGGTCGATATATACAATACAATACAATACAAAACAATACAATACGATATGATACAAAACAATACATTGCATTTCAAAGCCATGGTCGATACATAAAATACCATACAATTAAATACAATATAATACAAGCCTGGGTTGATACATTCAAAAGAATAAAATAGAGTACAGTAAAATACAATACAATCCTGGGTTGATACATAAAATACAATGCAATGCAATACAATAAAATATAATACAAAACAAAGACAGGGTAGATATATAGAGTGCAATACAATACGCTACAATCCTATACAAGCCATGGTCGATACATGCAATAAAATAAAATACAACACAATACAATATAATACAAAGCCAGGGTCGATACGTACAACACAATACAACACAATACAATACAATAAAATCCGAAGCTAAGGTCGATAGAAACGAAGAAATACAATACCATACCATACCATACCATACCATACCATACCATACCATACCATACCATACCATACCAGCCAGGGGCGATACATACAATACAGTACAATACAAAACAATACAATACAATACAATAAAATACAAAGCCAGGGTCGGCACATACAATATAATATCATACAATACAAGCCAGGGTCAATACACACAGTACAATATAGTACAATGCAATAAAATCCAATCCAATCCAATCCAATCCAATCCAATCCAATCCAATCCAATTAAAAAAAAAAAAAACGCGGTTTGATAGATACAATACAAAACAATACAAGCCAGGGTTCGATACATACAAGACAATACAATAAAATGCAGTAGTATCCAATACGAGACAGGGTCAATATATACAATACATTACATTCCAATATAATACTATTAAATAAAATACAATACAATAAAATACAAGCCAGGGTTCATAGATACAATACAATAAAATACAATACTGTACAAAACAATACCCAGACAGGGTCGATAAATACAATTCAATATAACACAATACAATACAATACAACGGAAGCCTGTGTCAATACATACAATTCAATACAATACAACGCAATACAATAGAACACAATACAATACAATACAATAGACAGGAGGGTCGGTACATACAATGGAATTCAATGCAATGCAATACATTACTATACAATGCAATACAACACAACTCAAATTCACAGTCGATAAATGCAACACAATAAAATACAATACGATACTATACAATACAATGGCAGAGCTGATACATTCAATACAAGACAATAAAAGCCAGGGTCGAAACATACAATACAGTACAATTCAATAGACTAAAATAACATACAAGCCAGGGTCGATACAAAGAATACAATACTATACAATGCCATAAAATAGAATAGTATACAATACAGGCCAGGGTCTATACATACAATACAATACAATGCAATATGATACGATACAATACAAGTCAGTGTCGATACATACAATAGAATACAAAAAAGTACCATACAATACAATGCATTATAATACAAGAAATGGTTGATATATAGTGTGCAATACAATATAATACAACACAATACAATAAAAGCCAGGGTCCATACATACAATACAATGCAAAACAACACAATGCAATACAAGCCAGGTTTTATACATAAAATACAATACAGTACAATTCAGTACAATGCAATACAATACAATACAAGCCAGGGTCGATACATGCCGTACAATACAATACAATACAATACAATTAAATACAATAAAATCCAGAGTCGATCGATGCAATACAATACAATAAAATACAATAGAAGCCAGGGTGGATACATAAAAAAATATATAATACAGTACAATACAATAAAAGCCAGGGTCGATACATACAATAAAATACTATACAATGCAATACAATACAATACAATGCAATACAATACAATACAGAACAATACAATAGAATACAATTGAACACAATAGAATACAATACCATAATATACAAGCCAAGGTCGATATATACAAAAAAATACAATACAATACAATACAATACAATACAAGTCAGGGGCAATAGATACAAGGCAATACAATACAAAACAAATCAATACAATGGAATAGAAGCCAGTGTCGATAGATACAATGCAAACCAATAGAATACAATGCAATTCAACACATCACAAAGCCAGGGTCAGAACATACAATACAGTACAATACAATACAATACAATACAATTAAAAAACAAGCAAGGGACGATACATACAATACAATATAGTACAGTACAATACAATTCAAGCCAGGGTAAATACATATAACACATTACGATACAATTCTATACAATACAATACTACTATATATATTACAATACAAGACAATAAAATACAAGCCAGAGTTGATAGATACAATACAATACAATACAATACAATAGAGTACAATTCTATACCAGCCAGGGTCAATACATACAATCCAATATAACACAATACAATACAATGCAACAGAGTCTATGGTCAATACATACAATATAATACAATACAACACTATACAATACAATACGATACAACAGAATGCAATAGAAGACAGAGTCGATATATACAACGCAATACAATACAAATCAATACAATGGAATAGAAGCCATTGTCGATAGATACAATACAAAGCAATAGAATACAATACAATTCAACACCTCACAAAGTCACGGTCGAAACATACAATACAGTAAAATACAATACAATACAATACAATACAATACAATGCAATTCAAAAACAAGCAAGGGTTGATACATACAATACAGTATAATACAGTACAATACAATCCAATCCAATCCAGGGTCGATACATACAATACAATACTATACAATACAATGCAATTATATATAATACAATACAATAAAATACAAGCCAGAGTTGATAGATACAATAAAATACAGCACAATAAAACACCAGCCAGGGTCGATACATACAATTCAGTATAACAAAATGCAATACAATACAATACAACAGAATGCCAGGGTCGATACATGCAATACAATAAAATACAACACAATACAACACAATACAACACAATACAATACAACACGGTACGATACCATAGACATGAGGGTCGATAAATACAATGCAATACAATACAATACAATACAATATAATACAATGCACTACAGAGTCGAGACATACAATGCAATACAGTAAAAGCCAGGGCTGATAAATACAATACAATACAATACAATACAATTTAATACAATACAAGCAAGCGTCGATACAGACATTAAAATACAACACAATACCATCAAATACAATAGTATACAATATAAGCCAGGGTCGATACATAGAATGCAATACATTACAGTATAATACAATACAATACAATACAATACAATGCAATACCATACAATACACTACAATACATTACAATACAATACAATACAATACAATATAAGCCAGGGTTGATAAATACAGTGCAACTGTATAAAATACAGTAAAATACAATACCAGCCAAGGTCGATACATGAAATATAACACAATGCAATAAAAAACAATACAGGCCAGGGTTGATACATATAATACTATATGGTACAATACAGTACAGTGCAATACAATACAAGCCAGGGTTGATACATATAATACAATACAATACAGTGCAATAAAATACAATGCAACGCAAGTCTGGGTAAATACATACAATGCAATACAATTCAATACAATACAATAAAATACAATAGAATAGAATACAAGACAGGGTCGATACATACAGTACAATACAGTACAAAAAAATGGAGTGGAATACAATGCAATACAATATAAGCCAGGTTAGATACATACAATACAATACAATACAATACAATACAAAACAATATGATGCAATGCAATACCATACCATACCATACCATACCATACCATACCATACCATACCATACCATACCATACCATACAATGCAATACAATGCAAGCCAGGGTCGATACATGCAATACAATACAATACAATACAATACCTTTCCATTGTGGATACATGCAATACAATACTATAAAATCAAACACAATGCAATGCAATGCCAGTGTGTTGAAGGTTGGATTTAGTTCTTTTCCTCAGGAATTTTTCTCCCATGGGTTGCTAAGACACAAATGACTGGGTACTTAAGAGAAACAAAGCACAAGAGCACAAGGCTAGGGCCTTTCTCCTTGGCAGGGCGGGGTAGAATTGCCCCTCATGGAAGCAGGGCTTGACAACGTGAGATTTGGAGAGACTGAAAAGCAACGGCAGGGGGGAGGTCATGCCCTCTTGCTC
Source organism: Eopsaltria australis (assembly GCA_034509425.1). Taxonomy (NCBI): domain Eukaryota; kingdom Metazoa; phylum Chordata; class Aves; order Passeriformes; family Petroicidae; genus Eopsaltria; species Eopsaltria australis. The sequence goes on from JAVTVJ010011706.1 coordinate 12,938, forward strand.
GGGACCCTCAGAGCGGGACGGTCGGAGCTGCTGTCTGCTGAACCCACGGCCCCCTGAGAAGCCAGCGCGGAGCTGCCGGTCTGTCTGCTGTGAGTCTTTTCCCTCTCTGCCCATCGGGAGCTGCCTGCCACCAGCCCACTCCGAGTTTCTCCGCTACATTGTAGCGGGGCTTCCCCTGTACGTGGAGACCTCTTACCATCCCAGCTCCCTGTGTCCGGGGATCCTGCTGTGGCACCGACACCAGCTGCCCCTCCTGAGGGTCTGTGGAGCAAGGGCTCTCCTCCATCCCTCCGTGCCTCGGGCAGCTGCCATTTGCCGTGTGCCACCTGAGCTCACGCCGGAGCGCCCCCTGCAGGCACCGAGGAATCGTCACACCCAGAGCGCCCCTGCAGGCTGTGACTGGAATTGCACCAAAGGGAAAAGGTGCCTGAAGCCGAGCAGGGTTTCTGGTTCTGTTTGTTGGTTAACGTTATAGTTGTTGTTATTTGTTATCCTTGTTTTAGATATTAGTAAAGAACTGTTATTCCTATTCCCATACCTTTTCCTGAGAGCCCTTTGATTTCAAATTTATAAAAATTCGGAGGGAGAGGGGTTACAGTTTCCCATTCCAAGGGAGGCTCCTGCCTTCCTTAACAGACACCTGTCCTTCAAACCAGGACAGATTTTGTCTATACATACAATACAATACAATACAACTCAGTACAATACAATACAAGCCAGGTTATATAATTACAATACAAAACAATACAACACTATACAATACAATACGATACAATAGAATGCAATAGAAGCCAGAGTCGATATATACAACGCAATACCATACAATGAAATACAATACAATGAAATACAATACAACCAAATACAATATGATACAATTCAACACAACACAAATTCACCATCGATACATGCAACACAATACAATAGAATACAATAAAATACAATACAAAGCCTGGGTCGATACATACAACACAATACAATTCAATACAATCCAATAAAATACAATACAAGCCAGGGTTGAAACATACAATAACACAATACAATAGAATTCCATAAAATACAATACGATTCAATACAAGCCAGGGTCGATACATACAAAACAATTCAATACGATAAAACACAAGCCAGGGTCGATACATATAATACAATACGATACAACACAATAGAATACAGTAAAATAAAAGCCGGGGGCGATACATACAGTACAATACAATGCAATACAATACACTACAAAAAAACAAAACACAAATCCAGGGTCGATACATACAGTACAATACAATGCAATACAATACACTACAATAAAACAAAACACAAATCCAGGGTCAATACATAGAACACAAGACAATAAAATGCAATACAGTACAAATTAATACAATCCAAAACCAGTGTCGAAACATATAATACAATAAGATACAACACAATACAATTCAGTAAAATAAAAGCCAGGGTTGACACATACAATACAACACAATACAATGCAATACAATACAATAAAATACAATACAAGTCAGGTTATATACATACAATGCAATACAATAAAATACCATACAATACAAAAAAATAAAATACCATACAATACAATAAAATGTAATACAAGCAATGGTCGATATATTCTATACAATACAATAAAATACAACACAATACAATGAAAGCCAGGGCCAATACATAGAATAGAATGCAATAGAATGCAATAGTATACAATAGAATAGAATGCAATACAACCCAGGGTCGATACATATAATACAATCCTATATAATTCCATTCCAGAGTCGATACATACAATACAATACTGTACAACACAATACAATACAAACAGTACAACACAATACAATACAATACAATACAATACAATATAATAGAAGCCAGGGTCAATACATACAATGAAATATAATACAATGCAATACAACACAATACAATACAATGCAATACAATAGAAGCCAGGGTCAATACATACAATGAAATACAATACAATGCAATACAATACCATAGAATACAAGAAAACACAATACAACACAACACAAATTCACAGTCGATACATACAATACAATACAATAAAATACCATACAATACAATACAATGTAATACAAGCAATGGTCAATATATTCTCTACAATACAATAAAATGCAACACAATACAATGCAAGCCGGGGCCGATACTTACAATATAATACAATACAATACAATACAATACAATACAATACAATACAATACCAATCAGGGTCGATACATACAATACAATATAATAGAATTCCATTCCAGAGCTGATACAGACAATACAATACTATACAACACAATACAATGCAATGCAAAGCCAGTGTCGAAACACACAATACAATACAATACAAGCCACAGTCGATACGTACAATGCAAAACAATACAACACAATACAATTCAATGCAATACAATACCATAAAATACAAGAAAATACAACACATCACAAATTCACGGTCGATACATGCAACACAATAAAATACAATACAATAAAATACAATACAATTCAAAGACAGGGTCGATACATACAATACAATACAATACAAGGCAGTGTCGATGTATAAAATACAATACAATACAGTAAAATACAATACAACACAACACACAATCAGGGTCGATAAGTTCAATGAAATACAGTACAGTGCAATAAAATACAATACAAAGCAATACAATACAATAAAATACAGTACAGTACAACAGAATAAAATACAAGTCAGGGTCGATACATACAATACAATACATTACAATACAATGCGATAGAATGCAATGCAATACAATACAATACAATACAATGCAATGCAATACAGTGCAATACAAAATAATATAATACATGCCTGGTTTTATGGAAACCATACAGCACAATAAAATACAGTACAATACAATACCAGCCAGGGTCGAGACATACAATACAATAAAACGCCAGGGTCGATACATGCAATAAAATATAATACAATACAATACAATACAAGACGGTTTTGATACATACAATAAAGTATAATACAATACAATACGATACAATACAATAAAAGCCAGGGTCGATACATACAATACAATATGATACAATACAATAAAATACAATACAATACAATACAGTACAATACAATACAATGCAATACAACACAATAAAATGCAAGCCAGGGTCGATATTGGAAATCCAATAAAATACACTATAATACAATACAATACAATACAATACAATACAATACAAACTAGGGTCGATACATAGAATACAATACAAACCAGGGTCGATACATACAATACAATAGAATATATTACTATACAATGCAATAAAATACAATACAATGCAGTACAATACAATACAATACAATACAATACAAACCAGGGTCCATGCATACAATACAATACAATACATTACTATACAATGCAATAAAATACAATACAATGCAGTACAATGGAATACAATAGAATACATTGCAATAAACGCCAGGGTCGATACAAACAATACAATGCAATACATTACAAATACAATACAATACAAAGCCATGGTCAATACATAAAATACAGCACAATACAATATAATAAAATACAAAGCAAGGGTCGATAGTTACAATACAATACAATACAATACAAAGCCAGGGTCGATACAAAAAATACAATATAATACTGTCGGGGGGCAAGGGGAGCAAGACGTCGACTCAATGTGAGTGATAAACGAAGCTCGTTTATTGTCAGACAGTGAGCATACTTATACTTCTCCGCGTGCCCAAAATAAAACTACGTAATAAGTTTTCCTTTTACTATACACACAGTGTTTGTTCTCATACAGAAGTTTCACACAGGACTTTTCTCTAATTAGAGCACTACGTTAGTATCAGAAGGCTACAATAACAGTTTCTTCTGCCAAGTTAATCTTTTGACACCTGCAGCTTGTTTTTGGCTTTCATGTCACCCTTTCCCACAGCTGTCTTATGAGTAACCTTGAGCAGAGGCCTAGCTCTCATCTAAGGGGACTGGACTGCTCACTTATACTTTATGTCCAGGCAGCCAGAGATAGTTATTCTCCAACATAATACAATAAAAAATAACAAAAAGCCTGAATAGATACTTACAGTACAGTTCAAGACAATACAATACAATACAAATCGAGGGTCAATACATACAGACTATACAATACAATACAATACAATACAAAGCCAGTGTCGATACATACAATACAATACTACACAATACAATAAAATACAACACAATACAATAAAACAGAACTCAGAGCCATGGTCGATACATAAAATACAATAAAATAAAATACTATACAATTCAAGACAATACAAATCCAGGTTCGATACATACAATACAGCACAATATAAGCCAGGGTCGATACATACAATATACTACAATACAATAAAATAAAACAAAATACAATGCAATTCAATAAAATAAAATGCCAGGGTCGATACATACAATACAATACAATACAATAAAATACAATACAATGCAATGCAATACAATGCCAGTGTCTATACATACAATACAATACAGTACAATACAAAGCAATACAAAGACAGGGTTGATACATACAATACAATACAATTCATTAAAATACAATAAAATACAAAGCCACGGTTGATACATACAATTCAATACAATACAATACAATACAAGCTTGGGTCGATACATACAATATAGTGTAATACAATAAAATACAATACAGTACAAAGAGAAAAGGGCGACAACCCCTAGGAGATTCAGACCGTTCGTGGGGCAAACAATCTCTCGAGCTTCCTGGAGTGGGAAGGGGTTTTCAGGGCTTGAACCACCGCAACAGTACTGTATTGTATTGTATTTTTTGTATTGACCCTGGCTTTGTATTGTATTGTCTTGTATTGTATTGCATTGTTTGTATTGACCCTGGCTTGTGTTGTATTGTATTGTATTATACTGTATTGAATTGTATGTATCAACCCTGGCTTATATTGTATTGTTTTGTATTGTATTGTATTGTATTGTATTGTATGAATCAAGCCCGGCTTGTATTGCATTATATTGCATTGTAATTTATTGTATGCATCTACCCTGGCTTTGTTTTGTACTGTATTGCATTGGACTGTATTGTATTGTATGTATCGACCCTGGCTTTGCATTTTTTTGTATTGTATTTTATTGTGGTGTATTGTATGTATCGACCCTGGCTTTTTGTTATATTGTATTGTATTGTGCCATATTGTATTGTATGTATCGACCCTGGCTTTGTATTGTATTGTATAGTATCGTATTGTATTATATTGTATTGTATTGTATTGTATTGTATTGCATTGTAACATATCGTATTGTATGTAGGACCCCAGCTTGTATTGTATTTTATTGTGTGTATCGACCCTGGCTTGCATTGAATTGTATTGTATCGTATTGTATCGTATTGTATTGTAACATATCGTATTGTATGTATCGACCCTGGCTTGTATTGTATTTTATTGTATCGACCCTGGCTTGCATTGAATTGTATTGTATCGTATTGTATTGTATTGCATTGTACTGTAATGTATCGTATTGTGTAGCGGTGGTTCTGAACCAGGAAGGTCTAGAGTCCCTCCATAGACTTGCAGAGGACGAGGACTTCTGGTGGCATGTTCCACAGACAGAGAATTTCCCCCCTGAGCTGCCAGAGACAATAGTTTAGACCACCAAGCCACGAACCCCAAGTTCCTGCTATTGGTTCCTTGATTTGTCTGTTATGTATCCCAGTTCTGGAACATTCCCTGTTACCCGGTTGTTCATTCGTTGTTCTCTCTTCTCCCCTCCCCTCCCTAAACCTCATTCGACTACGCACCCTGGACCCTCCCTTGTATTGCCCCTGCACCCTCAGATTACTGGATGTTATCCCTCCCTTATATACCCATGTAATGAGCTATTCGAGGCTCTTAGTCCCTGAGCTCCCTTGGGGGTAATAAACCTGCCGAACCCTCATACTAAGAGTCCTCCTTCTTTGGGTAGTTCTTTGCTATCCTGCAGTGCTCTGAGGGCACCAACACCTCAGCCCGACGCAGACTAGCGGAGCGCACCGCCGGCTCCCCGAGGAAGCCTCCCCGATCGGAACGCGGTCGGCCTCTCAGAATCAGAGCGGGATTAAGAAGCAGGGAACGCAGCAGTATTGTATGTACAGACCCTGGCTTGTATTGTATTTTATTGTGTGTATCGACCCAGGCTTGTATTGTATTGTTTTGTATTATATTGTATTGTATTGTATTTTTTTGTATGTATCGACCCTGGATTCCATTGTATTTTATTGTGTGTATCGACCCTTGCTGGTTTTGTTTCGTATTGTATTGCGCCATATTGTATTGAATGTATCGACCCTGGCTTTTTATTGTATTGTGCTGTATATTATTGTATTGTATTGCATGTATCTACCCTGGCTTGTATCCTATTTTATTGTTTGTATTGTATTGTATTGTATTGTATGTATTGACCCAGGCTTGTATTGTATTGTATTGTATTGTATTGTTTTGTATTGTATTGTATTGTATCTACCCTGGCTTGTGTTGTATTGTATTGTATTGTATTGTATTAAATTGTATATATCAACCCGGACTTCATATTTTATGATATCCTATTTTATTGCATTATATTGTATATATCTACCCGGACTTCACATTTTATGGCATTGTATTGTATTGCATTGTAGTGTGCTGTATTTTACTGTATTGTTTGTATCGGTCCTTGGTTTGTGTTGCATTGTATTGTATTGTATTGTATTGCATTATAGTGCGCTGTATTTTACTGTATTGTTTGTATTGGCCCTCGGTTTCTGTTGCATTGTATTGTATTGTATTGTATTATTGCCAAGCCATCGAATCCACACCGTCCAGTATACCCGGTCATCCCTTTCCTCCTCCTGGCCGGAGGCAGGGACCCTCTATTCCTGTTCTTGGTCAGAGTATTCACTGTCTGACCTTTGTGATGCCAAATCAGAAGTTCCCTCCTCAGGACTGTAGGAAACAGTTTTAGTTCTCTTATATCTGGGAAATCGCTGATTGTCTTCTGGTCTCTCTGTGGTAACCACACTGACAGTCTTCTTGGGAGGCCCCTTCTTAACAGGTCTCTTCCCCCTCAGTTCTCGGACCCGGGCGCTCAGCTTAGAGGTGGGTTCACCATCCCATTTCCTCATGTCCTCTCCATGCTCACGCAGAAAAAACCAGAGCTCGTTACGTGGCCTCTTCTTGGGGATTCCTTTCCCTCTGACTGGGGTTGGAGAGGAGCGATCTCTTCGGCTGCCTCTAAAAGTTGGGGTGGTGGCTCGCAGGGATGAGGGAGCACCCAGAGTTTCTTCTACATTTCAGAGCCAGGTGGACGCCAACTCTACAGTTGGCGTATCCATTTTTGGATAATAGAGTGCCATCAAGCTGCTGGAATATGATGCCGGGGCGCCTTGAACCACCTTCCTCCACATGGCGAGCGTACAAGGGACATCCTCTGGATCTTTGGTGGCGCTATCATCCTTTAGATCACTATAGACAATTTCCAGCACTGCTAATTCTCTCAAGTAATGGATACCTTCATCCACATTGGTCCACTTCCCTGGGGACTTTACAAGATCTTCCTTAAAAGGATATCTTGCCTTCACACTTGAAAGAAGCCGTCTCCAGAGGCTACAAGTTGCTCCTTCCTTTGCAAGTCCTCTTTCAATTTCCCGATCCCTAGCAAGGGATCCCAGCTGTTTGGCTTCATGACCTTCTAACTGCTGACTATCGGCCCCATTATCCCAGCATCGCAGCAGCCATGCAGGAATCCTCTCACCTGGCTGGCGGCTGTAATCCTTTCTCAAGTCGCGAAGTTCGGATGGGGTCAGGGACCGAGTAACTTCGGTCTCCTGTTTAATCTGCCTCGCTCCCTTCGATTCCTTTGCTGAGGGACCTGCCTCTTGATCTAGCCCCATCTCTTCTTCCTCTTCCTCTTCTTCTTCTTCTCTTACTAATTTGTCTGAAACTTGCCTTGTCCATTTTTTTTTTTTCACTACTGGGGCAATTACTGTAGTTGTTGTGGTTTGGGTTCCTATCTCAGACATAGTTGTTATGGTTTGTATCCCTGCCTCAGCCACAGTTGTAGTTTGTGTCCCTGTCTCAGCTATAGTGTCCTCAGACACAGTTTGAGTTCCTGCCTCAACCACAGTCCTCTGAGAATATTGAACAGAGGCCCGGTAGGCCCAGGCCAGCCCCCAGTACAGGGCGAGAAGCTGCTCACATTCCTGAGAGTAAACGAGGCACCCTTCTGTCAGCCGACGGGCCAGTTTGTTAGGGTTATTTACCTCTTCAGGAGTAAACTCCCAGGCAACGGGAGGTGATAACCACCCTAGGAACCTGCCCAAATCCCTCCATATACCTTTCCACCCAGGAACTGGGTACCTCAGGGCAGATTTTAACAGCTCCTCACCCAAGGGTCGTTTCATTCTGTACCAGGGAGATGACAATTTCCATGAATTCCATAAGGTAACAACAGTGTTGGCTAATATTATTAATAATATCAGGAAGCTTATGTAAGGGTTGGCAATAATCACAGGAGCCTGCAGTAAAAGATCATCCATACTCAAATTCACCCAGGGCAGAGAGAAGGAGTTATATTCATTCACAGTCATTGTTTGTTTCAACATGTTCCCAAACATAGCAAAACAAAGATAAGCAGTGTGGCAGCCGAAGGCCATATGCCACGCAAGAGTTTACTACTTGAGAGCTGCTATTGGTAATTACTAGAGCATGCAATATATGTGTATATATATAAAACTGCCTTTATCTCGCCCCACGTTCGGGCTCCAAAAGAGACTGTCGTGGGTTTACCCCGGCCAGGTGCCAGGTGCCCACTCAGTCACTCTATCACTCCCTCTCCCACTGGGAGAGGGGAGAGAATAATATTGAAAAAGACTATCAGGGTAAGAGAAGGCAGTTTTAATACAGCGGGGAAGAAATAGAACAAGCAAGCTGAGAGTTGCGCACGCAAGAGCAGAGGGAAAAACAATCAATCTCTACTTCCCATCAGCAGCGATGTCCGTACGCTTTCTGGGAAGCAGGGCTTCAGCACACGTGATGGTTGTTCAAGGAGGCAAACGTGGACCAGCCCTGAGTGCCTCCTCCTCCTCCTCTCTTCCTTCCCTTATATATCTGAGCTCATGTCATATGGTATGGAATATCCCTTTGGCTGACTGGGGTCAGCTGGCCTGCTGGTGTCCCCTCCCAGGATCTTGCCCACCCCCATCCCCTTCAGTGGGGGAAGGAATGTCAGAGGGACAGCACAGCTTGGCAGTAGCCAAAACACTGCTCTGTTATCAACGCCAGCTACGAAAGCAAAGCACAGCACTGTAAGGGCTGTGAGCTTTACCCCAGTCAGACCCAATACAATTGTATGTATCGACACTGGCTTATATTGCATTGTGTTGTAGTGTATTGTATTGTATTGTATTGGATGTATCCACCCTGGCTTGGATTTTATTGTATTGTATTTCATTGCGTTGTACTGAATGTATCTAAGCTGGGTTTCATTGTATTGTCTTGCCTTGTATTGTATTTTATTGAATTGTATTGTATTGTATGTATCGAGCCAGGCTTGTAACGTATTGTGGTGTATTGTATTGTATTGTATTGTGTTGCATGTGTCTACCCTTGTATTGTATTGTATTTGTTGTATTGTATTGTATTGTATTGTATTGTATGTTTAGACCCTGGCTTGTACTGTATTGCATTGTCCTGCATTGTATAGATTTGTATTGTATTGTATGTATCAATCCCTGCTTGTATTCTATTGTACTGTAATGAATTCTATTGTATGTATCTACCCGAGCTTTGATTCTATTATATTGTATCATATTGTATTGTATTTTGTTGTATCCTATTGCATGTATTGACTCTGGGTGTGTTGTATTGTATTGCATTGTATTGTATTGTATTGCATTGTATTGCATTGTATGTATCGACCCAGGCTTGTATTGTATTGTATTGTATTGTATTGTATGTGTTGACCCTGGTGGGTATTGTATTGCATTATATTGTATTGCATTGTATTTTATGTATCGACCCTGGCTTGTACTGTGTTGTGTTGTATTGTATTGTATTGTATTGTTTGTATTGACCCTGGCTTGTATTGTGTTGTACTGTATTGTATTGCATTGTAATGTATTGTATGTATTGACCCTGGCTTGTATTGTATTGTATTATATTCTAATGTGTTGTATGTATCGACCCTGTCTTGTACAGTATTGTATTGTATTGAATTCTATAGTATTTATCTACCCTGTGTTTGTATTTTAGTGAATTGTTTTGTATTGTATTGTAATGCATTGTATCGTGTTGTATTGTATTGTATTGCATTGAATTGTAAATTTTTGTATGTATTGACCCTGGCTTGCATTGTATGGTATTGTATTTTATATATCGACATTGGCTTTGTATTGTATTGTATTGTATTGTATTGTATTTTATTTTATTTTATGTATTGACTCTGGTTTGTATTGTATTGTAATGTATTGTATTGTATTGTATTGTATTGTATTGTATTGTGTTGTACATATCGGCCTTGGCTTTGTATTACATTGTATTGTATTGTACTGTATTCTATTTTATTGTATTGCATTTCATGTATCGACCCTGGCTTAGATTGTATAGTATTTTATTACATTGTATTGTATTGTATTGAATTGTATGTATCAAACCTGGCTTGTATGGTATTGTATTATATTGAATTGAATTGTATTGTATTGTATTGTATTGTTCAGTATTGTATGTATCGACCCTGGTGTGTACTGTCTTGTCTTGTCTTGTCTTGTCTTGTCTTGTCTTGTCTTGCACTGGAATGTATTGTACAGAATTGTATGTATCAAACCTGGCTTGTATTGTATTGTTTTGTGGTGTGTTGTATTCTACTGTATGCATTGGTGCTGGCTTCAATTGTATTGCATTATATAGTATTGTATTCTATGTATCGACCCTGGTTTGTATTCTATTGTATATTACTGCATTGTATTGTATAGTACTATATTTCATTGTATGTATAGACCCTGGCTTGTACTGTACTGTATTGTATTCTGTTCTATTCTATTTTCTTTATCTGCTGCGGCATTGAATTTTATTGTATAGTATTGTACTGTATTGTATTGTTTTTTATGTATCAACCCTGGCTTATACTGTATTGTATTGTATTGTATTGTATTGTATTGTATTGTATATCTACCCTGGCTTTGTATTGCATAATATTTTATTGCAATGTATTGTATTGTATTGTATGGTATTGTATGTATCAACCCTGTCTTGTATTGTATTGTATTGCATTGCATCGCATTGTATTGTATTGTATTGCACTGTATGGTATTGTATTGTATTGTATTCTATTGTATATATAGACCCTAGCTTGTATTATATTGTGTTGGATTGTATCGTATTTTATAATATTGCATTGTTTTGTATTGTATTTTATTGTATGTATCGACCCTGGCTTGTATTGTATTGCATTGCAGTGTATTCTGTTGTATGTATCAACCCTGGCGTGTATTGTATTGCATTGTATTGTATTGAATTGTGATGTATTGTATGCATCGACCCTGGCTTGTATTGTATTGTATTGTATTTTAATGTATTTTATGTATCCACTCAGGTTTGTACTGTATTGTATTTTAATGTATTCTATTGTATATATCAACTGTGGCTTTGTATTATATAGAATTTTATTGCATTGTTTTGTAATGTATTGTATTGTATTGAGTTGTAATTTTTTGTGTGTATCAGCCCCTCCTTGTATTGTATTGCATTGCATTGTATTCTACTGTATCCTATTGTATGTATTGACCCTGGCATGTATAGAATTGTTATGTATTGTATTGCATTGTGTACCATGCATTAACCCCGGCTTGTATTGAAATGCATTGAATTGAATTGTATGTATTGACTCCGGCGGGTTTTGTACTGCATTGTTTTGTATTGTATTTTATCGTATTGTGAGTATATCAAGCCATGCTTGTATGGTATAGCATTGTATTGTACAGCATAATAACGCATCGCATTGTATAAATTTGGCAAGGAGCAAGATTCCTCCACGACAGAAGCTGCCACCGACAAGGACACTGGCTGCCTTTGTAGGGTCAAAACCCTCCTCCAAACTGACATCAAGAAACTGGGAGGCAGAGTTCTCTTTCTCCGAGGAAAGGGAAACTATTTGTGACCCGGCCCTAAGGCACAGTGCTCCCCAACGCCTCCTGAAATTCAGCACAGACCAAGACGCCTCCCAGACCCAAGCTGCCACCGACAAGGACTAAGGCTGCCCTTGCAGGGCCAAAACTCTCCTCCAAACTGACATCATGAATCTGAGGAACTGAGTTTTCTTTCACGTGGAAAAGCGCCATTGTTTGTATTGAAGGCCCCATGTCTGGGAGTGGAGGGAGGCCTCCTGAAATTCTGCAGGGATTAAGATTCCCCGCAGACCCAAGCTGCTACTGACAAGGACTCTGGCTGCCCTTAGAGCCTAAAGCCTCCTCCATACTGCCATCAAGAAACTGGGGGGCAGAGTTCTCTTTCTCAGAGAAAAGGGACACTTGTCATGTCCTGGCCTTAAGGCACTGTGCTCCCTGACGCCTCCTGAAATTCCGCACAGAGCAACATTCCTCGAAAACTTAAGGTGCCACCAACAAGGACTCTGGCTGCCCTTGCAGGGCGAACACCCTCCTCTAAACTAACATTATTAATTAAGGGGACAGAGATTTCTTTCACGTGGAAAAGCGCCATCATTTGGGCCGAAGGCCCGAGTTCTGGCAGCAGACTGTTGCCCCCTCAAATTCCGCACGGATCAAGATTCTTCGCAGATCCAAGCTACCACCGACAAGGACGTTAGCTGCCCTTGCAGGGCCAAAACCAGCCTCCATACTGCTATCAAGAAACTGGGGGGCAGAGTTCTCTTTCTCAGAGAAAAGGGACACTTTTCGTATCCAGGCCCAAAGGCACTGTGCTCCCTGACACATTCTGCAATTCCGCAGGGTTCAAGATTCCTATCAGAACCAAGCTGCCACCGACAAGGACTCTGTTTTCCTTTGAAAGACTAAATGCCTCCTCCAACGTGACATCATGAATCTGGGGGACTGAGTTTTCTTTCACGTGAAAAAGGGCCAAGGTTTGTAACGAAGGCCCCATGTCTGGTAGTGGATTGCCGCCTCCTGAAATTCTGCAGGGACCTGGATTCCTCGCAGATCCAAGCTGCCACTGACAAGGACTACAGCTGCCCTTGCAGGGCCTAAACCCTCCTCCAAACTGACATCAAGAAACTGGGGGGAAGAATTCTCTGTTTCAGAGAAAAGGGGCACTTTTTGTATCCCAGCCCTAAGGAACTGTGCTCCCTGACGCCTCCTGAAATTACGCATGGATCAACACTCCTCCCAGACTCAAGCTCCCACCAGCTAGGACTCTGGCTGCCTTTGTTAGGCTAAATGCCTCCTCCAAAGTGACATCATGAATCTGGGGGACGCAGTTTCCTTTCACGTGGAAAAGGGCCATCGTTTGTATCGAAGGCCACATGTCTGGGTGTGGACTGCTGCCTCCTTAAATTCTGCACGGACCTGGATTACTCGCAGACCCAAGCTGCCACCGGCAAGGACTCCGGCTGCCCTTGCAGGGCCAAAACCCACCTCCAAAGTGTCATCAAAAAACTGGGGGGCAGAGTTCTCTTTCTCAGAGGAAAGGGACACTTTTCGTTTCCCGGGCTTAAGGCACTGTGCTGTCTGACTCCTCCTGAAATTCCGCACAGATCAGGATTGCTCGCAGACCCAAGCTGCCACCGACAAGGACTCTGGTTACTTTTGTAACGCTAAATGCCTCCTCTAAACTGTCATCATGAATCTGGGGGACTCAGTTTTCTTTCACGTAGAAAAGGGGCATCGTTTGTATCGAAGGCCCCATGTCTGGGAGTGGACTGCCACCTCCTGATATTCTTCCCGGCTCAAGATTTTTCGCAGACCCAAGGTGCTATTGACAAGGACTCTGGCTGCCCATGCGGGGCCACAACCCACCTCCAAACTGACATCAAGAAACTGGGGGAGAGAGTTCTCTTTCTCAGAGATAAGGGACACTTTTCGTGCCCCGGCCCGAAGGCGCTGTGCTCCCTGATGCCTCCTGAAATTCTGCTCAGATCAACACGCCTCGCAGACTCAAGCTGCCCCCACATAGGACTGTGGCTGCCTTTGTAGAGGTAAATGCCTGCTCTAAACTGACATCATGAATCTGGTGGAATGATTTTTCTTTCAGGAGGAAAAGCGCCATTTTCTGTATCGAAGGCCCCATGTGTGGGAGTGGACGGCCGCCGCCTCAAATTACGCACAAAGCAAGATTCCTCACAGATCCAAGCTTCCACGGACAAAGAATCTGGCTGCCTTTTCAGGGCCAAAAACCGCCTCCACCCTGACATCAAAAAACGGGGGGGCTGAGTTCTCTTTCTCAGAGAAAAGGGACATTTTCGTATCCCGGCGCTAAGGCACTGTGCTCCCTGACGCCTCCTGAAATTCCCCACGGGGCAAGATTCCTGTCTTGGGTTAGGCCGGTGGGGTCAAATCTAGGAAGTGACCGATACTGCAAGAAAGAATGTAACTTCCTTCCTGGGAGAGAGAGCCAATAATCAGGTAGTTTTAAGGATTGATATGTGGGTAAACCAATTAAAAAGTTGATCCGCCTTCGGGTAAAAAACCATATATAAGCGGAGACCCTCTGAAGATCTTCCTCTTTAGACCTGCTGCTGTGTAGAGAGGAGCATCTCCTGCTTCTCTCGCTGGTAAGGCCCCAGCCCCCCCCACTCCTTCCCAGGAGGGAGGGGTAGGGGGGCTGAAGGGAGGTTTATGGCAGCCAGGAATGGGGGAGGAAACCGGCTGGAATGTTCAGCAGATACAGCTCAGCCGGTGTGTCAGCTACACCAGACAGGGCTAGGCCCCTGCTCCGGGCCTGGCAAGGGCCGGGCTGGACTCTATCTAGCACAGGGCTAGCCCTGCCCTGTCACCCCGGGCCCAGATGGCCCCAACAGGCCGAGCCAGCTCCGCAGAGCCAGGCACAGAGACTCTGACAGCTTCTGGCATCCCGCTCGGACCTGTTCAAACAGCCCGGCAGGGAACACGTGATCATCACACTACCAGAGAGAGAGACAGAGATTAACTCTGTTCATACCTGGACTGAACTTACAGACACCTATCCTTCCTCGCAGAGAGATAAACGAGTAAAGACATCTGCATAAATGCAGCACAGAGACTTTGCAGTCAGTGAGGAAAGCAGAACTGATACCTACAGGGAGGTGCATAAGAAGTGCTTCAAGAGTGAAGCTGAAAACTTTTGAAGAACCATGGTTGGGGACTGAGCTAATAAATTCCCTGTAATATATGAAGATATAGTCCAAAAGGGGGGATGTGAGGTTCTTATTGCAGCCAATGAACTGAAATACCTAAGTACAGACAAGTAGGTGTTGAAAAAGTACAGCCTGATGAGAAACTGGAACCAAGAGAGAGGAGAGGCTGTGACCCAGAGCCCTGGTCCCGGGGAGAATGCTAGAGAACCTGAGTTGTCAGGAGAACCTGTGTTGCTAAGCACAGAAGAAGGGATTTTCTTTGTTGCTGCACTTAAACTGTGCATCCTTAAAACAGGTACCCTGTGGACTGTTCATAACCCACCATAGTGGCTGTGAGAAGGCTACTGGTGTGGGAGAGATCCACCATTAAGCTGGACTTTACTCCGGGCGGCGGTTAATGGTGAGGCAGAAGACCCATAAAAACTGTATTTTTCTTACAGAAGATCCATGGTGTAAGCAAAAGAAACTTCTCTCCCTAAATGAACTGGAACAAGAGCTGTTTCTGAGGTGGTAAACTGACTGGAGGTCGAAGTGTTGTCTTTTGTATGTTGTCAGGGAGAAAGAAATAGAGAGGTGGGGGAAGGAGGGGTGGTCTGAGGAGTTTGTTCTGGTTTTTCTTGGTTTTTTTTTTTTCTCTTTCCCTTTGTCTTAGGTATATTAATAAAGTTTCTTTGTACTTTATTAAGTTTGAGCCTGATTTGCCTACTCCTAATCCTCATCTCAAAACAAAAAATCAAGTAAATTTGATTAAGTGTGATAGCATTTAGCCACAAACCTAAATAAGCGAACAGAAACCACTACATTTCCTCACAGACACAAGCTGCCACTGACAAGGACTCTGGCTACCCTTGCTGCTCCAAAACCCTCCTCCAAAATGACATCCAGAAACTGGGGGGCAGAGTTCTCTTTCTCAGAGATAAGGGACTCTTTTCGTGTCCCGGGCCTAAGGCATTGCGCTCCCTGACGCCTCCTAAAATCCCGCACAGACCAACACTCCTCCCGGACCCAAGCTGCGACCAGCTAGGACTCTGGCTGCCGTTGTAGGGCTAAATGCCTCCTCCAAACTGACATCATGAATCTGGGGGACTGAGTTTTCTTTCACGTGGAAAAGGGCCACTGTTTGTATCGAAGGCCCCATGTGTGGGAGTGGTCTGCTGTGGTAGTTTGAAAACAAATCAGTGAGAGTCTCAAAGTCAGAACTACAATTTAATAGAAGAAATGTAACAATACATAACCACTGAGAGAGTCAGAATACAACCTTACACCCTGTCGGTCAGGGTGTTGGTAGTAGTCCACTTAGAAGGTGGTTGCAGTCCTCTGGCAGTGATAGATGTGATTCTGTTGAAGCAGTGATCCTGTGAAAGGTGTAGTTCTCCTCTGAAGTTCCAGTGGTGGTGTAGAAGGATCTGGTCTTCCTCTGGGAATCCAGTGGAAAAAGCTGCCTATAGTGCTTCAAATCTCAGTTTATATGCAGATCGGGATACATTGGTTACTCTCCCTGGGCGGGGCATCTCACAATGGGATGATGGGCCACTAGCTGCAGTAGTTGGGGATGAGTAAAGTGCCCCATCCAGCGGCCCCCACGACCGGCCCATTAGCAAACCGCTCTGCGACCATCAGGAAACACTGCCCCACCCGGCCCCAACATCCCATGAAGATGGTGATAGAATACATACCATGGTAACCTAAGACATCTGCCGCCTCCTGAAATACTCAAGGGACCTGGATTCCTCGCAGACCCAAGCTGCCAAAAGCAAGGACTCTGGCTGCCCTTGCTGGGCAAAAAACCCCCCTCCAACCTGAAATCAGTAAACTGGGGGAGACAGTTCTCTTTCTCAGAGAAAAGGGACATTTTTCCTGTCCCGGCCCAAGGACACTGTGGTCCCTGACTCCTCCTGAAATTGCGTACTGATAAAGATCCCTTGCAGACCAAAGCTGCCACCGTCAGTGACTCCGGTTGCTTTCGCAAGGCTAAATGCTTCCTCAAAAGTGACATCATGAATCTGGGGGACTGAGTTTTCTTTCACGTGGAAAACGGCCATCGTTTGTATCGAAGGCCCGTCATGTGGGAGTGGTCTGCCTCCTCCTGAAATTCTGCACGGAGCTGGATTCCTCAAAGACGCAAGCTGAAACCGACAAGGATTCTGCCTGCACTTGCATGGCCAAAACCCTCCTCCAATATGACATCAAGAAACGGGGGGGCAGAGTTCTCTTTCTCAGAGAAAATAGACACTTTTTCCGTTCCCGTGCTAAGGCACTACGCTCCCTGCACCCTCACGAAATTCTGCACGGATCGAGATTTCTCTCAGACCCAAGCTGCCACCGACAAGGAGTCAGGCTACCCTTGCAGGCCCAAAACCCTCCTCCAAAATGACATCAAGAAACTGGAGGGCAGAGGTCCCTTTCGCAGAAAAAAGAACACTTTTCATGTTCCGGGGGTAAGGCAAAATGCTCCCTGACGCATCCTGAAATTCCGCACGGATTAATATTCTTTGGTGCTCAATGCTGCCACCGAAAAGAACTTAGGCTGCCTTTGTAGGGCTAAATGCCTCCTCCAAGATGGCATCATGAATCAGAGGGACTTTTTCTTTTACATGAAATAGAACCATCGTTTCTATCGAAAGCCCTTTTTGCGGGGGTGGTATGCTGCCGCCTGAAATTCTGCAGGGACCTGGATTCCTCGCAGACCCAAGGTGCCCCTCACAAGGAGTCTGGCTGCATATGCAGGGCCAAAGCCCTCCTCCTGTCTCACATCAAGAAACTGGGGGAAGAGATCTCTTTCTCAGAGAAAAGGGACACTTTTTGTGTCCCGGCCCTAAGGCATTGTGCTCCCTGACGCATCATGAAGTTGTGCTCAGAACAAGATTCCCTGCAGGCCCTTAGATCCCACCAACAAGAACTCTGGCTGCACTTGCAGGGTCAAAGTCCTCCTCCAAACTGACATCAAGAAACTGGGGGGCGGAGTTCTCTTTCTCCGAGAAAAGGGACACTTTTCGTGTCCTGGCCCTAAGGCACTGTGCTCCCTGCAGCCTCCTGAAATTCTGCATGGATCAAGATTCCCTTCAGGCCAATAGCTGCCACCGACAAGGACTCTGGCTGCCCTTGCAGGTCCAAAACCCTCCTCCAAACGGACATCAAGAAACTGGGGGGCAGAGTTCTCTTTCTCAGAGAGAATGGACACTATGCATGTTACGACCCTAAAAGGCTGTGCTCCCTGACACCACCTGAAATTTCGCACGGATCAAGAGTCCTTGAAGACCCAAGCTGCCATCGACAATGACTCTGGCTGCCCTTGCCGGGCCAAATCCCTCCAAAATGGCATCAAGAAACTGGAGGGCAGACATCTCTTTCTCAGAGAAAAGGGACACATTTTCCGGCCCCCTGCTAAGGCACAGTGCTCCCTGCAGCCTCCTGAAATTGTGACCAGATCAAGATTCCCTACAGGCCCATAGCTGCCACCGACAAGGACTCTGGTGACTTTTGTAAGGCTAAATGCCTCCTCCAAAGTGACATCATGAACCTGGGAGTCTGAGTTTTCTTTCACGTGGAAAAGGGCCATTGATTTTAACGAAGGCTATAAATGGGGGAGTGGACTGCCGCCTCATGAAATTCCGCGCGGTGCAAGATTCCTCGCAGATCCACGCTTCCACCGGCAGAAACTCTGGATGCCCTTGCAGGGCCAAAACCCTCCTCCAAACTGACATCAAGAAACTGGGGGGCAGAGTTCTCTTTCTTACAGAAAAAGTGAAAATTTTCATGTCCCGGCCGTAAGGCACTGTGCTCCCTGGTGCCACCTGAACTTCCGCACAGAGCAACATTCCTCGAAAACTTAAGGTGCCACCAACAATGACTCTTGGTGCCCTCACAGGGCCAAAAGCCTCCTCCAAACTGACATCAAGAAACTGGGGGGCAGAGTTCTCTTTCTCAGAGAAAAGGGACACTTTTCATGCCCCGGGGCTAAGGAACATGCTGCCTGACACCTCCTGAAATTGTGACCGGATCAAGATTCCCTACAGGCCCATAGCTTCCACCGACAAGGACTCCGGTGACTTTTGTAAGGCTAAATGCCTCCTCCAAAGTGACATCATGAACCTGGGAGTCTGAGTTTTCTTTCACGTGGAAAAGGGCCATTCTTTGTAACGAAGGCTATCTATGGGGGAGTGGACTGCCGCCTCATGAAATTCCGCACGGTGCAAGATTCCTCCCAGACCAAAGCGTCCACCAGCAGCGACTCTGGATGCCCTTGCAGAGCCAAAACCCTCCTCCAAACTGACATCAATAAACTGGGGGGCAGAGTTCTCTTCCTCACAGAAAAGGGCAACTTTTCGTGTCCCGGCCCTAAGGCACTGAGCTCTCTGACGCCACCTGAACTTCTGCAAAGAGCAAGATTCTTCGCGGACCCAAGCTGCCACCGACAAAGATCCTGGATGCCCATGCAGGGCCAAAACCCTCCTCCAAACTGACATCAAGAAACTGGGGGCAGAGTTCTCTTTCTCAGATAAAATGGACACTTTTAGTGTCCCGGCGCAAAGGCACTGCACTCCCTGCAGCCTCCTGAAATTCCGCACAGGTTAATAATCTTTCATGCCCAAAGCTGCCACCGGAAAGGACTCAGGCTGCCCTTGTAGGGCTAAATGCCTCCTCCAAGCTGACATCATGAATCTGAAGGACTTTTTCTTTCACGTGGAATAGGGCCATCGTTTCTATCGGAGGCCCTTTTTGTGGGACTGGTATGCCGCCGCCTGAAATTCTGCAGGGACCTGGATTCCTCGCAGACCCAAGATGCCACTCACAAGGCGTCTGGCTGCACTCGCAGGGCCAAAGCCCTCCTCCAAACTGACATAAAGAAACTGGGGGCAGAGTTCTCTTTCTCAGAGAAAATGGACACAATGCATGTTACGACCCTAAGGGACTGTGCTCCCTGACGCCACCTGAAATTTCGCACGGATCAAGAGTCCTTGAAGACTCAAGCTGCCATCGACAAGGACTCTGGCTGCCCTTGCAGGGTCAAAGCCTCCTCCAAACGGACATCAAGAAACTGGGCGGCAGAGTTCTCTTTCTCAAAGAAAAGGGACCCTTTTTATGGCCTTCTGCTAAGGCACTATTCTCCCTGCAGCCTCACGAAATTCCGCATGGATCGAGATTCCTCGCAGACCCAATCTGCCACCGACAAGGAATCTGGCTGCCCATGCAGGGCCAAAAGCCTCCTCCAAACTGACATCAAGAAACTGGGGGGCAGAGTTCTCTTTCTCAGAGAAAAGGGACACTTTTCATGCACCGGCACTAAGGCACTGGGCTCCCTGACACCTCCTGAAATTCCGCATCGATCAATATTCCGTGATGCTCAATGCTGCCACCAAAAAGGACTCAAGCTGCCTGTGTATGGCTAAACGCCTCCACCAAGCTGGCATAATGAATCTGGGGGACTTTTTCTTTTACGTGGAATAGGGCCATCGTTTCTATCAGAGGCCCTTTTTGCGGGAGTGGTATGCCGCCGCCTGAAATTCTTCAGGGACCTGGATTCCTCGCAGACCCAAGGTGCTCCTGACAAGGAGTCTGGCTGCACTTGCAGGGTCAAAGCCCTCCTCCAAACTGACATCAAGAGGCTGGGGGCAGTGATCTCTTTCTCAGAGAAAATGGACACCATGCATGTTACGACCCTAAGGGACTTAGCTCCCTGACGCCTCCTGAAATTACGCACGGATCAAGATTCCCTTCAGGCCGATAGCTGCCCCCGAAAAAAACTCTGGCTGCCCTTGCAGGACCAAAACCCACCTCAAAATTGACATCAAGAAACTGGGGGGCAGAGTTCTCTTTCTCAGAGAAAATGGACACTATGCATGTTACGCCCCTAAAGGACTGTGCTCCCTGGCGCCTCCTGAAGTTGTGCTCAGAACAAGATTCCCTGCAGGCCCTTAGCTGCCCCCGATAAGGGCTCTGGCTACACTTGCAGGGTCAAAGCCTTCTCCATAACTGACATCAAGAAACTGGGGGGCAGAGTTCTCTTTCTAAGAGAAAAGGGACACTTTTCGTTTCTCGGCCCTAAGGCACTGTGCTCCCTGCAGCCTCCTGAAATTCCACACGGAGCAAGATTCCTCGCAGACCCAAGCTGCCTCCGACAAAGATTCTGCCTGCCCTTGCAGGGCCAAATCCCTCCAAAATGGCATCAAGAAACTGGAGGGCAGAGTTCTCTTTCTCGGAGAAAAGGGACACTTTTCGTGTCTCGGCCCTAAGGCACTGTGCTCCCTGACGCGCACTGAAATTCCGCACGAAGGATGATTCCTCGCAGACCAGAGCTGCCACCGACAATGACTCTTGCCGCGCTTGCAGGGCCAAAACCCTCCTACAAACTGACATCAAGAAACTGGGGGGCAGAGTTCTCTATATCAGAGAAAAGGGACACTTTTCATGTCCCGGGGCTAAGGCAGTGTGCTCCCTGCAGCCTCCTGAAATTCCACACGGATAAGATCCCTTGCTGACAAAGCTGCCACCGATAAGGACTCGGGCTGCCCTTGCAGGCCCAAAACCCTCCTCCAAACTGACATCAAGAAACTGGGGGGCAGAGTTCTCTTTCTCAGAGAAAACGCACACTTTTTCCGGCCTCCTGATAAGGCACTATGCTTTCTGCAGCCTCACGAAATTCTGCGCGGATCGAGAATTCTCGCAGAGCCCAGCTGCCACCGACAAGGAGTCTGGCTGCTCATGCAGGGCCCAAAGCCTCCTCCA
>JAVTVJ010011708.1:0-47160 GCA_034509425.1 Eopsaltria australis
GTTGTGAGGGACCATGAGTTGTGAGGGGCCATGTGGGGCTGTGAGGAGTCATAAGGACCTGTGAGGGGCTGTGGGAGGCCAGGCACTTCATGGAACCAAGGGTCAATTACGACACTGTGGACCCAAGGAGATCATTGTTGACAGTACGGAACCTCATGGAGCCAAGGGGCCATTGTGGCACAGCAAGGCCTTGTGGAACCAAAGAGACCATGGTGACACTGTGGAACCCCATGCAACCATGGGTCCATTGTTACAGGGCAGGGCTGCAGAACCAAGGAGTCCATTGTGAGACTAAAGAAGCTCATGGACTCAAGGCATCCATGTTACGCTACTGAACCTCATGGAACCAAGGGTCCGTTGTGACACTGCGGAACCAAGGAGATTGTTGTTGGCAGTACAAAAGCTCCTGGAACCAAAAGTCCATTGTGACATTGTGGGGCCTTATGGAACCATGGAGACCATTATGGCACTTCAGGACGCACTGGAACCGAGGGGCCATTGTGATACTGAAGGGCCTCGTATAACCAAGGGGTCATTGTAGCACGGCAGGGCCTCATGGAATCAAGGGGATCATAGTGACACTGTGGGGCTCCATGAGACCACGGCGCCATTCTGACTTTGTGGAACCAAGGAGACCATGGTTACACTACGGGGCATCATGAAACCAAGGAGGCCATGGTGAACCAGCGGGGGAACCCACTGAGGCTAATATGACACTTGAAGGCCTTGTGACACCAAAGGGCCATTGTGGAACTGCAGGGCCTCGTGGCACCAATTAGACCATTGTGACATCACAGGGCATCATGGAAGCAAGGGGCCATTGTGACACTGAGTGGCACCATGGAACCAAGGAGACCACTGTGACACTGCAGGGCTCCATGGAACTAAGAACTCGTGTAACAGTGAGGAGCCCAATGGAATCAAGGAGCCATTCTGTACTTCAGGGCTTCATGGAACCAAGGTGCCATTGTGATACTGCGGGACCAAAAGAGACCATTGTGACACTGTGGGGCCTCATGGAATCCTAGAGACCATTATGACAGTTTGAGACTTGATTGAATCAAGGGGCTCTGCAGGGCCTCATGGAACCAATGAGGCCATTCTGACACTCTGAGTCCCCATGGAAGCAAGGGGCCATTGTGACACCACAGGGCCTCATAGAACCAAGGAAATGACTGTGACACTGCAAGGTGTCATGGAAGCAAGGGGCCACTGTGACACTGCAAGGTGTCATGGAAGCAAGGGGCCACTGTGACACTGCAAGGTGTCATGGAAGCAAGGGGCCACTGTGACACATGGGTCCCCACGGAAGCAAGGGGCCAGTGGAACCAATGGGCCATTGTGTCATTGCGCAGTCCCATGGAACCAAGGAAACCATTTTGACACTGCAAGGCCTCATAGAAGCAAGGGGCCATTGTGCCACTGTGGAGCCAAGAAAACCATTGTGGTTTTATTGTTGGGCCTCATGGAAACAAAGATCTGTTGTGATACTACAGGGCCTAATGGAACCAAGGGGCCATTGTGATGCTGCAGGGCCCCAAGGATGCAAGAACATGGAACAGATCTGGCTGGCTTGGCCTCCTGGGGGCTTCCTGACAGCTCCAGCTGACCTGGGCTTGTTGAGGGTTGCTTCTCATCTGCCCCTGAAACCCTGGAGTTCTGTGCTTTCCTTCCTGTGGCAAAGAACTGTCCTTCTCCTCCAAGGGTTCACAGCCGAAACTAGGATTCTACCTCCAAATATGATTGTATCCAAGGATTGTTCCCATATAAAACTTGCCAGGACAGACAGCTCTGGCTGACCTTGGCCCCTTGGGGACCACCTATCATCTGCCTTCAAAACATTGGAGGGCTGTGCTTTTCTTCCCATGGAAAAAACCATCTTCCAAGTTCAGGCATGCATGGCCAAAACTGGGAATCCACCTCCAAAATTGTGTATATCCAAGGAAAACTCCTAGACAAAATCTGCCAGGACTGACAAGTCTGCCTTCCCTTGGCTTCCTGAAGGCCAGCTCTCAGCTGCCTTTGAAGCACTGGGGCTGTGCTTTTCTTCCTGTGGACAAGAACCATCCTTCTCCTCCAGGTGCCCATGGCCAAAATTGGGATTTGGCCTCAAAAATTCCACCTATCCCAGGATTGCTCGTAAACAAAACTGCCAAGACAAACAGATCTTGCTGGCCTTTCATCTTTCAATGCTGGGGTTCTGTGGTTTTCTTCCTATGGAAAAGAACCATTCCTCTTGTCCAGGTGCTCTTGGCCTCAAGCATTGACCACTATATAGGGGCAAAGGAGCTCTGTTGTCAGTGGAGTGGAGACTGAGGACAGTAGAGGAGAGCCCTGGGAGGGATTGAAGGGTGGTTTCAGAGATGGTGGATCCTCCTGACATAGCAGAAAACAGCCAGAGAAGAAAAAAATTATTGCGAAGTGCAGCTGGGGTGGCCCAGACTGGACAC
Source organism: Eopsaltria australis (assembly GCA_034509425.1). Taxonomy (NCBI): domain Eukaryota; kingdom Metazoa; phylum Chordata; class Aves; order Passeriformes; family Petroicidae; genus Eopsaltria; species Eopsaltria australis. Next base: position 2,451 of record JAVTVJ010011708.1, read on the forward strand.
CAGGAGAAAGGAATCTGGGGTGTAACACGGCCCCCAGAAGGAGTCTGGAGCAGCCCAAGGCTTTGTGTGGCCAGGCAGAGGCAGGCAGGACGCAGAGCTGTCAGCAAAGGAAGGGGCCAGCGAGGTGGGGCAGCCAGGGGATGACGATGGCCTGCAGGGACAGAGGGGCAGGGCAGGGACACCGTAGGACAGCCTGGGCTGCAGAGGGCACAGGGATGGGCAGCAGCTGAAAGGCCCTGACAGAGCCAACTTTGGGCATGGCCGCTGGCCCTGCTCTGAGGCCAAGAGGAGATGGTGTTTGACTTTGAGTTCTTGAGAAGTTTTTTGAGCACTCTGAGGGACTGAGTCTCATGCAAACAGCCCCAAAGCTCTGAGAGGGTCATTAAAATCCCTTGTGGTGTGTCTGTACTGCTGAGCTGGGCCGGGCTCCTGGCACAGAGGCAGCTCCTGGCAAGGGCAGCCCTGCAGAGGGACAGCTCTGGCCAGGAGCAGCTCCTGTGCACAGCCCAGCAGGGCTGGGGCACTGCCAGGGCAGCTCAGGGACACGAGCAGGGCACAGACAGAGCTCACAGGGGCTCAGCACTGGCAGGGGCTGTGCGATGTCCCAGAGGGGGCTGGGTCATAGCAGAACCTCTGTGGCTGTGTCAGAGAGCCCCTGAGCAGCTGTGATGTCAGAAAGGGGCTGTGTGACATCACAGAGCGAGATGTGTGAGGTCACAGATGGGGCTATGACATCACAGAGTGTTTTGTGTAAGGTCATTGAGCAGCTACAGCATCACAGAGAGGAATGTGTGACATCACAGGGCAGCTGTATGACACCAAAAGGAGGCTTTGTGATGTAACAGAGTTTGCTGTGACATCACAGGGGGGCTGTGGCATCACAGAGCAGGCTGTGATGTCACAAGCTTGTTGTGTGACATCATAAAACGGGTTGTGACATCACAAAATGGGCTGTGGCATCACAGACTGGTTGCATGACATCATAAAATGGGCCACAGAGAAGACTGCCATTATAGATAAGGGCTCTGTGACATCATAGAGCAGCTGTGTGATGTCACAGAGAAGGCTGTGACATGACAGAGTAGGTTGTGACATCACAGTGTGCCTGTGTGACACGACACGCGGCTGTGCAACATCACAAAGGGAGCTGTGACATCACAGGGCAGACTCAAAAAATGGGCTGCAACAGCACAGCACAGCTGTGTGACATCACAGGTAATCTGTGACATCCCAGAGTGGGCTGTGTGACATTATAGGTGCTGTGACATCACAGGGGCTGTGTGAGGTCACTGGGGAGCTCACTCCATCCCCGCCCCCCTCACAGCTCCCCCCAGACAAGTCCAACGCTGCTCGTGCCCAGCGGGGTCCCCTGTCCCCCGGGTCCCCCCCGCCCCTGGCACCGCAGCCTCCCCCAGAGGATGTTCCACCAGATCCACCCCAGAGCCTGACACGGGGACAGGGGGCCGGGGCCGTGGGGGGTGGGACAGGGGGACAGGGACCCTCCAGCAGCATCCCCGTGTCCCCAGGGCCAGACCCTGGGCCAGGGCTCCCTCACCCTGTTACGAATGAGGGCTTGAGAGCGCTTAAAAAATCCCTGGCAAGGGATCAGCAAGAAACAGATTTAATATTAAATGACAGCACAGCAAAGTTCCTGGGCAAGGGTCACTCTGCTCCTCACTGGACACTTCAGGCACACCAAGAAAACAAAGCAACCACAAAACCAAACAAAATCCAGGCAATCAAACCAGAAACAAACCGAGAACTGTCCCTATGTGTGTGTGTGACAAAAGGACAGTGAGGGATAAAGGATAAAAAGAACATGGCCTAAAAGCTTAACAGAGCTCAAAATTAACGAGACTTAAGTTATACCTTAACTGATACCTTAACTGATACCTTAAACCTCACAATTTAGCAAAAGAGCAGCACTTTACAGTATTTAACCTATCACAGAATCACTAGGTTGGAAGAGACCTTCAAGATCATAGAGTCCAACCCATGCCCTAAAACCTCCACTAAACCATGGCACCGAGTGCCACGTCCAATCTTTTTTAAAACACACCCAGGGATGGTGACTCCACCACCTTGCCAGGCAGACAATTCCAGTGTTTAACCACTCTTCCCCTAGAAAACCTTTTCCTAATATCCAACCTATATTTCCCTTGGCACAGCTTAAGACTGTGTCCTCTTGTTCTGTCAGTTGTTGCCGGGAGAAAGAGGCCAACCCCTACCTGGCTACAGCCACCCTTCACGGAGTTCTAGAGAGTGATAAGGTCACCTCTGAGTCTCCTTTTCTCCAGACTAAATAACCCCAGCTCCTAAGCCGTTCCTCATAAGGCTTGTGCTCCAAGCCCCTCACCAGCCTTGTTGCCCCCCTCTGAATGCGCTCAAGCGTCTCAACGTTCTTCCTAACCTGAGGGGCCCAGAACTGGACACAGCACTCGAGGTGTGGCCTCACCAGTGCTGAGTACAGGGGGAGAATGACCTCCCTGGTCCTGCTGGCCACACTGTTCCTGATACAGGCCAGGATGCTGTTGGTCTTCTTGGCCACCAGGGCACACTGCTGGTTCATGTTCAATTGGCTGTCGACCAGTACCTGAGGATGACCTTTCTGTTGAAAACCAAGGCAAAGAAGGTATTGAGCACCTCAGCCTTTTCCTCATCTTTAGTGACCGTATTCCCCCTGCATCCAATAAAGAATGGAGGTTGTCCTTGCCCTTCCTTTTGCCAGTAATGTACTTATAAAAATATTTATTATTAACCCTCACAGAAATGGCCAGATTAAGTTCTAATTGAGCTTTCATGCCTCTAATTTTCTTTCTGCATGACCTAACAACATCCTTAAACACTTCCTGAGTTGTCTACTCCTCTTTCCAAAGGTGATGCATTCTTTTTTTCCCTGAGTTACTTCAAAAGCTCCTTGCCCATGCAGGTCAGTTGTGTTCCTTGCCTGCTCATCTTTCGGCACATAGGGATAGGCTACTCCTGCACCTTCAAAATTTCTTTCTTGAAGTATATCAATCCTCCCTGGACCCCTTTGTTTTGAAAGGCTGTTTCCCTTACAAAAATCTGTGTCTGATTCAATACTCTCCAAATCAGCATCCTGAATACGCCGAAACTGCTCTTGGTAAGCCCAGTGTAGAAATTTTGTTGATGCCCCTCCCTCCTTCTTTCACAGAATATTGGAAACTCTATTATTTCATGGTCGCCATGCCCCAGACAGCTTCTGACCATCACATCTCCCACCAGCCCATCTCTGTGTGCAAACAGCAGGTCTAGCATAGTCCCTCCCCTGGCAGGCTCGCTCACCCGCTGTGACAAGAAGCTTTCCTCCATACACTCCAAGAACCTCCTGGACTGCCTCTCCTCTGCTGTGTTGAGTTCCCAGCAGACATCTGGCAGGTTGAAGTCTCCTACAAGGACAAGGGCTTGTGATCTTGAAACATCCTCCAGCTGCTTATAGAATAACTCATCCACCTCTTCATCCTGGTTGGGTGTTCTGTAAGACTTCCTTAAGATATTGGCTTTGTTCGCCTTCCCCCGGATTCCTACCCACAGGCACTCGACCTTATTATTAACCTCAAGTTCTATAGCACTGAGAGCTTCCCACAGTGCCTTGCTGGGCTGCTTCTGGTGCGAAACTGCTTTCTGAGTCTCTGGGTTCTAATGAGCACAGCAGGGCACAAACAAAGCCATCGTTGCTCCCTATGCCCAGGAGGCCAAGCTCTGAGGAGATGACAAGGAGCAGCGTTTAGGAATTAGGAAACAAAGTGATATATTACAATGATTTCTCCAAAACCTTATGAATTGCTTCCAGATTTCCATTTTGCTCAGTGATTAATACTTCACCCAGTGGGAAGTTGTGCCTCTGTATCACACCACTTCTCTTCTTATGCAACTTCTATCACGCCTGCAAAAGATTAAACAGCCAAGAGGAAGTGAAAATTAAACACACACAGATACAGCCACATTTGACTTTGGAGATTCTGAAACTTTTCTGATGTCTCATGCCCTGTACAGAATCACAGAAACAGAGACGAGTGGAGGTTGGAAGGGTTCTCCAGAGATCATCTGGTCTAACCCCCCGGCCCAAGCAGGAACACCTGGAGCTGCTTGGCCAGAACCTCATCCAGAAGTTTTTGAACATCTCCAAGGATGGGAACTCCACCACATGCCAAGGTAACAATGTCTGTAAGAATCAGGGACCAGTTTGGGGCTCATTGGCCTTGCTACACCTCTCTCTCCATTTGACACCTTCTTGGAGATGTACCTTGATTGGACAAAATGCAACAGGCACAAGCTGTGACCCAAGAAATTTCCATTAAATGTGCGGAAATTTTGTTTTTGTAGCTTTTTACAATAGGGGTGATCAAATACTAGAACAAGCTGAGATAAAGGAGGTGCAATATAGCAACACATGAGGACGTGCTCCAAAACCTCCAAAGAAGATCAGCATCAGATGGGACATCTCTGGAGTAGCTGAAGAGATTGAAGTCAAGGCCCACAGTGAAAAGCTGGTGAAAGCTCCCACAGTGCTTTCAGGTTTCGATGGCAGCTGTTTGAACACTGCACCCTGTTTCTCACCCCACCTTTGCTCTCTCTTCATCTGTGTTGTGCAATAATTCCCTTGCAACCAGGCTCTGAACAGTGTCCCTTTCATCCCAAGGATGTGCACAGGCTGCACCAAATCTGACCCTCTTCTCCCACTGCAGCCCCCACAGGCTGGTCCTGCAGCCCTGGACTCTCCTGTCCCATCTGTGACACACGTGGCCATGACCTGCAGCTCCGGGCTGTGCAAGATCTGCAGCAAAGCCGTGTCTCCTCTTCATGCCCTGAACCACTGCACAGGGGGACACAGCAGAGCCTTCCCTCCTTCTCAATCCCCAGTCTCCTGCCTTCCCCTGGGAGGGCCAAATGGGCAGTGGGGGACTCAGGAGAGCAAAATGGTGCTCATAAAAAAGCCAGGCGGGTTGTGCTGCAGCCAAGGGCAGGGCCCTGGGCACGCCCAGCTGGTTACGGTGCCCCTTGTAGAGGCAGAACAGCAAGGCCCTTGTGCTTGGCCCACTCCTCACTGTCTCCTCCATCCCTTGGAGGAGGCAGTTCCAGGATTGCTTGTGTCCTGTGTGCTGCTTTGGGCTGGGTTAATCTTCTTCCCAGTGTCTGGTGTGGGGCTGTGTTTGGGACTTGTGCTGAACACAGGGATGATAATGGAGATGTTTCTGCTACTGTGGAGCAGTGGCCACACGGAGCCGAGGCCTTTTCTGCTTCTCCTAAGCCATGCTGGGGCTGGGGGTGCCCGGGAGGTTGGGAGGGGACACAGCTGGGACAGGTGACCCCAAACTGACCCAAAGGATGCTCCAGACCCTGTGACATTATGCTTAGTATGGAAAGTGGGGGACGTTTGGAGTGATGGTTTTTGTCTTCCCAAGTCACTGTTCTGTGGGATAGGGCCCTGCTCTCCTGGAGGTGCTGAGCACCTCCCAGCCCATGGGAATGGGCATTTTGCTTTTCTTTGCTTGTGCACCTGGCTTTTGCTTTCCCTATTAAACTGTCTTTACCTCAACCCGTGAGTTTTCTCAATGTCTTTGGGTGACTTTATGATACTGTTTTTACCCTTCCAATTCTCCCCCTGATTGCACTGGTGGGGAACTCAGTGAGTGGCCCCAAATGTGGAGCTTGGCTGCTGGATGGGGCTGAACCACAACAGCTGTCAGGATCAAATCCTTGGCAAAGTCTGAACGTGATTTTCAAGCTTTAAGCAGTTTCTCCTCAGGAACAGGACAGCACCAGTCTAGGATAATGCTCCCACATGGATTAGAGTGGAAGAGTGACCTGCACTGCCACAAGGATAAGGAAATGTGTCTTGGCTCAGCTTTCCACCCCTCATCAGGAGAGGGGATGAACCCCTGGCAGGACTCGAGCAAGGTGCAATGGCATCAACTGAGGTCCTCTAGCTCAGCTCAGACTGAAAGGAGAAGGAGCTGCTCCTCCCCGTGGAGCAAGGTGAGCTCCAGACACCTTTCCTGAGAGGCCCAAGAAGCCAAAGCAGGAGTGGGAGCTGGGGCTGCAGTGGCAGTGCAAACCAGCAGTCCCTGCTGCCCACAGCTGAGAGGGCTCCTGACAAGCACAGGCAGGGCCTTGGGCAGCACATGGAAGTGAAAGAAGCCATCAAACCCCCCTTCCCTGAGCACGTTCTTCTCCAAACAGCTCTCTGAGGGGGTGTGATGTGTTTTCCAGAGCTGCACTCACCTCCATCATCTCCTCTGTGCTTACATTTGCAGAGCTGTATTTCTAAACTCTGTCAGGGAAAAAGAGAAAAGCAGGCCACAAGCAGATTTTCCAAGGCTTGCTGGGCCCCCCTGTGCTCAGACACAGCCCAGGCCTCTGGGCAAAAGGATGATGTTCTCCTGCAGTGACACACTGCTTCTCAAAAGGGGGAAACACCTCCAGAAGCCCCGTGCCCTCCTCCAAAGGCAGCAAGGCCTGAGGCACTGGGATGCTTGGTTGTTCAACAAGAACTCCAACCAGACCCAAAACCTAGGCAGGAATTCTTGAGGAAAAGGAAGATGGCCTGCTGGTGGCAGAGCAAAAGGGATAGGGAGTAAAGGAGATGAATTTCCCTGCAGGAGACCTCTCTGGTTTGCCACAGGATGGGAGGGGCTGTAGCTGCAGCACTCTTCACTTCTCCCATTTGCTGTAGGGATGCATCTTCCCCACCACAGCCCAGCTGCTGAGTATCTCCTGGTGCCAACTGAAACTCCCCCACTGGAATACTTTCACAATGCCTTCAAATCTGCTCATTGTCCACAGTTAATTCCCAAATTCAAATTCTCCTCAAGATGTGTCCCCAAATCCACACGGGAGAGGGATCCAGAGTTCACCAACTGTCTCAGTTTCGAGACACATTAGGAGGAAACGTCCTGAAAGGGTGTCTCCTCTAAATAAAAGCAGATTTCAGCAGCCCCTCCCACCAATTATCTGCTCTGAGACCACCCCTCCCACTCCCCTCCTCCCCACCCTGTTCTCTTAACTAGTTCTGCTCTCATGTCTTCAGAAGGAAGCAGTAAATCAGGGTGTGTGATATTTTTGTTTCGCAGACATGGGGCACTTGGCTCCTGTTCGATTGGCTCAGCCTCTCCTTCCTTTTCAGATGGGAAGAGAGACCAAGGGAATGGCCAGACCACAAACCAAAAAGGAGATGGGGCTCCCAGGGAACAAAGGCCACTTTCCTGCACCAGTCACCCATGGGGACACTTGGCAGGCTCCACTGTCCTTCCTGTGAGGAAGGACCAGCAGCACTGGGACAGTGACCTTGCCTGCCCAGAGGTGAGACCTTGTCCCAGCAGTGACACGGGGCCTTTCTGCTTAGAAAAGACCAAGAAGTCCCTGATCTCCTTTCATGACCAAACAGGTCCCAAGCCCAGAGCACAGTGGAGTACGAATGATCCAGGTCCTGAGCTGCTTTGTCCAGGAAAGGGACACTGTTCATGGCAAGCTGCTGTTGACAGGACAGAATCCACACCAGGACAGACTGGGCACTCCTGAGCCAGTGAATGGGGACCAGGCCTTGCCCAAGGCCTAAGCCCAAGATTCCCCCAAGCTCTTCCTCTGGGGCTCTCACTCCTGTGGTCCTGCCCTCCCTCAAGTGTCCACCTCCCAAGGTTCAAGGGCACATGGGCTCTGGAAAGAATCACAGAATCATGGAATATCCTGAGCCGGAAGGGACCAACAGCACAGACACCCCAACATTCCCAGCCTGTGCCTGGGAGCTTTCCTGAGAGACAGGAAAAGGCCTGGGGGGCAGGATGGAGAGCAGGGATCCTCTCCCTCCATCTCCCCAGAGAGCATCCATGAGCTGTGGGAGAGAATACTCTGTGATGGGGAAGACGAGTGGGTATGAGGATGTGGATAACTTTACCACATGTCAGGTCATACCTACACACTCTCTTCAAAGGCAAGAGAGCCAAGAGGGGGCCTGATCTGATGAGACATCAAAGCTGATCATTTTCACATGCAGAGAAGTGTTAACCTTCAAGTTTTGGACAAATTTCATTTGGACAATTATATTCCAACTAACTACTGTGATTTCAAATGTCTAGGAGTCACTAAAACAAATGACACCACCTTAGCTCTGAAACCAGAACATGAGGAACTAGAAGATCACTGGGAGAAACAGCAGTGTACAGATAGACAGTTTTAAATGTCAGCAGGGCAATTTGTTGGAGGTAGGAAATACAACTGAGAATTAACCAGCATTTTTGAAAATGATGCTGAAAAGTAGGTGGAATCTTTGGTTAAGTCCCAGACAAAGGTTAGGGACTGCATTCATTAACCCATGAAAGTAAGTTTTAAACAGTGGGTCCTTTATTTCTTAGTAAAAGCCATTTCCTAGGACATCTCCACCTTGAGCATGAGGCCTTTGTGAGCCGCGGTGGCATCATGCCCAGAGGCCATTGTGACACGGGTGCGCACGGTGACCCAGAGGGCAACAAATGCCTGCAGTGGCCACTGCCAGGAGAGCAGCTCTCTGAGGAGGCAGCAGCTTCTCTGGAGGCAGCAGCTGCCCTGGGTGCTTGTGGCCAGTGCTCAGCAGAGCATTTGCAGCATGACCAAGGAGCAGGAGGCCAATGGCCACTGCCAGCCCCGTGAGGGGCAGCCGCTGCTGCCCAAGCAGCAACAGGTGAGGGACAGGGATGGAGGGACAGCCTGCAGTGGCACCTGGGGGAAGCCCTGGGGCAGAGACAGCCACGCCTGGCACCAGGCCTTGCTCTGGGGAGGGGCTTGGGCTGCCATGGCCCAGGCACAGCAAGGGCCCAGAGGCAGCGAGCACAGCTGGGAACCCAGCCCAGCCTGGCTGCCATGGCCAGCACCTGCCTTGGGGCCAGGCCCGGGCTTGGTGACACCAGGGGGACACTGTGCCCACACAGCCACCTCCATCCCAGCCTCCTCCTGCTTCCCACAGGTGACCCACAGGCAGCTGCAGGCAGCAGAGGGAGCAGCACAGGGAGGCTCTTCTGTAGTGCTGAGCTTGGTATCTCCACACTGACTGTGCTCAGCTGTGTTCTTCTCTTTCACGTTCGGAAAAGTTCCATCATCTTATCAGAAACTCAAATGAGCCTGAGCAACCTATGCAGCCCCGAATCTGCCTCTTATCTTTCCTTTGGATAAAGTAGGAACTATTTTTCTGTCATCAGGAACCTTCCTGAGTCACCCATCTCAAATCTTTTGTCCCTTCTATGTGAAAAACCCCCTGCCCTTCACCAGACTTCAAGAAAAAATTGATTGCATCACTTCAAAAATCACACCTGGATGCCATCTATGGAATGCTGCTCAACAATGAAGCAACACTTTCCTTCAGAATTCCCTGCTCTTCCAAGACACTTTTCATGCCCTCCAACATCACCTTTACACATTTTTGGGTTTCATTATAACATCTTCAGACATTTTTTCTTTCTCTTTCTATACATTCCCAAGACTAAACACCGAGTTTTCCCACATAAAGTTGGGTATCTGCTGCATTTCTAGACACAGTCAGGCACATCACAATTCTAGTACTGAATGAGAAAGATCAACTGCAGCCTCTTTTACATTTCTGCTGCAAAATTTGAGCAAACCCATGAAAAGAATCTGGATTTGTGTTTGTCCACTCCTCATCACCTTCACTATTAGAAGACACAACCACTTGCCTTCACTGATTACAACAAAAGTTCTTGCCAAGAACACCAGTTTAACCTGTTATCAGCTACATAAAAACACCGGCATTACTTTGACATTTTGGAAGGTTTTGTTGAAACCTGTGCACAAACCAAAATTATTAAGGAACAAGCCACTGCACTATCCTTTCTTAAAAAATAAACTGCTCAGCAAATTCATCAGATTTGATGAAACCCACCTAACAAGACAGCAAGAAGCAGGAAAAATATTAAAAAAAAATCCCTCTGCTCAGTCAAACCAAATAATGGTTTTTGTATTATACATACATCAGCAAGATGCTTCCTGATATACTGGGTGACCTGTGACCATTTCTTAATTTTTGTAACAAAGTCCTTTGGTCACAGGAAGTCCTGTAACTCTGGGTCTTAATAGACAGCTTTTGTTACTGGAACAAACCAGGCATTCCCATAGCTCTGCATCCTGCACTGGACAGCAGTGCCTGTCTGAGGAGAAACAGGACAAGTAAGGCATGAAACAACCATCACTCTCATCTAGCCTCAGTATCCAACAACAAGCTTTTAGCACAGACTCTGCCTTTGGATCATCTGACAGCAGGCTATCCAGCAAATCCTGTTTTCCATTTCTCTTATTCCATGTTGAACCTGTCTATTCTAATGTGAAGGAGACAGGCACGGGAATCAAGGAGACGACTCAGTATGAGTTAGCAGCTTGTTCCGTTTATTATCCTATTCCTCTACATTTTTATACTTTCTTCTAGGGTTACATAAGTGATCATGCATTTTTTGATTGGTTAGTAGGCTTTGTCCACGCGCCCTTTTACACTGTATGATTGGTTAATAGGCCTTGTTCACGTGCACTTTTCTGCTATATGATTGGTCTTATGTAGCAACTTAATACATTAAGTCATATTGGCAAACTTATATACCTAGTCGGCTAAACCAGCAGGTTGGCCTTACTCTTGCTAGCTAAAGCATCAAGATGATACTTTTGTATCTACTTCTCAAGGACCAAGGACAAGTGACTCAAGGGGCTTATTATTCTATTCAAGGGGCCTATTGTTAGTTTATACTGAGGACCTATTGTAAATTTATTAAGGGACCTATTGTTAATTTATGCTGTAAGCTCCATATACCTGTCTTGGTTGTGCATATTCTCATGGGAAACAAAGAAATCATGTCCACGAGAGGAAAGCCATTCCTCTACAATTCCCCCATTTTTCTTTTGCATAATCAAGACTTTCTGTGTAACTGTTGTAAACAAGCGCTTGATCAAAGACAAGGCACAGCTAACACATAACAGGCCTATAATAAAAACACATAGCACTAAGAGTATAGTTTTGCATAGGCTTCGAACCCATCCAGTCAATCCAAACCAGTTTCTCAGACCATCTATTCCAAAAAATCCTGCATCTTGTGTTATTTGCTGTGTGTGCTGCATGAGCTTTTGAATTTCAGCATGCATGGCTTTAGAATGATCATTTAAATCCATGCAGCACATTCCCTCAAAATCTTCGCAACCATGTCCAAGGGCTAAAAGTAAAAAATCAATGGCTGCACGATTCTGTAATACTGCATGTTGTGTGTGAGACAAATCAGCAGCAATCTCTGATAACACCTTGCTAGTGCCATTTGCTTGTTTTACAGCCCAACATGCTAATCTATTTAAGTTCCTGTGAGCTCTAGCTGCAGCGTTTCTGGGTAAAAGGAGTGAGGAAAAGAATGTTTGCCATCTATTCCATAAAGTGACATCATCCCAGGAGTGTCCAGCCTGCCAAAGATCCACGATGTGACAGACACTCACAACAGCACCTTGGAGACATCCATGCTGTTCTCAGCCTCTCAAAGAGCTGCCATGTCACACACACTCACAGCGGCTCCATGCTGAAATCCCAGGAGGCCCCAAGCTTCCAAAAACCTGCCATGCCACAGAAACTCACATGGGTTCCATAGCCACATCCCATGTGATCCCTGGCTGCCAAAGAGTCCAGATGTCACAGACTTTCACGGGGCTTCCATGCTAATACCCCAGGAGTCCCCAGATTTCCAAGCACCTAAGATGTCACAGAAATTCAAAGGGATTCCATGGTGACGTCTCTGGACTTTCCAGGCAGCCAAAGAGCCAGGATCTCACACACACTCACAAGAGTTCCACGGGCTTATGCCTGGAATCCCCAGAATGCGAAAGAGCAGGGATGTCAAACACACTCACAGGGGATCCATGCAGACATCCCAGGAGTCCCCAGACTCCTGAAGAGCTGGGACGTCACAGACATTCACAGGGACTCCAGAGTGGCATCCCAGGAGTCCGCAGAGTGCCAGGATATCACAGACAATGCCAGCAGCTCCATGGAGACATCCCATGAATCCACAGGCTGCCAAAGAGCCAGCATGTCACAGACACACGGGTTCCGTGGGGACATCCCACCAATCCCCAGAGTGCCAAACACCAGGGATGTCACACGCACCCACAGGGGCTCCACAGAGAAATGCCAGGATTTCCAAAGCTGCCAAAGAGCCAGCATGTCACAGACACTCACAGGGGATCCATGCAGACATCCCAGGTATCCGAGGCTCCCGAACAGCTGGCAAGTCACAGACATTCACAGGGGCTCCAGAGTGACATCCCAGGAGTCCCCAGAGTGCCAAAGAGCCACGATGTCACAGACAATGCCAGCAGCTCCATGGAGACATCCCATCAATCCACAGGCTGCCAAAGAGCCGGCATGCCACAGACATGAAGGTTCCATCAGGACCTCTCTGCTGTCACCAGCCTGCCAAAGAGCTGCAATGTCACAGACACTCACATGGGCCCCATGCACACATCCCATGTGTCCACATGCTGCCAAAGAGCCGGCATGTCACAGACACTCACAGGGTCTCCATCAAGCATCCCATGTGTCCCCAGGCTTCCAAACAACTGGCAAGTCACAGACACTCACAAAGGCTCAGTGGCAGCATCCCAGGCATCCCCAGTCACCCAAAGAGCCAGCATGTCACAAACATTCACAGCTGCTCAAGAGTGACATCCCAGGAGTGTCCGGGCTGCCAAAGAGCCAGGATGTCACACACACTCACAGCAGCACCTTGGAGACATCCAAGCTGTTCTCAGCCTCTCAAAGAGCTGCCATGTCACACACACTCACAGGGGCTCCATGCTGAAATCCCAGGAGGCCCCAAGCTTCCAAAAACCTGCCATGCCACAGAAACTCACATGGGCTCCAGAGTCACATCCCATGTGATCCCTGGCTGCCAAAGAGCCCAGATGTCACAGACTCTTTCATGGGGCTTCCATGCTGATACCCCAGGAGTCCCCAGATTTCCAAGGAGCTAAGATGTCACAGAAATTCAAAGGGATTCCATGGGGAAATCCCCGGACTTTACAGGCAGCCAAAGAGCCAGCACCTCACAGACACTCACATGGGGCTAATGCCCAGAATCCCCAGAATGCCAAAGAGCAGGGATGTCAAACGCACTCTCAGGGTCTCCATGGGGACATCCCAGGAGTCCCCAGGCTGCCAAAGAGCCAGCATGTCACAGTTACCCAAAGGGGCCCCATGCAAACATCCCTGCCTTACCCTGTCTTCCAAAGAGCAGGGATGTCAAAGACACTCACAGGGGATCCATGGGGTCATCCCAGCAGTGCCCACGCTGCCAAAGAGCCGGCATGTCACACACACTCACAGGGGATCCATGCAGACATCCCAGGTATCCCCAGACTCCTGAAGAGCTGGGACATCACAGACACTCACAGGGGCTCCAGAGTGAAATCCCAGGAGTCCCCAGAGTGCCAAAGAGCCAGGATGCCACAGACAATGCCAGCAGCTCCATGGAGACATCCCAGGAGTCCACAGGCTCCCAAAGAGCTGGGATGTCACAGACGCCCACACGTGTTCCGTGGGCACTTCCCAGGAAACCCAAGGCCGCCAGAGAGCCAGCATGTCACAGACACTCACACGGGTTCCATGCGGACATCCCCGGAATCCCCAGAGTGCCAAACAGCAGGGATGTCAAAGACACTCACAGGGGCTTCATGGACACATTCCAGGGGTCCCCAAGCTGCCAAAGCTCTGGCATGTCACTGACAGTAACAGTTACTCCATAGAGAAATGCCCGTGTCTTGGGTTAGGCAGGAGGGGTCAAAATTTAAGAAGTGATGTATGCTGCTGGAAGGGATAGAACTTCTTTCTTTGGAAAGAGAGCTAATAATCAGCTCGTTTTAAAGATTGATATGTAGGTGAAGTAATTAAAAAGTTGATCCGCTTTTGGGGAAAAAGCTATATATAAGCAGAGACCTTCTGAGCCTCTTTCTCTTTTGATCTGCTGCTGTGTAGAGAGGAACAGCTTCTGCTTATTTCACCGGTTATGGCCTCAGCCCCCCACACTCCTTCCAAAGGAGGTGGCGGGGCCGGGGAAGGGAAGTTTATGGCAGCTGTGCCGCTGCAGCCGGGAATGGGGGAAGAACCAGCTGGAATTTTCAGCAAACACAGCTCAGCCGGTGTGTCAGCTACACCAGACAGGGCCAGGCCCCTGCTCCGGGCCAGTCAAGGACCGGGCTGGACTCCATCCAGCTCGGGCCAGGCCCTGCCCTGTCACCCTGGGCCCCACCCTGGGCCCCACCAGGCTGAGCCAGCTCCGCAGAGCCGGGCACAGAGACTCTGAGAGCTTCTGCCATCCAGCTAGGATGTGTTCAAACAGCCCGGCAGAGAGCACGGGATCGTCACACTGCCAGAGAGAGAGAGAGAGATTAACTCTATCCATGCCTGGACTAAACTTACAGACACCCATCCTTCCTTGCACAGAGAGAGGAACGAGTGAGGACATCTACATAAATGCAGCACAGAGACTTTACAGTCAGTGAGGAAAGCAGGACTGATACCTAGAAGGAGGAGAATGAGAAGTGCTTCGAGAGTGAAGCTGAAAATTCTTTTGGAGAACCATGGTTGGAGACTGAGCTAAGAAATTCCCTGTAATATATGAAGATATGATCCAAAAGAGGGATGTGAGGTTCTAATTGCAGCCAATGAACTAAAATACCTGGGTAAAGAAAAGTAGGTGTTGAAAGAGTACAGCCTGATGAGGAACGTGAACCAAGAGAGAGGAGAGGCTGTAACCCAGAGCCCTAGTCCCAGGAAGAATGCCAGAGAACCTGAGTTGTCAGGAAAACCTCTGTTGCTCAGCTCAGAAGAAAATATTTTCTTTGTTGCTGCAATTAAACTGTGCATCCTTAAAACAGGTACCCTGTAGCCTGTTCATGACCCACCATAGTGGCTGTGGGAAGGCTACAGGTATGGGAGGGATCCACCATTAAGCTGGACTTTCTTCCGAGCAGCAGCTGATAGTAAGACAGAAGACTCATAAAAACTGTATTTTTCTTACAGAAAATCCATGGTGTAAGCAAAAGAGACTTCTCTCCCTAAATAAACTAGAGCAAGAGCTATTTCTGAAGTGGTAAACTGACTAGAAGTCGAAGTGCTGTCTTTTGTATGTTGTCAAGGAGAATGAAATGGAGAAGTGGGGGAAAGAGATGAGTGGTCTGAGGAGTTTGTTCTGGTTTTTCCTGGTTTTTTTTCCTCTTTCCCTTTGTCTTAAGTATATTAATAAATTTTCTTTGTACTTTATAAAGTTTAAACCTGCTTTGCCTACTCCTAATCCTCATCTCACAACAAACATCAGGTAAATGTAAGTAAGTGTGCAAGCACTTAGCCACAAACCTGAACAGGCGAACTAAAACCACTAGAGCCAGGATTTCCAACCTTGCCAAAGAGCCGGCATGTCACAGACACTCACAGGGGATCCATGCAGACAACCCAGGTATCCCCAAATCCCGAAGAGCTGCGAACTCACAGACATTCACAGGGGCTCCAGAGTAACATCCCAGGAGCCACCAGAGTGCCAGAGAGCCAGGATGTCACAGACACGACAAGGACCTCCATGGAGAAATCCCAGGAGTCCCCAGTCACCCAAAGAGCCGGCATGTCACAAACATTCACAGCTGCTCAAGAGTGACATCCCAGGAGTGTCCAGGCTCCCAAAGAGCCAGGATGTCACAGACACACCAGCACCATGGAGACATCCAAGCAATTCTCAGGCTCTTGAAAAGCCAGGATGTCACAGACATTAAAAGGACCACCATGGTGAAATCCCAGGAGACCCCAAGCTTCCAAAAATCCAGGATAAAACAGAAACTCACATGGGATCCATAGCCACATCCCATGTGATCCCTGCCTGACAAAGAGCCCAGATGTCACAGACTTTCACGGGGCTTCCATGCTGATACCCCAGGAGTCCCCAGATTTCCAAGGAGCTAAGATGTCACAGAAATTCAAAGGGAATCCATGGTGACATCCCCGGACTTTCCAGGCACCCAAAGAGCCAGCACCTCACAGACACTCACAAGGGTTCCACAGGCTTATGCCCAGAATCCCCAGAATACCAAAGAGCAGGGATGTCAAACACACTCACAGGGCCTCCATGGGGACATCCCAGCAGTGCCCACGCTGCCAAAGAGCCAGCATGTCACAGTTACCCAAAGGGGCCCCATGCAGACATCCCTGCCTTACCGGGTCTTCCAAAGAGCAGGGATGTCACAGACACTCACAGGTGCTCCATGGGGTCATCCCAGCAGTGCCCACGCTGCCAAAGAGCCGGCATGTCACACACACTCACAGGGGATCCATGCAGACATCCCAGGTATCCCCAGACTCCTGAACAGCTGGGACATCACAGACATTCACAGGGGCTCCAGAGTGGCATCCCAGGAGTCCCCAGAGTGCCAAAGAGCCATGATGTCACAGACAATGCCAGCAGCTCCATGGAGACACCCATGAATCCACAGGCAGCCAAAGAGCTGGCATGTCACAGACACTCACAGGGTCTCCATCAAGCATCCCACGAGTCCCAGGGCTTCCAAACAACTGGCAAGTCACAGACACTCAAAAAGGCTCAGTGGGAGCATCCCAGGCATCCCCAGGCTCCCAAAGATCTGGCATGTCACAGACACTCAAAGAGGCTCCATGGGGACATCCCAGGAGTCCCCAGTCACCCAGAGAGTCGGCATGTCACAAACATTCACAGGTGCTCAAGAATGACATCCCAGGAGTGTCCGGGCTGCCAAAGAGCCACGATGTCACACACACTCACAGCAGCACCATGGAGACATCCAAGCTGTTCTCAGCCTCTCTAAGAGCTGCCATGTCACACACACTCACAGGGGCTCCATGCTGAAATCCCAGGAGTCCCCAAGCTTCCAAAAACCTGCCATGCCACAGAAACTCACATGGGCTCCAGAGCCACATCCCATGTGATCCCTGGCTGCCAAAGAGCCCAGATGTCACAGACTTTTACAGGGCTTCCATGGCCATACCCCAGCTGTACTGGTTTTTAGTTCACCTATTCGACTTTTGGGCCAAATGCCTAAACACTTACTATAAATTACCTGATGTTTGCAGGGAGTTGAGGATTAGGAGTAGGTAAAGCAGGCTCAAACTTTATATAAAATATAACGAAATTTAATAATATACCTAAGACAAAGGGAAAGAAAAGACCAATCAATATCTGAACCAACTCCTCAGACCATCCCTCCTTCCCCCACCTCTCCATTTTTTCTCCCTGACAACACACAAAAGACAACACTTCTACCTCCAGTCAGTTTACCACGTTTCAAATAGCTCTTGTTCCAGTTCATTTAGGGAGAGAAGTCTCCTTTGTTTATACCATGGATTTTCTGTAAGAAAAATACAGGTTTTTATGGGTCTGCAGCCCCACCTTCAGCTGCCGCCTAGAAGAAAGATCAGCTTGTGCTGGATTTCCCTCCCACTCCAGTAGCCTTCCCACAGCCACTATGGTGGGTCATGAACACTCCATGGGGTACCTTTTTAAGGATGCACAGTTCAACTGCAGCAACAAAGAAAATCCCTTCTTCTGTGTCTAGCAACACAGGTTCTCCTGACCACACAGGTTCTCTGGCTGGACTGCATGGAGTCCAGCGCGGGCCTGGCCCGGAGCAGGGGCCTGGCCCTGTCTGGTGTAGCTGACCTGTCGGCTGAACTGCATCTGCCGAGAATTCCACCCGGTTCCTCCCCCATGCCCAGCTGCAGCTGCATGGCCGCTCTAAACCTCCCTTACACCCCCTCCCTCCTTTGGAAGGAGGCGGGGGGACAGCGCCTTACCCGGGAGAGAAGCAGGGAGATGCTCCTCTCTACAAAGCACCAGGCCAAAAGAGGAAGAGGCTCCAAGGGTCTTTGCTGATATATGGCTTTTCCTCGAAGGCAGATCAACTTTTTAATTGGTTCACATACACATCAATCCATAAAACTCCCTGGTTATTGGCTCTCTCTCTCAGGAAGGAAGTTGTATCACTTGCTGCAGCATAGGTCACTTCCTAGATTTTGACCCCTCCTGACTAAGCCAGGAGACATCCCAGCTCTTGGGGAGCCTGGGGAATCTTGGGATGCCCCCATGGAGCCCCTGTGAATGTCTGTGACATCCTGGCTATTTTGCATCCTAAGGACACCTGGGAATCCCCATGGAGCCCTTCTGACTGTCTGTGACATCCTGGGTCTTTGGATGCCTGGGAAAACCTGGGATATACCCATGGAAGCCCTGTGACTGTCTGTGACATTCTGGCTCTTTGGAACCCTGGGGACACTTGAGATGTCACTGCGGGGCCCCTGTGATTGTCTGTGACATCCCAAATCTTTGGCAGATTGGGGATTCCGGGGATGTCCCCATGGAGCCCCTGTGAGTGTCCGCGACATCCTGGCTCTTTGGCAGCCTGGGGACTCCTGGGATGTCAACCTGGAATACCTTTCAGTGTCTGGGATGTCATGGGTCATTGGTACCCTGGGGACTCCTGGGAATTCCCAATGGAGCCCCTGTGAGTCTCTGTGACATCCCAGCACTTGGGCGCTCTGGGAATTCCGTGGATGTCCCCATGGAAATCGTGTGAGTTTCTGAGACATCGTGGCTCTTTGGCATTCTGGGAACTCTGGGGATGTCAGCCTCGAATGCCTTTGAGTGTCTCTCGCATCTTGTCTCCTTGGCAGTCTGGGGACCCCTGGGATGTTTCCATGGAGCCCTTGTGAGTGTCTGTGACATCCCTGCTTTCTGGAAGGCTAGAAATACTTGGAATGTCACCTTGGAAGTCCTGTGACTGTCTGTGACATCCTGGCTCTTTGGAAGACTGGGGAATCCTGGGATTTCCCCATGGAGCCCCTGTGAGTCTTTGTGACTTTCCAGCTCTTTGGGAGACTGGGGACTCCCAGGATGTCTCCATGAAGCCCTTGTGACTGTCTCTGTCATCCCAGATCTTTGGATGCCTGGGGACACCTGGAGTGTCAATCTTGAGCCCCAGTGAGTGTCTATGACATCCCAGCCTATTTGCACTCTGGGGACTCCTGGCATGCCCCCATGGGTCCTCTGTGAGTGTCTTTGACATCTCGGCTCTTTGGCACCCTGGAAACACCTGGAATGTCCCCATGGAGCCCCTGTGAGTCTCTGTGTCATCCCTGCTCTTTGGTCATCAGGGGACCCCTGGGATTTCCCTATGGAGCCCTACTGATTGTCTGTGACATGTCATTTCTTTGGCAGCCTGGGGAGTCCTGGGTTATCCCCATGGATCCCCTGTGAGACTCTGAGACATCCCAGATCTTTGGAATCCTTGGGACACCTTGGATTTCCCCATGGAGCCTCTGTGAGTTTCTGTGGCATCCTGGATCATTCGAACTCTGGGGACTCCTGGGGAGTCACCCTGGATCCTCGGTGAGTTTCTGTGACATCCCGGGTCCTTGTCACCAGTGGTTTCCTGGGATGTCCCCATACAGCCCCTGTGAGTGTCTGGGGCATCTCAGCCCTTTCGCAGCCTGGGGACCCCTGGGATGTCCCCATTGGTCCCATGTGAGTGTCTGTGACATGTCTGCTTTTAACCCCTCTGGGGAGACTTGGGATGTCTTCATGGAGCCTCTGTGAGTGTCTGGGACATCCCGGCTCTTTGGCAGCCTGGGGACTCCTTGGATGTCACCCTGGAACCCCAGTCAATGTGTAGTGGTTTTAATTGGCCTATTGCAGTTTTTTGGTTAACTCCAGCATACTTATCAAAATTACATGGTTTTTTTTTCAGATAAGGATTACTAGTAGGCAAGGCAGTTTTGCACTTTAAGCAATATAAAAATATATGATTCACAGGCTTAAATAAGGAGTGATATTAATCAGGATTCAGAACAAATCTTTTGGAACACCTTTTTGCCCCCTCCCCACCTCTTTATTTTTTTTCACTGACCATACAAATGCAACATTTCGACTTGTAGTTAAATTACCACCTCTGGAAACAGATCTTTTCTCAGTTCATGTCGGGAGAGAAATTTTCTCTTCCTCTATCATGTTGATTTTCCATAGGAAACGCCGTTCCTATGGTTGTTAGCTTGACTGCAAGTATCCGTCCGGAGGAAAAGATTTGCTTGCTCTGGAAAAAGCCTTCCCACTTCAGGAGCTTTCTCAGGGCTACCCCAAATGGACATATGATGGCCGCTGAGGTACTTTCTTGAAGATGAACATTTCTATTACAGCGGCAACGAAATCCCCTTTCCTCATTCTTGGCAACAAAAGTCTTCTCTTATTCCTGGGGCAAGGAATCTTATCCAAGAGTCTTAGTCCACTGTTTATACCTAGAACATTACATGCCCCTTTTTTTCACCCTTTTAGGCCATTGTTTATATATTACAGGGCATATTATAGCCAAATTGATCAACAAGTATTTACAAGAGTACTTTCAGCCTTAAGGCACTCCTCATCTCTTCTTTTTCTAAACAGAAGCTTTGCTACATGCATGAACTTGGAGTCATGATGTTGTACCTGTTGTAATTGTCTTCATTCCTTTTCTTTCTGTGTGCGCAGAAAACGGATGTTTCCATGTCTCATCCTGCTATTGAAAGCAAACAGTTAATTAGTCTTTCGGCCCGGTGATGGTCACATGCCCTCCGCCCACGCTGTTCAAGTGTAGTATGCTCAGCCTTTGAGCTGGGGGAGAGGAGTTCGCCTGCACCGTTCTCCATCCGAGCCGCGTCTCAGCTGCAGGGGCTGGCGCGGCCGTGTCCAAACTGTAGAGGGTCACCCGAGCTCTCTCTCTCGCCGAGCCGCTCCGCGGAGCCGACCGGCGGGGTGCGGATGAATTACACGGGGGCCACCCGAGTTCTCTCTTGTGCCGAGCCGCGCTGCGGAACCGACTGGCGGAACAGCGTCCAAGCTTCACGGGACCGGTCCCAAGCCCTCTTCCCACCATGCCACACCGTGCCGCGGGGAAACCGGCCCAGCCCGGGCTAGGCAGGCTGGAGTCAGTAAGGCTCCTTGGCTGGGCACAGCAGAATGAAGCCTCTTTCGGCTCAGGCAGAGCCGAGCGCAGCCAATTTGGTTCCCACTCACATAGAAGTGCTGTGAGGGACTCAAATGCCGGCCCAGGGTCTCCTGGGATGTCCCCATTGAGCAGCTGTGAATGTTTGTGACATGCCGGCTCTTTGGGTGACTGGGGACTCCTGGGATGTCCCCATGGAGCCTCTTTGAGTGTCTGTGACTTGCCAGTTGTTTGGAAGTCTGGGGACACCTGGGATGCTTCATGGAGACCCTGTGAGTGTCTGTGACATCCCAGTTCCTTGGCAGCTTTGGGAATCCTAGAGCCCCTGAGAGGTTCTGTGACATCCCTGCTTTCTGGAAGGCTTGAGGCACTTGCAATGTCACCCTGGAAGTCCTGTGAATTTCTGTGACATCCCAGCTCTTTGGAAGACTGGGGAATCCTGGGAAGTCACTCTTGAGCCCCTGTGGGTATCTGTGACATCCCGGCCCTTTGGCACCAGGGAACTCCTGGGACGTACCCATGGAAGCCCTGTGACTGTCTGTGACATCCCAGATCTTTGGAACGCTGGCGACCCTTGAGATGCCACTGCGGTGCCAGGATGCCACAGACAGTCACAGTGCATCCGTGCTGACATCCCAAGTGTCTCTGGGATTCCAGAAAGCAGGGATGTTACAGAAACTAACAGGGTCTCCATGGAGACAGTCCAGGAGTCGCCATGCTGCGAAAGAGAGGGGATGTCACAAACAATCACAGGGGTTCCAGAAGGACATCCCAAGAGTCCCCAAGGTTCCAAAGAGCTGGAATGTCACAGACACTAACAGGGGCTCCATGGAGACATCCCAGGAGTCCCCAGGCTGCCAAAGAGCCGGGATATCACAGACAGTCACAGGGGCTTCATGTGGACGTTCCAGGAGTCCAAAGGCTGCCAAAAGTCCGGGATGTCACAGACACTCTCAGGATCTCTGCAGTGACACCCCAGGTGTCCCACGGCTTCCAAAGAGCTCGGATGTCACAGATACTCATAGGGGCTCCATGGGGACATGCCAGGAATCCCCAATTTCAAAAAGCCTGGGATGTCACAGACACTAACAGGGGCTCAGGAGTGACACCCCAGGTGTCCTCAGGCGTCCAAAGACCCAGGGTGTCACAGACAGTCACAAGGGCTCCATGGGGATTCCCAGGTGTCCTTAGGATACAAAATAGCCACGATGTCACAGACACTCACAGGGGCTCCATGGGGGCATCCCAGGATTCCCCAGGCTCCCCAAGAGCTGGGATGTCTCCTGGCTTAGTCAGGAGGGGTCAAAATCTAGGAAGTGACCTATGCTGCAGCAAGTGATACAACTTCCTTCCTGAGAGAGAGAGCCAATAACCAGGTAGTTTGAAGGATTGATACGTAAATAAACCAATTAAAAAGTTGATCTGATCTGCCTTTCCTCCATATATCAGCAAAGACCCTTGGAGCCTCTTCCTCTTTTGGCCTGGTGCTTTGTAGAGAGGAGCATCTCCCTGCTTCTCTCCCGGGTAAGGCGCTGTCCCCCCGCCTCCTTCCAAAGGAGGGAGGGGGTGGAAGGGAGGTTTAGGGCGGCCGTGCAGCTGCAGCTGGGCATGGGGGAGGAACCGGGTGGAATTCTCGGCAGATGCAGTTCAGCCGACAGGTCAGCTACACCAGACAGGGCCAGGCCCCTGCTCCGGGCCAGGCAAGGACCGGGCCGGACTCCATCCAGCTCGGGCCAGGCCCTGCTCTGTCACCCTGGGCCCCACCCTGGGCCCCACCAGGCTGAGCCAGCTTCACAGAGCCAGGCACAGAGACTCTGAGAGCTTCTGCCATCCAGCTCGGACCTGTTCAAACAGCCCGGCAGAGAGCACGGGATCGTCACACTGCCAGAGAGAGAGAGAGAGATTAACTCTATCCATGCCTGGACTGAACTTACAGACACCCATCCTTCCTTGCACAGAGAGAGGAACGAGTGAGGACATCTACATCAATGCAGCATAGAGACTTTGCAGTCAGTGAGGAAAGCAGGACCAATGCCTAGATGGGGCTGTATGAGAAGTGCTTCGAGAGTGAAGCTGAAAATTCTTTTGGAGAACCATGGTTGGGGACTAAGCTAATAAATTCCCTGTAATACATGAAGACGTAGTCCAAAGGGGGGATGTGAGGTTTCTAATTGCAGCCAGTGAACTGAAATACCTGGGTAAAGACAAGTAGGTGTTGAAAGAGTACAGCCTGATGAGAAGCTTGAACCAAGAGAGAGGAGAGGCTGTGACTCCATGCCCTGGTCCCAGGGGGAATGCCAGAGAACTTGTGTTGTCAGGAGAACCTGTGTTGCTAGACACAGAAGAAGGGATTTTCTTTGCAATTGAATGCAATTGAATGCAATTGAATTGTGCATCTGTGAAAAGGTACCCCATGGACTGTTCAAGACCCAGCAGAGTGGGTGTGGGAAGGCTACTGGTGTGGGGGGGATCCACCACCAGCAGACCTTTCTTCCGGGTGGCGGCTGATGGTGAGGCAGAAGACCCATAAAAACCTGTATATTTCTTACAGAAAATCCATGGTATAAACAAAAGAGACTTCTCTCCCTAAATGAACTGGAACAAGAGCTATTTCAGAGGTGGTAAACTGACTGGAGGTAGAAGTGTTGTCTTTTGTATGTTGTCAGGATGAAAGAAATGGAGAGGTGGGGGAAGGAGGGATGGTCTGAGGAGTTGGTTCTGTTTTTTTCTTGTTTTTTCCTTTCTCATACGTATATTAATAAACTTTCTTTACACTTTATAAAGTTTGAGCCACCTTTGCCTACTCCTAATGCTCATCTCACAGCAAACATCAGGTAAATTTTGGTAAGTGTGCTGGCATTTGGCCAAAAACTTGAATAGGCAAACTGGAACAACTACAAATGTCACAGATACTCACAGGAGCTCCATGAGGACATCCCAGGAGTCCTCAGGCTGTCAAAGAGCCGAGATGTCAAAGACTGTCACAGGGGCACCATGCTGACTTCCCAGGAACCCAAAGGCTGCCAGAGAGCCAGGATGTCACAGAAACTCACGCGGGATACATGGGGACATCCCAGGAGTCCCCAGGCTTCCAGAGAGCTGGGATGTCACAGACACTTACATGAGCTAAATGGGGGCATGCCATGAGTCCACAGACTGCAAAAGAGCCAGGATGCCAAAGATACTCACAGGGGCTCCAGGGTGATATCCCATGAGTCCACAAGCTGAAAAAGAGCCGGCACGTCACAGACACTCACAGGGGCTCCATGGAGACATTCCAGGAGTTCCAAAGCTGCCAAATAGTGGGGATGCCACAGACACTCACAGGGGCTCCCTGGTTGAGCCCCAAGAGTCCCCGGGCTTCCAAAGAGCTGGGATGTCACAGACACTCACATGGGCTCCATGGAGACATCCCAGGAGATCTCAGGCTACCAAAGAGCCGTTATGTCACAGATTTTTACAGGGCTTCCATGGTGACATACGAGGAGTCCCCAAACTTCCAAGGAGTCAAAATGTAAGGGACACTCAAAGGGATTCGAGAGTGATCCCCAGAGTTTCCAGGCTGCCAAAGAGCCGGGATGTCACAGAAACTCATACAGGTTCCATGGGGAAATCCCCAGAATCCCCAGAATGCCAAATATCAGGGATGTCACAGGCACTCACAGAGGCTCCATGAAGATGTTTCAGGAGTCCCTAGGCTGCAAATGAGCCAGGATGTCACAGTTGTGAACAGGGGCTCTATGGGGAAATCCCAGGAGTCCCCAGGCTGCCAAAAAGCCGGGATGTCACAGACAATCACAGGGGCTCGATGGGGACATCCCAGGAGTTCCCAGAGTGCCAAAGAGCCAGGATGTCACAGACAGTCACTTGGCTTCCATGGTGACATCCCAAGTGTCTCAAGGATTCCAGGAAGCAGGGATGTCCCAGACACTCACAGGAGTTCCACAGTGGCATCTCAAGACACCCTAACGTTCCAAGGAGATGGCATGTCACACACACTCACAGGGTCTCTAGGGTATCCCCAGGCTGCCAAAAAGCCGGGATGTCGTAGACAATCAGAGATGCTCCATGGGGACAACCCAGGAATCCCCAGGCTGCCAAAGAGCTAGGATTTCATAGACACTTAGAAGTGCTCCATGGGGACTTCCCAGGAGATCCCAGGCTGCCAAAGAGCCCAGCTGTAACAGACTTTCACAAGGGCTTCCATGGTGATTCCCCAGGTGTCCCCAGACTTCCAAGGAGCCAAGATGTCACAGACAGTCAAAGGGAATTGCGGCTGACATCCCCAGAGTCTCCAGGCTTCCAAAGAGCCAGGACCTCACAGAAACTCACATGGGTTCCATGTGGACATCCCCGGAATCCCCAGAATGCCAAAGAGCAGGGATTTCACAGCCACGCACAGGGGCTCCATGGGGACTTCCCAGGAGTCCCTAGGCTGCCAATAAGTCAGGACATCACAGACATTCAAAGGGATTAGAAGATTACACCCCAGGAGCCCCCAGGCTGCCTAAGATCCAGGATGTCATAGTTACCCACAGGGACTCCATGGGTACATCCCAGGCATCCCCAGGCTTACAAAGAGCCAGGAGGTCACAGACAGTTACAGGGCTTCCATGGTGACATCCCAAGGGTTCTCTTGAATTCCAGGAAGCAGGGATGCTACAGAAACACACAGGGTCTCTATGGGGGCATCCCAGGAGTCCCCAGGCTGCCTAAGAGCCGGGATGTCACAGACACTAACAGGGGCTCCATGAAGGCATCCCGGGAGCAGCTATAGTGTCACAATAGAGACACTGTAATCTCACAGGTGAGCCACTCTAATGTCACAAGAGAGCCACTAGTGTCACAATAGAGCTACTGCAGCTCCACAATGTAGCCACCATTCTGTCACAATAGAGCCACTATAATGTCACAATAGAGCCACTATAGTGTCACAATAGAGCCACTATAATGTCACAATAGAGCCGCCACGGGGTCACAATAGAGCCACAATGCTGTCACAATAGAGCCACTATTGTGTCACAATACAGGCAAAATCATGTCCACATAGAGACACTATCATGTCATAATAGAGCCACTCTAGTGTCACAGTACATCCACTATTGTGTCACAATACAGCCACTATTGTGTCACAATAAAGCAACACTAGTGTCACAATAGAGCCACTACATGTTCACAATAGAGTCACTCGATTGTTACATGTGAGCAACTATAGTGTCACAGTACAGCAGCTATAGTGTCACAATAGAGACACTGTAGTGTCACAACAAAACCACTGTAATCTCACAAGTCAGCCACTGTAATGTCACAAGAGAGCCACGAGTGTCACAATAGAGCTACTGCAGCTCCACAATGTAGCCACCACTGTGTCACAATAGTCACAATACTGTCACAATACTGACGCTAGTGTAATAATAGAGCCACTAGACTGTCATAAGAGAAACACTGTTGTGTCACAACAGAGCCACTAGTGCCATGATAGGGCCCCTGTGTGTCACAATAGAGCACCTTTATGTCACAATAGAGCCACCATGGTGTCACAATAGAGCCACGTTAGTGTCACAACAGAGCGACTAGTGTCACAATAGAGCCACTCTACTGTCATAATAGAAACACCGTTGTGTCACAATTGATCCTCTAGTGTAACAATAGAGCCCAGAGAGTGTCACAATGGAGCCCCTAGAGTGTCACAGTGGAGCCCTTAGAGTGTCGAAATAGAGCCACTATAATATCACTCTCGAACCACTATAGTATCACAATAGAGTCACGAGTGTCACAAGAGTTCCACTAGAGTGTCCCAGCAGAGCCATTATTGTGTCACAATAGAGCCACTCTAGGCTCACAATAGAGCCACTATAGTGTCACAATAGCACCACTAGAGTGTCACAATAGTGCCACTGTAGTGTCACAGTACATCCACTCTAGTGTCACAATAAAGCCACTATTGTGTCACAATGGAACAACTCTAGTGCCACAGTAGAGCCACTATTGTGTCGTAATAGATCCGCTACTGTGTCACAATAGAGCCACTATAGGGTCACAATACAGCAGTGTATTGGGTCTGATTGGGGTAAAGCTCACATCCCATGCAGTGCTGTGCTTTGCCTTGGTAGCTGGCATTGATAACACAGCAGTGTTTTGGCTACTGCCAAGCTCTGACATTCCTTCCCCCACTGATGGGGATGGGGGTGGGCAAGATCCTGGGAGGGGACACCAGCAGGCCAGCTGAGCCCAGTCAGCCAAAGGGATGTTCCATACCATGTGACATCAGCTCAGATATATAAGGGAAGGAAGAGAGGAGGAGGAGGCACTCAGGGTTGGTCCATGTTTGCCTCCTTGAACAACCATCACGCGTGCTGAGGCCCTGCTTCCCAGAAAGTGTCCGGACATCGCTACTGATGGGAAGTAGAGATTGATTGTTTTCCCTTCTGCTCTTGTGTGGGCAACCCTCAGCTTGCTTGTTCTATTTTCTCCCCGATGTAATAAAACTGCCTTTTCTTACCATGATAGTCTTTTTCAATATTATTCTCTCCTCTCTCCCAGTGGGAGAGGGAGTGAAAGAGTGACTGAGTGGGCACCTGGAACCTAGCCGAGGTCAACCCACGATACACGGGCTTAGGCCCGGAATCCCAAGAATGCCAAAGAGCAGGGATGTCAAACACACTCACAGGGCCTCCATGGGGACATCCCAGCAGTGCCCACGCTGCCAAAGAGCCGGCATGTCACACACACTCACAGGGGATCCATGCAGACATCCCAGGTATCCCCAGACTCCTGAAGAGCTGGGATGGCACAGACATTCACAGGGGCTCCAGAGTGGCATCCCAGGCGTCCCCAGGCTCTCAAAGTGCTGGGATGCCACAGACACTCAAACAGGCTCCCTGGGGACATCCCAGGAGACCCCGGTCACCCAAAGAGCCAGCATGACACAAACATTCACAGCTGTTCAATGGGGACATCCCAGGAGAGTCCGGGCTTTCAAGAATCTGGGATATCACAGACACTCACACGAGTTCCATGGGGATTTCCAAGGAGATTGAAGGCTGCCAAAGGGCCAGCATGTCACAGACACACGGGTTCCATGGGGACATCCTGGGAATCCCCGGAGTGCCAAACAGCAGGGATGTCACAGACGCCAACAGGGGCTCCACAGAGAAATGCCAGGATTTCCAAAGCTGCCAAAGAGCTGGCATGTCACAGACACTCACAGGGGATCCATGCAGACATCCCAGGTATCCCCAGACTCCTGAAGAGCTGGGAAGCCAGAGACATTCACAGGGGCTCCACAGTGACATCCCAGGAGTCCCCAGAGTGCCAAAGAGCCACGATGCCACAGACAATGCCAGCAGCTCTATGGAGACATCCCATGAATCCACAGGCAGCCAAGGAGCCGGCATGTCACAGACACTCACAGGGGCTCCTTCAAGCATCCCACGTGTCCCCAGGCTTCCAAACACCTGGCAAGTCACAGACACTCACAAAGGCTCAGTGGCAGCATCCCAGGCATCCCCAGGCTCCCAAAGATCTGGCATGTCACAGACACTCCAAGAGGCTCCATGGGGACATCCCAGGAGTCCCCAGTCACCCAAAGAGCCGGCATGTCACAAACATTCACAGGTGCTCAAGAGCGACATCCCAGGAGTGTCCAGGCTGCCAAAAAGCCATGATGTCACACACACTCACAGCAGCACCATGGAGACATCCAAGCTGTTCTCAGCCTCTCAAACAGCTGCCATGTCACACACACTCACAGCGGCTCCATGCTGAAATCCCAGGAGTCCCCAAGCTTCCAAAAACCTGCCATGCCACAGAAACTCACATGGGCTCCAGAGCCACATCCCATGTGATCCCTGCCTGACAAAGAGATGAGATGTCACAGACTTTTACAGGGCTTCCATGGCCATACTCCAGCTGTACTGGTTTTTAGTTCACCTATTCGACTTTGGGGCCGAATGCCTAAACACTTACTATAAATTACCTGATGTTTGCAGGGAGTTGAGGATTAGGAGTAGGTAAAGCAGGCTCAAACTTTATATATAATATAACGAAATTTAATAATATACCTAAGACAAAGGGAAAGAAAAGACCAAGCAATATCTGAACCAACTCCTCAGACCATCCCTCCTTCCCCCACCTCTCCATTTTTTCTCCCTGACAACACACAAAAGACAACACTTCTACCTCCAGTCAGTTTACCATGTTTCAAATAGCTCTTGTTCCAGTTCATTTAGGGAGAGAAGTCTCTTTTGTTTATACCATGGATTTTCTGTAAGAAAAATACAGGTTTTTATGGGTCTGCAGCCCCACCATCAGCTGCCGCCTAGAAGAAAGATCAGCTTGTGGTGGATTTCCCTCCCACTCCAGTAGCCTTCCCACAGCCACTATGGTGGGTCATGAACAGTCCATGGGGTACCTTTTTAAGGATGCACAGTTCAACTGCAGCAACAAAGAAAATCCCTTCTTCTGTGTCTAGCAACACAGGTTCTCCTGACCACACAGGTTCTCTGGCTGGACTGCATGGAGTCCAGCGCGGGCCTGGCCCGGAGCAGGGGCCTGGCCCTGTCTGGTGTAGCTGACCTGTCGGCTGAACTGCATCTGCCGAGAATTCCACCCGGTTCCTCCCCCATGCCCAGCTGCAGCTGCACGGCCGCCCTAAACCTCCCTTACACCCCCTCCCTCCTTTGGAAGGAGGCGGGGGGACAGGGCCTTACCCGGGAGAGAAGCAGGGAGATGCTCCTCTCTACAAAGCACCAGGCCAAAAGAGGAAGAGGCTCCAAGGGTCTTTGCTGATATATGGCTTTTCCTCAAAGGCGGATCAACATTTTAATTGGTTCACATACACATCAATCCATAAAACTCCCTGGTTATTGGCTCTCTCTCTCAGGAAGGAAGTTGTATCACTTGCTGCAGCATAGGTCACTTCCTAGATTTTGACCCCTCCTGACTAAGCCAGGAGACATCCCAGCTCTTGGGGAGCCTGGGGAATCCTGGGATGCCCCCATGGAGCCTCTGTGAGTGTCTGTGACATCCTGGCTATTTTGTATCCTAAGGACACCTGGGAATCCCCATGGAGCCCTTGTGACTGTCTGTGACATCCTGGCTCTTTGGATGCCTGGGAAAACCTGGGATGTACCCATGGAAGCCCTGACTGTCTGTGACATCCTGGCTCTTTGGAACCCTGGGGACACTTGAGATGTCACTGCGGAGCCCCTGTGATTGTCTGTGACATCCCAACTCTTTGGCAGATTGGGGATTCCGGGGATGTCAACCTGGAATACCTTTGAGTGTCTGGGATGTCATGGGTCATTGGTACCCTGGGGACTCCTGGGAATTCCCAATGGAGCCCCTGTGAGTCTCTGTGACATCCCAGCACTTGGGCGCTCTGGGAATTCCGTGGATGTCCCCATGGAAATCGTGTGAGTTTCTGAGACATCGTGGCTCTTTGGCATTCTGGGAACTCTGGGGATGTCAGCCTCGAATCCCTTTGAGTGTCTCTCGCATCTTGTCTCCTTGGCAGTCTGGGGACCCCTGGGATGTTTCCATGGAGCCCTTGTGAGTGTCTGTGACATCCCTGCTTTCTGGAAGGCTAGAAATACTTGGAATGTCACCTTGGAAGTCCTGTGACTGTCTGTGACATCCTGGCTCTTTGGAAGACTGGGGAATCCTGGGATTTCCCCATGGAGCCCCTGTGAGTCTTTGTGACTTTCCAGCTCTTCGGGAGACTGGGGACTCCCGGGATGTCTCCATGGAAAACAGACACCCTCCTCAAGTGTGTGCCAAGCCCAAGCTGCCTCCAAGGAGGTTTCCCCTTCCCCAAGGCAGAACCATGCAAGGAATGTTTTGTACACACAGGAAGTTCTGCAATAAACACAAATCCAGAGTTGGCTGAAGGCAGAATTAGAGCAACTGCTGAAGGACAGAGAAGCTTTGAACTCTTTGCAGCTCAGAACACCCAGTGGGTTGTTGGGAGGTGTGTGAGTGACCCAAGAGTGAGGGGAAGGGAAATGCAGAGAGCCCTGGAAGAGCCTCTGTGCAGCCAGGCTGTGGGGAAGGGCACTGCAGCCCTGCCCTGGGCCAGCTGTGAGGGTGGATCCTCATCCCAACCTGCCCTGGGCCATTGCAAGGGGCTGTGGCCATGGACACTGCACTGACCCCACGGCTCCAGCCCCTTGCTCAGGGCTGCTGTCACTGCCCAGAGCCACAGGGGATCCCTTGCTGGGGGCTGGTGCCACGGCCACCTGCCCTGTGCCGCGCTGGCTGGGCAGCCCCCAAGGAACCAGCAGCAAAGGCCAGGGCCAGGGCCAAAGGCCAGCTCAGCCAGACAGAAAGGGGCAGTGCTGGGCACTGCTTCCATGGCAGCCGTCACTGGCACAGGACACCTGGGTCACCTGGCATGGCCATTGCCACGGAAACCCCTTGGAGGCACTGATGGCAGGACACTGGCACTGAGACACTGCTGGGCCCTGTGCTGAGCACAGGCTTGGGCACACAGAGATGGGTTTGTTCTTGCTGAGCTCACACAGAGCCAAGGCCTTTCCTGCCCCTTGTCCGGCCATGCTGGGGAGGGGCTGGGGGTGTGGGGGAGGTGGGGAGGGGACACAGCTGGGACAGGTGACCCCAACTGACCCCAGGGACATCCCAGACCATGGGACATCACACTCAGTGTATAAAGTGGGGGGAACAAGGAGGAAGGGGGGACATTTGGGTGATGGTTTTTGTCCTCCCAGGTAACATTTAGGCAGGATGGGTCCCTGTTTCACCAGCGGGCAGGGTCAGCACCAAAGACACAAACACCAACTGAAGGAATTGGGTAATTTATATAATGCAAATCTGCAAAGAATCATAAAAGGAGAACCTCAGCAAAGCACAGAATCATTAGCAAAGAAATACAAAAGGATAAGCTCAGTAATGTACAAAATCATTTGCAAAGAATGACAAAAGCAGCTCAGCAATGCCCCAGTCATCACCACCAAAGATTGCCTGCAGTGATTTAGAAAGATCCAGCACCAGTTCCCCTCAGACTTCACCATCACCCACATCCACACATCAGCTGGGGAAGCTGTCCCAGCCCAGGACTGCAGAGCCACTCCCGGACACTGGGAATTGCTGCAGGTGCCTCCAGCCACAGGTGAGGCTTCCACCCTGGCTGTGAGAGGGCCCAGCTTTGACAGTGCTGAATGAACAAACTGACAGCACTGCCAGTGTGGGAACATCTGCTTTCATTCTCCTGTTTGGTTCCTCCCAAAGCCTGGCCAGACCTCAAGGTGGAACCAAGGGAGTTGACTTGGACCAAACACTCCCAAAGCCAGATGAGGCCTTGTCTGGTTAATAAACACAGAAAGGTAAATCCATGTTTCACCAATGCACAGACACACAGATCATATTGCTAATAATGATTCATTAATGAGCAGATACAAATATAACATTTGGTTGTAAGGTTCATCCAGAGGTCACTTTTGGCTCAGGGCCTGCTGTTCAGGCCTCAGCCAGGGCCTGCTGTTCAGGCCTTGGTTCTTCAATCAGTGCTTTGACCTACAGATCAACTGCAACCTTCAGAACAATTCTTTCAATAACAGAGTCTTAGATTTAGGTATTAGGCAAAAAGGCATCGCCTCTTCTTCAATTAAGTGCTGTTCAAGTTCATTATTCATTCATTACTCAATTCACATTCCTTTAAAAACATGCCAAATGAGTGGCTATTCTCTGTTATTTACCAAATCCCCATTTATTTCTTGAGGCTGTGTCTCTTTTTAGACAAGTCTCAATGCACCATTTCCCAGAAGAAAGTGTCACAACAACTCTAACATGGAATCATAACACACCAAGTGCTCACACTGCAATGATTGCAGGGACTGCCACAAATGCATTTCACAGCAGCCTCCAATCTGGCAGCCATGGAGCCAATGCCACCAAGAAGGATTTTCTTCTTTCTGCCACTCTGTTAGGGGTCAGTGGCCATGGAGATGACAAATGATCTCCAAGTGACCTGCCTGGGGCTCTGCAGCTGGTGATGGCTCTGGTGGCAGGTGAGCACTTTTCTGTAGGGAATCAGAACCTGCCAGGAGAGCACAGAGGATCTGCAGGGACAGCCCGTGCCATCCAGTCAGCAGTGAATGGAGCCCTGGAGCAGAATCCTGCCTGGGGTGGGATCAGCCAGAGATAAAGGACTGAGTATCTGCTGTGAGCCAGGAGAGCTGTGCAGGCCCAGGGACACAGCAGGGACAGGGAAAGGAGTGTGGGCAGTGACTGCTGTGACCCCCAGGGAAGTTGCCCAGGAGGATGCAGGGCAGCCCCAAGGCCACGTGGCAGGCCTGGAAGAAGGCAGGCACCTGTGAGCAGCCTCCATGGGCACAGCAGAGCCTGTGTGGGAGGGCTGAGTGCAGGCAGCAGCAGCAGCTGCCTCTGTCCCCCAGGCTGAGCAGCAGAGGCCAGCAGAGGCAGCCCAGGGCCGCGGGCAGCAGAGCCGCCGTGCTCTGCAGAGCAGCACCCCCAGCTCGGGGGCTGTGGGGAGCAGCCCAGGGGCTGCAGCAATGGCTGCTCAGGCCAGCACAGACGTGTTCCCCTGGCCAAGGCTCTGTGGGCAGCTGGCATGTGCCAGGAGCAGAGCAGGAGCCCGTGGCTGTGCACAGGAGCCCTGGCAAGAGGCTGTCCTGGCCCTGGGCCAGCAGGAGCTGCCTGAGGAGCCCTGGGGCCAACTCTGCTGCTGTGCTGGGCAGCGGGGCTGGCCCTGGGGCTGCACCAGCTGCCCGAGCTGAGCATCTCCTGAGCATTGCAGACACACAGGGGCTGTCCCTGAGCTGCAGTGCCTCCAGTTCCTGCTGCAGGGCCACGCCTGACTCTGCTGCTCTGCAGGGGAAGGGAGAGGCTGCACTGGGCAGTGCCAGGGAGAGGAGAACAATGGACCCTTGGTTATACGAGTCCCCACAGTGTCACAATGCTCTCCACGGTTCCATGAGGCCCTGCAGTGTCACAATGTGCCCTGGGTTCCATGGAGCCCCGCAGTGTCACAATGTCCCCTTGGTTACACAGGGGTGTCCCCCCTGGGTTCCATGGAGCCCCACAGTGTCACAATGTCCCCCTGGTTACACGGGGCCCCACAGTGTCACAATGTCCCCTTGGTTCTGGGGGCTGCAGTGTCAGTTCTGCTGGTGGGCACAGTCAGCACCAAAGACACAGACACCAACTGAAGGGATTGTGGAATTTTTATGATGCACAAGTGCAAAGAATTACAAAAGGATAAGCTCAACAAAGGACATAATCATTGGCAAAGAATGACAAAAGCAGCTCAGCAATGCACCCAATCATCACCACCAAAGATTGCCTGCAGTGATTTACAAAGATCCAGCACCAGTTCCCCTCAGACTTCACCATCACCCACATCCACACATCAGCTGGGGAAGCTGTCCCAGCCCAGGACTGCAGAGCCACTCCCGGACACTGGGAATTGCTGCAGGTGCCTCCAGCCACAGGTGAGGCTTCCACCCTGGCTGTGAGAGGGCCCAGCTTTGACAGTGCTGAATGAACAAACTGACAGCACTGCCAGTGTGGGAACATCTGCTTTCATTCTCCTGTTTGGTTCCTCCCAAAGCCTGGCCAGGGCCCAAGGAGGAACCAAAGGAGTTGACTTTGATTCTACAGCCCCAAACAAAACCAGATGGGGCCTTGTCCAGCTTCTAAATACAGAAAGGTCAATCCATATTTCACCAATGCACAGATACAGAGTCCGTATTGCTAACAAGGATTCATTAATGAGCAGATACAAATACAACATTTGGTTGGAAGGTTCATCTAGAGGACAGCTTTGGCTCAGGGCTGCTGTTCAGGCCTCGGTACTTCCATCAGTGCTTTGACCTAGAGATGAATGACAACCTTCACAACAAGTCTTTCAATAACAGAGTCTTAGATTTAGGTATTAGGCATAAATGCATCACCTCTTGTTCTTCAATTAAGAGCTGTTCAAGTTTATTCCTCAGAGCTATAATTTGCATTCCTTTTAAAACAGGCCTAATTAGATGCTATTCTCTATGGTATTGATCAAATCCCCATTTCTTTCTTGAGGCTGTGTCTCTTTTTAGACAAGTCTCAATGCACCATTTCCCAGCACAGTGTCACAACAACTCTAACATGGAATCATAACACACCAAGTGCTCACACTGCAATGATTGCAGGGACTGCCACAAATGCATTTCACAGCAGCCTCCAATCTGGCAGCCATGGAGCCAATGCCACCAAGAAGGATTTTCTTCTTTCTGCCACTCTTTCTTCTGCTGCTCTTTCTATTGAGGTGATTCCTGATTGCTGGAATTCAAACCCAGCACTGATAGAAGTACAACATTCCTGTCCTAGAATGGCCCAGGTTCCTCCTTGGCCAGCAAGCAGATAATCCAAGGCCATGTGGTTCTGTAGAGCCCCCATTGGTGTTTGTTGGAGCTCACAGGATGTGCTGTTGGAAATTTAATGGCATCATTTGCTGCTTCTTCTAATAATCAATTTAGCTCATTAATGTCAACTCCATAGAAGGAGGCAGCACACACAGGGCACAGGCTGAACCAGAATCTTTGCCTTTCTGACACCAAAGGCACTCTTTGGGTGGCAAATGTTCTCTTGGCCCCAGCTCTTCCCTGTGCTTGTTGCTGAAGGAGCCTAAGCAGTGGCCCTGTGGCTGGGAGTGCTGTGACAGTGGCACTGAGCAGCTCCAGCACCCCGAGTTCTATTGACATTGGGAGTGATGGCAAAGCACAGAAATCCTTTCACATCGTGGCCTCTAACTACAACAGGGTTCAGTTTCTCCTGAAAGGGAAATCTTACTGAATCCTGTCCAATTGATAATTGCACTCCTTTGTTCCACAGCACAGTTTTCTTGAACTGTCCCTGCACTGACTCCAGTATGAGTCAGAGCCCATTGACAGAGCTCAGCCCATCCTGTGGGGTGGGCCCTCCAAGGGAATCCCATTCCTCCCAACATCAGTTCAGAGCACATCCAGCAATTATTAATTATATTTAGTATTTTGCCTGCTTTGGTCTTTACAGTTTCAGAAGAATTTTCATGTCTAATCCCTTGGTGAAACTCTAGAGGTGCCTTTGGTGAACAAAGATTCTGGTTGACTCTCAAGGTACAACTTACAGACATCAGCAGTACTTTAGTGACACGGGAATTCATTCTTTCTCCTCAGTCTCATTCAGGGTAGGAACAATAATTCTGCTGTCCATGGAGCTGGCACCTTTTCAATTCCAGAATAATGCCCCCAAGGTCCTTTGCTGTTCAGCTTTACCGCGGTGTCTGTGGCTAACAAGGCTTGGTGGGGTCCTTTCCCCTTTGGCTGCAGAGGTGCCGGGTCCCAGTCCCTGAGGGGCACCTGGCTCTGCCTTGGAATTCGTGTGGAAGTCCCTCAGGGTCACATCAGCCTGCCCATGGAGTCCCCTGGATCAGAGCATTTTCCAAAGGCACCGTGGGGGCAAACAGGGAGATTTGGTCTGGCAGGATCTGTAAAACAATATCCCATAGCATCCACTCGTTCTGCCATAGAACACTTGGCTGCAGGGACACATTCCCATCGTTCCTGCCCAGGTTTCAGGATTCAGACAGTGCTGTCTTTCCCCAGAGCTGTTCCTTCACCTGGCTCGGGAGGGCCCTTTGGCCTCTGCACCCACACTTTGGCTCCATTATTAGGACTGCTGGATCCAAACCCTTTATCTCCACCAACAGTGGTGATTTGAGGTGCATCTCCTTTCTTCACAATTCTTTTTAAAACTGCAATTTCAATAATTGTGCTACCCTGCCATGGGTTTGAATAATCAAATCTTGTTCACTGTTATTTAACAGGATTATTTGAATTTCTCCTTGATATTCTGCATCACTTCCTCCTCCCAAGACATGAACACTTTGCAAGGCCAAGCTCCAAGTGAGCAGTTGGCAAATCAAAGTGTCCTGGAGGAATCTGAATTCCTGTTCCAGTATTGATAACTCTCATTTGCTTCTGATTTATCCTAATTAATTCTAATGCATCAAGGCCCAGCCCTGCAGCCTCTGGGGTGGCCCTGTCAGGGGCCATTGCACCCAGAACAATTTCCCAGCAAGTCCAAGTCTCCCTGTCCATGGCTGTATTTGCAAATTGGCTGCAGCCCTGCACACCCAGGGCGTTTCCATTCCCCCAGTGGGCCCCTTGTTAAGGGTGTGGAGCACATCTGGGAGATGGGTTCTCCATGGGGACAGGTTCCCTTCTCCTCATTTTTCAACTGCTCTTTTAACAACCCCTTCATTCCTTTAACCAATCCTGCAGCTTGTGGGCAGTCTGGTCTATGGAAAACCCAGCAGTCCTGATCATTTCTCACAGTAATGGACAAAGCATTCTGCATCACAGTGTCAGCAAACCCTGCAAAAACAGTCAATTCCATCCCTTCCTCCTTCCTGCATTGTACACAATCTCACAAAATTTACCACTGACTTTCGGGTCCTGGCCAAGCATTTTCTGTAGGGTATTTAGTGTTACATCCCTGAGCCGCCAAAGCTAACACGAGTATTGGCAGCATTATTTCACATTATTATAATTTTTAACATTTATATCCAAAAAATTATTTGATTCCATTTTATAGATACATACATACATACATATATATGTATGTGTATATATATATATCATATTGCATTATTATTATTTCACTTGCACAAAGAAATTCAAACTCCAGATTAAAATCCTCTTCTGTCACTCCATGTGGAAACATTCCCACAACAATTGTTCCTTCTGTTGGTGCTGTTTCCAAGATGCTGGTAACAAAATCCATCCTCATCCTCCCCAAGCCACAAGTCCTTTCCTTTTTCCATGTGCAGTTTTTGGATGCATTTGAAGACATGCAGCAGTTCAGCTTCTTTTAACCAAATGCCCCATTGCTCACACGATGCTCCGACCTCAGCCCACTCCAGAGCCAGCGAACTCTAGGAAAGGCCTTCCCATCTGGGCATTCCTGACGGGGCTGATTCCTTACATTTGGATTTAAAAAGTGACATTTTGTTGTGATCTGGCCAGACTATGCCAATTCTGTTTTACCAGTGGGCAGGGTCAGCACCAAAGACACAGACACCAACTGAAGGAACATCTGCTTTCATTCTCCTGTTTGGTTCCTCCCAAAGCCTGGCCAGGGCCCAAGGAGGAACCAAGGAGTTGACTCTGACCATTCAGCCCCAAACAAGGCCAGATGTTGGATTTCATGGCCTTGTCCAGCTTCTAAATACAGAAAGGTCAATCCATGTTTGACTAATGAGTGGATACATCTATCACAGCACTAATGACCATGCATATTTTGGTAATGAGCAGATACAAAGATAACCTTTGGCTGGAAGGCTCATCCAGAGGCCACCTTTGGCTCAGGGCCTGCTGTTCAGGCCTCAGTCAGGCCTCTTGTCCAGGCCTTGGCACTTCAGGGACGTAGTTTAGTGGTGGGCTTGACACTGCTGGCTGAACAGCTGGACTGGATGAGCTCAGAGGTCTTTTCCAACAGAAAGGATTCCATGATTCCATGATTCCATCTGCTGCATTCAGTCAGGTCCATGTTGGCAGCATTAGGATGGCAAAAAAGTTTCCTCTTGCTCGGCTCCTGTGGCCTGAGGCTTCAGCTCCTTCAGCCCCTGGAGCTGAGCTGCTCATGCTGAATGAGACGACTTGGAGAGAAGAATACAGTTCATCCAATTCCTTCTGGGACACTGAGAGGGGAGGGGGTGGAAACAGGAGCATTGTTTGGTGTGGCCTCACTGTGCCCTTCACGCCTTGCAGCGCTTTGAAACAGCCAAGAGCTTTCTCCAAGAGTGCAATGAAGCAGCTGTTCCTGCTCCCAGCTCTCCTTCTCTCCAGTCTCTGCCCTTGCCTGGCTTTGTCCCTCTTGCTGTGCCCTCTGTTCCCCCTGAGCTTGGTGGCTGCTGCCCAGGACTGTGGAGCTGGCCCAGATCAGGTGATGGAGGGCAGTCCCAGAGCTCATCCTGCTGGAGGGACAAGGAAAAGGCAGTGGGAACACAGCAGTGAGGAGAGCTGAGGGCTGCAGAGCAGCTCTGAATGACACTGTCACCTCTCACAGCACCCCTGAGACACTGCTGCTGTGCAGGGCTGGGCTTGAGGGCGCCTTTGTGCCCTGCCAGCTCCTGGCAGCACTGGGAATCTCAACTCTGTCACACCCCACCTCTTTGAGAAGATTCCTTTTCTTCTCACCCCGTGAATGAGCTGCACATTCCCTTGGAGATTGTCAGGGGTTTCTTAAAAACACAAAGTCCCCCTTAGGGCTTTTTGCTCTGCTTTGCAAGAGCAGAAGGGCAATTCTTCATCCATCAGCTCCAGGCTGCACTGCCTCAGGAGCACGGCCCACTCACCAGCTTTTGCCCAATTGTGGCACTTCCAGAGAAGGAAGAAAGTGCAATTGCACAATTCCAGCCAAAAAAGAAGGAAGAGTGGGACAGACAAACATCCTGTGGAGATCCAGGGGTTCAGCTGAGACTGTGGAGAGTTTGGGTTCTTGCCATTTGGATGTGTGTCCCTGACTGCAATCTCCTGGCCTGCAGGAGAGTCTCCCTCACCTGCAGCAGCAGAAAGCTCAGTCGGTGTGCTCGGAACGGGCTCGTCTGATGCAAAGCTGTCAGAGCCATGTGAGGGCAGAGCGGGCCCAGCCGTGGCCGGGGCTGAGCCCAGCAGAGCCCTGGCTGAGCCCAGAGCAGCCTCAGCATCCACAGAGCCCGGCTGGGAGGAGAGAAACCAGAGAGCACCCGTCAGCTGAAGGCTCCTGTCCCCCCTGTCCCAAGTGCCCACGGTGCCCAGGCCATGCTGGCCATGCCCAGAGCTGGGCCCAAACCTCCCCAGCACTGCTGCCCTTGGGAGCAGAGCAGGAGGGCAGGACATGTGCCCAGCCTGCAGCCAGCCATGGCAGATCCCCCTCCTCAGCAGCTGCCCAGAGCAGGATGCTCCTGTGCTCGCTGCCATCTCCCAAAAGCCCTTCTCCCACCCGTGCCAAGCACACGGGGACCCACCTCACGCCATCCGCCGCCGGGAGAAAAGCTGCTCCCAAACCATGTCCTCAGCCTTCTCCAAGGGCACGTCCCATCCACGCCGCAGCTGCTCCCGAGCACTTCCCCATCCACACTGGACACCACCTAGAACGCTTCCTTTAGAAAAACAAACAACAAATTATTGAAAATAGATTACAGACAAAAAAGGAAAACAAGAGAAAAGGTAAAAACTCTGATCTCTGTCAGGGGCTTGAGGAAGGCCCAACCCCTACATGCCAGGGAAAAACCCACCCACGGGTGAGGGAAGCCCACGCTTTCTCCCTTGCCCCCTGCACTGTCCCCCAAAAGTAACAGTGATCCCAAAGCAAACAAGGGGAGTGGAGCAGCCCAAGCCCTTCCTTGCCTGCAAAGCAAAGCAGCCCCACACAGGTTCTGCAGTCAAACCTCTGCTCCTGCCCTGGGGGTTTGTTTGTGTCGGGCTGGCTGCCCCAGCCCCAGCTCCAGCCCGGGGCACGGTGGGTGCTGGGGGCTGTTGGCAGGGCCAGGAACCGACTCCCATTTCATACCCACCCCAGCCCATCCCCCCAGCCCTGCCAAAAAGCAGCTTGGCAGCCACTGAAGAATTCATTGCATCCACCCCAGCAAAGGGGGAGCCTTTGGTGCCCGGCCAGGCCGTGCAATGCCCAAATGTGGGAGCATCCCCCTGGCTGTGGGCTCATCTGCAAATTCACTGTGGAGCCTGCCTTTGAAGAAGGTGCCAGAATCAAAGCCCATCATTTTCAGCTCTCTGGTGGCCACGTCGAGGAAGAGGCTGTCATCCTTGATGTCATCCTCGATGTCTCCAGCAGCAGCAGCCCCAGCTGGCACAGCTTCTGCAGGGACTCCTTCTTCCCTGGGGATGAGACCAGGCTGTCAGGGCTCTGCCCAGGGCCCCAGCTGGCAGTGAACCAGGACAAGCACAACCAGCTTGGATGGCGGCCACCAGTGCTGGGCAGAGCAGCTGAGCTCCAGCACAAGGGCTGCCTGTTCCCATCTGATGACCCGTGGCAGTGATCCAGGCAGGACAAAAAAGTCTGGGTTTCTTTGCCTCTGATTGCCAAGCCTTGTGTGGAGCTGTGACTTACCAGGGCCCTGGATCAAAGGGTGCCTGTGGCTCTCTCCCTTCTTCTATGGCAGATGAATATCCTGCAGCCAAGGATCAGAGAACAGGGCTTCCAATGAGGGCCTGTCCACATCGAGCATGGATAAACACCGCCTGATCAGATCTTGGCACTCTGCGGAGAGAAACCACAAACCGCCGGTCAATTGGAGAGGGCTCCTGTCCGCTTTGCCCCACTATTGCCATGCCCAGGCCATGCTGGGTGTGCCCAGAGCTGGGCCTAAACTTTCCCATCAGTTCCTTGTTTTGGAGGAGAGCAGGAGAGCAGGACATGTGTCCCCTCCTCAGCAGCTGCCAGAGCAGGATGCTCACGAGCCCGCTGCTGTCTCCCAACACTGGCATTCCCCCCGTGCCCAGAGATGAGGATCCACCTTGAGAGAGCCGTTGTGGCAGCGAGAGCTGATGGTCCCAGCTGATCTTCTGGCCCTTCCTGAAAGGGTGCTCCCCGCAGACCATCTGGTGCAGCAGGATGCCCAGGGACCAGACCGTGGCTGCCTGGCCATAGTACCAGCCAAAGTGGGTCCATTCTGGGGGGCTGTAGGACGGTGTTCCTATGGAATCCAGATGGAGCTCATCAGGGGGATGCTGCTGCTCCCAGAGTCTCACCCCAGCATCCCTGGGCATGCGGGGGCTGCACCGGTGGCACGCGGTGTGACCCGCTGCCCTCTGGCCAGCACCTGGCACTTGGGTGCAGACTTGAGGTCGTAAAAGAAGCCACAGATCTGGGAAGAGGGCAGAGGAAGCCCTGGCAGGGCCCGACCATGACATGCAGAGGAAAAACCCACTCAGTGCTGGGGAAAAGCCATGCCTTCATCCTCCCTGCCTGCATTGCCCCAAAAAAGCCAAGGCAAACAAGGCAAGCAGAGCAGTCCAAGCCCTTGCTCACCTGCTCACCAAACCACCTGGGGCACAGGTTCTGGCCTCCCCCTCTCTGATACCCCCACCCACGGGTGCTTTTGTTGGCCTGGCTGCCCCAGCCCCAGCCCCAGTCCTGGGCAGAGTGGCTGGCAAAGGCTGCCAGCAGGGCTGGAAGCTGCCCCCCACACAGCCCTGCTCAAAAGCAACTGGGCTGAAGACTCAGTGCCATGACTGGCAGCAAAAGGGAGAATCCCCGCTGCCACACCCAGCTTGGGCTCTGAGATTTTGGGCCATGAGATGCTGGGTGCGTGGGCTCACCTGCAAATTGAGTGTAGGCTGTGTCTTGCAGGTAGGTGCCACAGCCAAAGTCGATCAGTTTTGCCTGTCTGGTGGCCAGGTCGAGCAGGATGTTCTGGGGTTTGATGTCCCTGTGCAGGACCCCGCAGCTGGTGCAGTGCCGCACGGCCTCCAGCACCTGGCGGAACAGCCCCCGCGCCACCTCCTCGGACAGGAACCCCCGTGCCCGAATGAAACGCTGCAGGTCCTGACACCGCTCCGGGCGCTCCATCACCATCAGCACGTCGTTGGGGAGCTCAAGCCACTCCAGCAGCTGGACCACACCAGGGAAGCCAGTGGACACCCTGTCCAGCAGCACGATCTCCAGCGGGGCGCTGGTGCCGTCGGGCTGCGGGACGACCACGATACCGTCAGTGGGGCTGAGGCCATGCCAGGGGAAGCCCTCACCCAGCCCGGGATGCTCTGCGCCCTCCCTTGGCCCCACGCCCGCTCTCCCTGCAGGCGTCCCGGCGGCTCCCACCCTGCCGGGCCTCGGCTCCTGGCCGCCCGGCACGGCCCGGCTTCTGCCGCTGGCCACCCGCTCACTCACCAGCTCGCCCCAGTGCCGGACGCGGTTCCGTGGCACCCTTTTGACGGCCACCTGCAAGCCAAGGGGAGCAGCGGGCTGAGCTCGCCGCCCGCCCTGCCCAGCCCCATCCTCCTTCTCCTGCGCCCTCCTCCTCCTGCGCCCGCCGCCGGCCCCGCCACTCACCGGGGCGCCGTCCGAGAGCCGCGTGGCCGCGAAGACGCTGCCGAAGCCGCCGCGCCCCAGCAGCGAACCCACCCGGTACTGCTCCTTCAGGCCCCGCCGCGCCTTCCCTGCGGGCGAGACGCGGCTGTCAGCGCTCGGCCCGGGGCCAGCGCCGGCCCCCGAGCGCCCCTCAACCGCCCCGGGCCGGGCATCCCCACGCGTTCCCTCTTTGGAACGGGACAACGGCGGCTCGGGGCCGGCGGCCGCGCTGCCGAGCGGGGGAGCCGGGGCCGGGGAAGCCGCAGCGGAGGCGGCGGGAGCGGCCGGGCCGCGTGTGTCCTCCGCGGGCCC
Source organism: Eopsaltria australis (assembly GCA_034509425.1). Classification (NCBI taxonomy): domain Eukaryota; kingdom Metazoa; phylum Chordata; class Aves; order Passeriformes; family Petroicidae; genus Eopsaltria; species Eopsaltria australis. The sequence goes on from JAVTVJ010011708.1 coordinate 45,846, forward strand.
CGGGAGGAGCCGGGGCCGGGGCCGGGGCCGGGGCCGGGGCCGGGGCCGGGGCCGGGGCCTGGGCCGGGGCCGGGGCCGGGGCCGGGGCCGGGGTCTGGGGTCTGGGTCGGGATCGGGGCTGGACTCCGCGTCGAGGCCGGGCTCGGGACAGGCGGAGCCAAAGGGCGGCAATGCCGCCCCAGCCCCAGGCACTGATGCCCGCCCAGCAGCGCCACCGCCAGCACAGCGAGAGCCGGGCGGAGGCGAGACCGCGGCGGGACGCCCGGGGGCGGGGACGGGGACAGGGCAGCCCCGCCCAGGGCCGGGGGCGGGCCGGGGGCATGGCCCGGCCAGGCAGGGGGAGAGGGAGACGGGGAAGGGCGGGATGGACCACGGAAGGGAGATCGGGAGGGGGTACGGGATACTGGGAGAGGGAGAGAAGGAACAAGAGGAGGGACGTAGAGTCGCTGCTCTGCTGCTGCCGCTGCTGCCGCTGCTGCCGCTGCTGCCGCTGCTGCCGCTGCTGCCGCTGCTGCCGCTGCTGCCGCTGAAGCGCCGGGAGCGTTTGTCCGGGTGTCCGTGTGTCCGTTCCCCGCGTGTCCGTTCTCCGTTCCCCCCGCGCGCCCCAGGGCCGAGCCCGTGCACCCCGGGGCAGCACGGGCCGCTCCGCTCCGGGGCCGAACCGGAGTCACGGAGCATCTCTTCCTCCCGCAGCCACGCCATAAGCACCGTCTCGTTTTGCTTCGTCTTCACTCGATTGTAACTTTTCTTCCCGGCAATCTTGCCCCTTGCCCCTCGTGCTCGCCTGCCCCGGGCCCCATCCCGCCCGCTCGCCCCGCGCTGCGGTCTCTTGCTCCCAGGCAAACCCAGCGCTGTCCGCACTTTCCCCTGGGGCAGAGGAAAGTGCTGAACGAGGAGCCAGGCCGCGGCAGGCAGAGGCAGCCCCGCGGGAGGGCTGGGCACAACGTGAGGAGGGAGAAATGCAGCCCCTGCGGGGCAGCGCTGCTCCCCGGCTGCTCGGGGTGGGCAGCGGCTGCGGCGGGGCCGTGCCCGGCCCGGTGCCCTTGTCCCCAGGGCTCTTCCTATTTTCTTCTCCGGTTCCAGGTGAAAATCGGAGACTGCCAATAGGCGGATTAAAATCAAAGAATGAAACCACTGGTTTTGACGAGTTTGGATGCCAGTGCAATAGAGCAGTTCAGCTCTCAGCTGTCTGCCTCCTCCCTGCCAATGCAGCACTTTCAGCCTGCAGCAAAGGCCCTTTCTACAAACAAACTGCTGGCTGCTTTATTTCTCCTGCTGTTCATCGGCACAGCTAGAAAACCCAACTAGTTTGGAT
>JAVTVJ010011709.1:0-15411 GCA_034509425.1 Eopsaltria australis
AATTCAAATTGGGCAAACACTGGGTAACTCATCAATTCCTTTACATGCCTAACTCCCCTAAACCATTATTAAGGAGAGATTTGCTCATTATTAAGGAGAGATTTGCTAGAGAAATTAGAAGCAGAAATTAAATTCAAAAAGGGGAAGGGAATACAAGTTGTAATTCCTGAATCTAAATTTGTCAAAGTTGCTGCACTTTTCATACAGGACAAATGTGGTGAAATCCCCATTGAAGTTGAAAAAGCTGTCAATCCAATAGCATGGGCCAGTGATATCCCAGGAAGATCCAAACAAGCAGAGCCTGTGAGTATTACTCTCAAACCAGGAGCCACACCGGTAAGGATAAAACAATACCCTTTGAAATTAGAAAGTCGTAAAGGATTAGCACCCATAATTGAAAAATTCCTCCACCATGGGTTATTAGTGCAATGTGAGTCCAGATTTAATACCCCCATACTTGCTATTAAGAAAGCAGATGGTAAGAGCTATCGATTAGTTCAAGATCTGAGAGCAATTAACAGAATCACTGAAGACATACACCCTGTTGTGGCAAACTCATATACCCTTTTGACTGCACTGACAGACGAATTAGGGTGGTTTACTGTAATAGACCTGAAGGATGCCTTTTTCTGCATTCCTGTGCATAAAAACAGCCAAGAGCTTTTTGCTTTTGAGTGGGAGAATCCTGAGACAGGGAGGAAAAGTCAACTTACTTGGACCATCTTGCCCCAGGGGTACAAGAACAGTCCCACAGTGTTTGGAAATCAGCTAGCAAAGGAACTAGAGGACTGGAAAAGACAGGAGCCAGAAGGGGTTATTCTTCAATATGTGGATGATATCCTGATTGCGGCTAAAACCAGAGATGACTGCATAAAATTTACCATCAGTTTATTAAACTTTTTGGGACTGAGTGGGTACAGAGTTTCTAAAGACAAAGCACAGATTGCCAAAGAAGCAGTAATTTACTTGGGGCTCGAGATCTTTCGTGGACATCGACAGCTCAGCAAAGAACGGAAAGAAGCCATCTGTCAACTCCCAGAGCCCCGCACTGTGAGGGAGATGCAAGCTTTCCTGGGAATGGTAGGTTGGTGTCGTTTGTGGATAGCAAATTATGGACTGCTGGTAAAACCCCTATATGGAGCATTAAAAGTAGCTGAAAATGGAATTATCATATGGACAGATAATACAAGGGCAGCTTTTAAACAGCTGAAACACTCCCTAATGTCAGCTCCAGCACTGGGATTGCCAGACTTAACTAAATCTTTTGAACTGTTTACTTATGAAAGATTGAATGTTGCTTTAGGGGTACTAGCTCAACGCCTCGGGACCCAACGGAGAGCTGTGGCTTACTTTTCCAAACAGCTAGACAATGTTGCCCAAGGGTGGCCAGGGTGTTTGAAAGCCGTGGCAGCTACTGTTGTCTTGATCCAAGAGGCCCGAAAACTCACCCTTGGACGGCCCATTGTAGTGTATGTACCCCATACTGTAGCAGCTGTGCTCAAGCAAAAGGGGGGACATTGGCTGTCCAGCAACCGGATGCTTAAATATCAATCATTGTTACTAGAACAGGATGATGTCACCTTAAAAACAACTTCTGTTGTTAATCCTGCCATGTTTCTGTCTTCCACGTTAACTGACAATGTCCCTGAGCATGATTGTTTGCAGACAATAGAAGAGGTCTACTCCAGCCGAACAGATCTGAAGGATGTGCCCCTAGACAATCCAGACTGGGAGCTTTTTACAGACGGAAGCAGCTTTATGAGAAATGGTAAAAGGATGACAGGCTATGCAGTGACCACTCAAGACAAGGTAATTGAGTCGAAGGCCCTGCCAGCAGATGTGTCAGCACAGAAAGCTGAGCTGATTGCACTGACAAGGGCCCTGGACCTGAGTGAAGGGAAGAAGGTAAATATATGGACCGACTCTAAATATGCGTTTAGTGTCGTCCATGCCCATGGAGCCATCTGGAAAGAAAGAGGACTGCTGAACACTCAAGGTAATCAAATTAAACACGCTGAACAAATACTTGCCCTCTTGGAGAGCGTTAGAAAACCCACAGAAGTAGCTATTATGCACTGCAGGGGTCACCAAAAAGGGAAAACCACTCCAGAATTGGGAAATCGCTTTGCTGACAAAGCGGCAAAAGGAGTTGCAGAAAAAGGTATCATTGCAATAATTCCCAAAAAGGAAGTTAACTTATCAGGGATCATCCCAAAGTATGATCAAGCAGATCAGAAGCTTATTAAATCTCTCAAGGCTGAGATCACAGAAGGTGGGTGGGCTGTCACACCAACAAATCCAGTTGTAGTCCCACCCCTGATTCTTCGAGAGCTAGCTCAGAGAGAACATGAAAACACACATTTTGGGACTGAAAACCTTCTAAAACATCTAAAAAAGGTAGTAATAGGAAGAAGAATGACTGAAATTGTACAAACAGTAGTAAGCAAATGTGAAGTTTGCTGCAAAACCAACCCTGATACAAAGAAAAGAGTTGTGTTAGGAGTAACAAAAGCAGGGGATCTTCCTGGAGATTACTGGCAAATAGATTTTGCTGAATTACCACGTAGAGAGGGATACCGGTACATACTGGTATTGGTTGACACTTTTAGTGGATGGCCCGAAGCTTACCCCTGTCGCACTAACACAGCCAAAGAAGTGGTAAAGATTTTGCTCAATCATATAATTCCAAGGTTCGGGGTTCCCCTGGGAATGTCATCGGATAGGGGACCACACTTTGTTGCCACAGTAATTAAAGAAATCAGTCAGATTTTGGGAATTACTTGGGGTCTGCATACACCTTATAGACCCCAAGCGAGTGGTAAAGTTGAACGTATGAATGGAACCCTTAAAACACAAATTAGCAAAATTTGTCAAGAAACATCTATGACATGGGTTCAAGCCCTGCCTATAGCTTTACTAAGGATCCGCGTACAGCCAAGGCGGAGGGATAACATCAGTCCCTATGAAATACTTTATGGTAGGCCATACCAGATTCCACACATTCCAGGGGAAATTCATATTAAAGGGAAACTTGATTTACAGAGATATCTAATGGCTTTAGGTTCCACTTTGCAGAAGCTCCAGAATTACATTGTGCTATCCAGACCCATCGGACTGGACACACCTGCACATCTTTTCCAACCTGGAGACTGGGTCTATATCAAGTGGTGGGACAATGAACTTCTACAAGCTAAGTGGAAAGGACCATTCCAAGTCCTGCTGACTACCCTCACTGCAGTCAAAGTCTCTGGCAAAGGACCCTGGATCCACTACTCCAGAGTCAAGAAAGCTTCTGCTCCTGAAACAACTGAGAAAACAAAGAGTGATGCAGAAGAGAGCGTGATTTAAATAATGCTTCAGTGCTTAAAGAACTGCTCATAGTAATCATAGTCACAATTCTTCTATATCTACTGTTGTTAAATATTCACTGTTATTAAGTGTATATTATTAAGAGATTATTAATCTAGATTATTAATAGATAGTAGGTATTTAGAAAAGAGACTTGACAAGGTAGAAGCCTTGTCAAGCCTCTAAAAGTGGGGAAAATGATGCCTTAGGTTTTAACTTCTTATTTTTCTACATCAGGACTGCTCTAAAACTCCATAAATTGTCATCTAGTGTTCTGTTACTGTCATTTAGACGAAACAATTTCTCTCGGGGCTGGAGTTTCAAGGACATACTGTTTTTTCCAAAAGCCAAAAATGTAAACACCCATGGACAGCAGCGAAGAGAAGAAGGGAACAAGCTGGGGATGGGACTACAAGACCCGAAACTGTAATTGGACAATGGGTTTCTGATATGCAGATGAACCAAAGGTATATCTGTCCCAAAAACACGTGCTAGGTGTCCATTTTCGGTGTAGTCTCTGAGAGACTCTTGCATGGCCCAAAGTGGACCTTGTTTTAATAAATACTTCTTTTATTCTCTTAACTCTGTCCAGCCTCTGTTTCAGGTCAGCATTTTGTAAGGCATCAGAATCACTATAGCATCACAATAGAGTCACCCGAGTCGCAACAGTTCCACTAGAGTGTCCCAGCAGAGCCATTATTGTGTCACAATAGAGCCACTCTAGGCTCACAATAGAGCCACTATGGGGTCACAATCGAGTGATTGTAGTGTCAAAAGAGAGCAACTATAGTGTAACAATAGAGTACTATCGTGTCACAATACAGCAGCTATAGGGTCACAATAGACACTGTAATATCACAAGTCAGGAACGGTAATTTTACAATAGAGCCTCTAGTGTCACAAGTGAACCACTATTATGTCACAATACAGGCAGCATGGTGTCACAATAGAGCCACTATTCTGGCACAATAGAGTCACTGGTACAAAAATTAGACTGCTGTTATACTGCCACAATGCAGCCACCAATGTGTCACAATAGTGCCGCCACTGAAACAATAGAGCCACTAGACTGTCAAAAGAGAAACACTGTTGTGTCACAACAGAGCCGCTAGGGTCATAATAGTGCATCAAGGGTGGCACAATACAGCTCCTTTATGTCACAATAGAGCCACCATAGTGTCACAATAGAACCACTTTAATGTCACAGTACAGCGACTAGTGTCACAATAGAGCCACTCTACTGTCATCATAGAAACACCATTGTGTCCCAATTGAGCCGCTAGTGTCACAAGAGAGCCCAGAGAGTGTCACAATGGAGCCCAGAGAGTGTCGCAGTAGAGCCACTCTAATATCACTCTAGAACACTAGAGTATCACAATAGAGCCCCTAGTGACACAACAGTTCCACTGGAGTGTCCCTGCAGAGCCATTATTATGTCACAATAGGGCCGCTCTAGGATCACAATAGAGCCACTATACTGTCCCCATAGCACCTCTAGAGTGTCACAATACTGCCACTGTAGTGTCACACTACATCCACTCTAGTGTCACAAGAAAGCCATTCTTGGGTCACAATGAAACAATTATAGTGCCCCAGCAGAGCCACTATTTTATCCTAATAGATCCACTATATTGTCACAATAGAGCCACTAGAGGGTCACAATGGAGTCACTCTGTTGTCACAAGAGAGCAACTAGAGGGTCACAATACAGCAGCTATACTGTCACAATGGAGATGCTGTAGTGTCACAAGTGAGCCACCGTAATCTCGCAAGAGAGCCACTCTAATGTCACAAGAGAGCCGCTAGTGTCACAATAGAGCTACTTTAGCTTTACAATGTAGCCACCATTGTGCCACAATGGTGCCGCTAGTGTCACTATAGAGCCACTCTAATGTCACAATTCAGCTACAATGGTGTCACAATACAGGCAAAATCACGTCCAAAAAGAGCCACTATCATGTCCACATTGAGCCACTATCATGTCATTATAGAGCCACTATAGGGTCACAGTACATCCACTATTGTGTCACAATACAGCTACTGGTGTGTCACAATCAAGTAGCTCCAGTGCCACAGTAGAGCCATTAGTGTAACAATTAGAACGCCATTTTACTGCCACAATACAGCCACTATTGTGTCAAAACAGTGCCGCCACTGAAACAATAGAGCCACTAGACTGTCAAAAGAGAAACACTCTTGTGTCACAACAGAGCCGCTAGGGTCATAATAGGGCCCATGCTATGTCACAATACCACTCCTTTATGCCACAATAGAGCCACCATGGTGTCACAATAGAACCACGTTAGTGTCACAATACAGCGACTAGTGTCACAATAGAGCCACTCTACTGTCATCATAGAAACACCGTTGTGTCCCAATTGAGCCGCTAGTGTCACAAGAGAGCCCAGAGAGTGTCACAATGGAGCCCAGAGAGTGTCCCAATAGAGCCACTCTAATATCACTGTCGAACGACTAGAGTATCATAATGGAATCACTAGTGTCACAACAGTTCCACCCGAGTGTCCCAGCAGAGCCATTATTGTGTCACAATAGGGCCACTCTAGGCTCACAATAGAGCCACTATACTGTCACAATAGCTCCTCTATAGTGTCACAGTACATCCACCCTAGTGTCACGAAAAAGTCATTATTGTATCATAATGAAACATCTATAGTGCCACAGTAGAGAGTCACAATTGTGTCACAATAGAGCCACTAGAGGGTCACAATGGAGTCACTCTATTGTCACAGGAGAGCAACTAGAGTGTCACAATACAGCAGCTATAGTGTCACAGGGAGCCACTGTATTCCCACAAGAGAGCTACTCTATTGTCACAAGTGAGCCACTAGTGTCACAATAGAGGTACTGAAGCTCCACAATGTAGCCACCACTGTGCAACAATAGTGCCGCTAGTGTAACAATAGAGCCACTCTAATGTCACAATTCAGCTGCAATGGTGTCAAAAGAGAGCCAATATTGTGCCACAATACAGCCACTATTGTGTCACAAGAAAGCAACTCTAGTGGCACAAAAGAGCCACTAGTGCAACAATTAGGTAGCCATTATACTGCCACCATACAGCCACTATTGTGTCACAATAGTGCCGCCACTAAAACAATAGAGCCACTAGACTGTCAAAAGACAAACACCGTTGTGTCACAACAGAGCCACTTGGGTCATAATAATGCATCAAGGGTGTCACAATAGAGAACTTTCATGTCACAATAGAGCCACCATTGTGTCACAATAGAACCACGTTAATGTCACAATAGAGCGACTAGTGTCACAATAGAGCCACTCTACTGTCATCATAGAAACACCATTGTGTCCCAATTGAGCCGCTAGTGTCACAAGAGAGCCCAGAGAGTGTCACAATGGAGCCCAGAGAGTGTCCCAGTAGAGCCACTCCAATATCACTCTAGAACACGAGAGTATCACAATAGAGTCCTTAGTGTCACAACAGTTCCACCCGAGTGTCCCTGCAGAGCCATTATTATGTCACAATAGGGCCGCTCTAGGATCACAATAGAGCCACTATACTGTCCCCATAGCACCTCTAGAGTGTCACAATACTGCCACTGTAGTGTCACACTACATCCACTCTAGTGTCACAAGAAAGCCATTCTTGTGTCACAATGAAACAATTATAGTGCCCCAGCAGAGCCACTATTTTATCCTAATAGATCCACTATTGTGTCACAATAGAGCCACTAGAGGGTCACAATGGAGTCACTCTGTTGTCACAAGAGAGCAACTAGAGGGTCACAATACAGCAGCTATAGTGTCACAATGGAGATGCTGTAGTGTCACAAGTGAGCCACTGTAATCTCGCAAGAGAGCCACTGTAATGTCACAAGAGAGCCACTAGTGTCACAATAGAGCTACTCTAGCTTTACAATGTAGCCACCATTGTGCCACAATAGTGCCGCTACTGTCACTATAGAGCCACTCTAATGTCACGATACAGCTACAATGGTGTCCCAATACAGCCACTATGGTGTCACAATACAGGCAAAATCATGTCCACATAGAGCCACTATCATGTCATCATAGAGCCACTCTAGGGTCACAGTACATCCACTATTGTGTCACAATACAGCCACTATTGTGTCACAATCAAGCAACTCCAGTGTCACAATAGAGCCATTAGTGTAACAATTAGACTGCTGTTTTACTCCCACAATACAGCCACTATTGTGTCACAACAGTGCCGCCACTGAAACAGTAGAGCCACTAGACTGTCAAAAGAGAAACACTGTTGTGTCACAACAGAGCCACTTGGGTCATAATAGGGCCCATGCGGTGTCACAATACCGCTCCTTTATGTCACAATAGAGCCACCATGGTGTCGCCATAGAGCCACGTTAGTGTCACAATAGAGCGACTAGTGTCACAATAGAGCCACTCTACTGTCAGAAACACCTTTGTGTCACAATTGAGCCACTAGTGTCACAAGAGAGCCCAGAGAGTGTCACAATGGGTCCCAAGAAGTGACGTAATAGAGCCACTTTAATATCGCTGTCAAATCACAAAAGAGTCACGGGTATCGCAACAGTTCTACCTGAGTGTCCCAGGAGAACCATTATTGTGTCACAATAGAGCCACTCTAGGCTCACAATAGAGCCACTATGGGGTCACAATGGGGTGATTCTAGTGTCACAAGAGAGCAACTATAGTGTAACAATAGAGCAACTATTGTGTCATAATACAGCAGCTATAGGGTCACAATAGACACAGTAATATCACAAGTGAGCCACGGTAATTTTACAATAGAGCCGCTAGTGTCACAAGTGAGCCACTATTTTGTCACAATACAGCAAGCGTGGTGTCACAATAGAGCCACTTTTTTGTCACAATAGAGTCACTGGTACAAAAATTAGACTGCTGTTATACTGCCACAATAAAGCCACCAATGTGTCACAATAGTTCCGCCACTGAAACAATAGAGCCTCTAGACTGTCAAAAGAGAAACACTGTTGTGTCACAACAGAGCCGCTAGGGTCATAATAGGGCCCATGCGGTGTCACAATACCGCTCCTTTATGTCACAATAGAGCCACCATGGTTTCACCATAGAGCCACGTTAGTGTCAAAATAGAGTGACTGGTGTCACAAGAGAGCCACTCTACTGTCATCATAGAAACACCGTTGTGTCACAATTGAGCCGCTAGTGTCACAAGAGAGCCCAGAGAGTGTCGCAGTAGAGCCACTCTAATATCACTGTCGAACTACTAGAGTATCATAATGGAATCACTAGTGTCACAACAGTTCCACCCGAGTGTCCCAGCAGAGCCATTATTGTGTCACAATAGGGCCACTCTAGGCTCACAATAGAGCCACTATACTGTCCCCATAGCACCACTAGAGTGTCACAATACTGCCACTGTAGTGTCACACTACATCCACTCTAGTGTCACAAGAAAGCCATTCTTGTGTCACAATGAAACAATTCTAGTGCCCCAGTAGAGCCACTATTGTGTCCTAATAGATCCACTATTGTGTCAGAATAGAGGCACTAGAGGGTCACAATGGAGTCACTCTATTGTCACAAGAGAGCAACTAGGGTGTCGCAATACAGCAGCTAGAGTGTAACAATAGAGATGCTGTAGTGTCACAAGTGAGCCACTGTAATCTCGCAAGAGTGCCACTCTAAGGTCACAAGAGAGCCACTAGTGTCACAATAGAGCTACTCTAGCTTTACAATGTAGCCACCATTGTGCCACAATCGTGCCGCTTCTGTCACTATAGAGCCACTCTAATGTCACAATACAGCTACAATGGTGTCACAATACAGCCACTATGGTGTCACAATACAGGCAAAATCATGTCCACATAGAGCCACTATCATGCCATCATAGAGCCACTCTAGGGTCACAGTACATCCACTATTGTGTCACAATACAGCCACTATTGCGTCACAATCAAGCAACTCCAGTGTCACAATAGAGCCATTAGTGTAACAATTAGACTGCCATTATACTGCCACAATACAGCCACTATTGTGTCACAAGAGTGCCGCCACTGAAACAATAGAGCCACTAGACTGTCAAAAGAGAAACACTGTTGTGTCACAACAGAGCCGCTAGGGTCATAATAGGGCCCATGCGATGTCACAATACCGCTCCTTTATATCACAATTGAGCCACCATGGTGTCACCATAGAACCACGTTAGTGTCACAATAGAGCGACTGGTGTCACAAGAGAGCCACTCTACTGTCAGAAACACCGTTGTGTCTCAATTTAGACGCTAGTGTCACAAGAGAGCCCAGAGAGTGTCACAATGGAGCCCAGAGAGTGTCCCAATAGAGCCACTCTAATATCACTCTAGAACACTATAGTATCACAATAGAGTCACTAGTGTCACAACAGTTCCACCCGAGTGTCCCAGCAGAGCCATTATTGTGTCACAATAGGGCCGCTCTAGGCTCACAATAGAGCCACTATACGGTCCCCATAGCACCACTAGAGTGTCACAATACTGCCACTGTAGTGTCACACTACATCCACTCTAGTGTCACAAGAAAGCCATTCTTGGGTCACAATGAAACAATTCTAGTGCCCCAGTAGAGCCACTGTTGTGTCCTAATAGATCCACTATTGTGTCACAATAGAGCCACTAGAGGGTCACAATGGAGTCACTCTATTGTCACAAGAGAGCAACTAGAGGGTAACAATACAGCAGCTATAGTGTCACAAAAGAGATGCTGTAGTGTCACAAGTGAGCCACTGTAATCTCGCAAGAGAGCCACTCTAATGTCACAAGAGAGCCACTAGTGTCACAATAGAGCTACTCTAGCTTTACAATGTAGCCACCATTGTGCCACAATCGTGCCGCTACTGTCACTATAGATCCACTCTAATGTCACAATACAGCAGCTATAGGGTGTCACAATACAGCCACTATAGTGTCACAATACAGGCAAAATCATGTCCACATAGAGCTACTATCATGCCATCATAGAGCCACTCTAGGGTCACAGTACATCCACTATTGTGTCACAATACAGCCAGCATGGTGTCACAATCAAGCAACTCCAGTGTCACAATAGAGCCATTAGTGTAACAATTAGACTGCCATTATACTGCTACAATACAGCCACTATTGTGTCACTACATTGCCGCCACTGAAACAATAGAGCCACTAGACTGTCAAAAGAGAAACACTGTTGTGTCACAACAGAGCCGCTAGGGTCATAATAGGGCCCATGCGGTGTAACAATACCGCTCCTTTATGTCACAATAGAGCCACCATGCTGTCACCATAGAGCCACGTTAGTTTCACAATAGGGCGACTGGTGTCACAATAGAGCCACTCTACTGTCATCGCAGAAACACCGTTGTGTCACAATTGAGCCCCTAGTGTCACAAGAGAGCCCAGAGAGTGTCGCAATGGGGCCCCTAGAGTGACGCAATAGAGCCACTTTAATATCACTGTCAAACCACTAGAGCATCACAATAGAGTCTCTCGTGTCGCAACAGTTCCACCTGAGTGTCCCCGCAGAGCCATTATTGTGTCACAATAGAGCCACTCTAGGCTCACAATAGAGCCACTATGGGGTCACAATGGAGTGATTCTAGTGTCACAAGAGAGTAAGTATAGTGTAACAATAGAGCAACTCTTGTGTCACAATACAGCAGCTATAGGGTCACAATAGACTCTGTAATATCACAAGTGAGCCACGGTAATTTTACAATAGAGCCGCTAGTGTCACAAGTGAGCCACTATTATGTCACAATACAGGCAGCGTGGTGTCACAATAGAGCCACTATTGTGTCACAACAGAGTCACAGGAACAAAAATTAGATTGCTGTTATACTGCCACAATACAGCCATCAATGTGTCACAATAGTTCTGCCACTGAAACAATAGAGCCACTAGACTGTCAAAAGAGAAACACTCTTGTGTCACAACAGAGCCGCTAGGGTCATAATAGGGCCCATGCGGTGTCACAATACAGCTCCTTTTTGTCACAATAGAGCCACCATGGTGTCGCCATAGAGCCACGTTAGTGTCACAATAGAGCGACTAGTGTCACAAGAGAGCCACTCTACTGTCAGCATAGAAACTCTGTTGTGTCCCAATTGAGCCGCTAGTGTCACAAGAGAGCCCACAGAGTGTCACAATGGAGCCCAGAGAGTGTCCCAATAGAGCCACTCTAATATCACTGTCGAACTACTAGAGTATCATACTGGAATCACTAGTGTCACAACAGTTCCACCCGAGTGTCCCAGCAGAGCCATTATTGTGTCACAATAGGGCCACTCTAGGCTCACAATAGAGCCACTATACTGTCACAATAGCTCCTCTATAGTGTCACAGTACATCCACTCTAGTGTCACGAGAAAGTCATTATTGTATCACAATGAAACATCTATAGTGCCACAGTAGAGAGTAACAATTGTGTCACAATAGAGCCACTAGAGTGTCACAATGAAGTCACTCTATAGTCACAAGAGAGCAACTAGCGTGTCACAATACAGCAGCTATAGTGTCACAAGGGAGCCACTGTATTCTCACAAGAGAGCCACTCTATTGTCACAAGTGAGCCACTACTGTCACAATAGAGGTACTGAAGCTGCACAATGCAGCCTCCACTGTGCAACAATAGTGCCGCTAGTGTAACAATAGAGCCACTCGAATGTCACAATTCAGCTACAATGGTGTCAAAATAGAGCCAATATTGTGTCACAATACAGCCACTACTGTGTCACAATCAAGCAACTCTAGTGGCACAAAAGAGACACTAGTGCAACAATTAGATAGCCATTATACTGCCACCATACAGCCACTATTGTGTCACAATAGTGCCGCCTCTGCAACATAAGAGCCACTAGACTGTCAAAAGAGAAACACTATTGAGTCACAACAGAGACACTTGGGTCATAATAGTGCATCAAGGGTATCACAATAGAGCTCCTTTATATCACAATAGAGCCACCATGGTGTCACTCTAGAGCCACGTTAGTGTCAAAATAGAGCAACTAGTGTCACAATAGAGCCACTCTACTGTCATCATAGAAACACCATTGTGTCCCAATTGAGCCGCTAGTGTCACAAGAGAGCACAGAGAGTGTCACAATGGAGCCCAGAGAGTGTCGCAGTAGAGCCACTTTAATATCACTCTAGAATACTAGAGTATCACAATAGAGTCCCTAGTGTCACAACAGTTCCACCTGAGTGTCCCAGCAGAGCCATTATTGTGTCACAATAGGGCCGCTCTAGGCTCCCAATAGAGCCACTATACTGTCCCCATAGCAGCACTAGAGTGTCACAATACTGCCACTGTAGTGTCACACTGCATCCACTCTAGTGTCACAAGAAAGCCATTCTTGTGTCACAAGGAAACAATTAGGGTGCCACAGTAGAGCCACTGTTGTGTCCTAATAGATCCACTATTGTGTCACAATAGAGCCACTAGAGGGTCACAATGGAGTCACTCTATTGTCACAAGAGAGCAACTAGAGGGTCACAATACAGCAGCTATAGTGTCACAATCGAGATGCTGTAGTGTCACAAGTGAGCCACTGTAATCTCGCAAGAGCGCCACTCTAATGTCACAAGAGAGCCACTAGTGTCACAATAGAGCTACTCTAGCTTTACAATGTAGCCACCATTGTGCCACAATCGTGCCGCTACTGTCACTATAGAGCCACTCTAATGTCACAATACAGCTACAATGGTGTCACAATACAGCCACTATGGTGTCACAGTACAGGCAAAATCATGTCCACATAGAGCCACTATCGTGTCATCATAGAGCCACTCTAGGTTCACAGTACATCCACTATTGTGTCACAATACAGCCACTATTGTGTCACAATCAAGCAACTCCAGTGTCACAATAGAGCCATTAGTCTAACAATTAGACTGCCATTATACTGCTACAATACGGCCACTATTGTGTCACTACATTGCCGCCACTGAAACAATACAGCCACTAGACTGTCAAAAGACAAACACGGTTGTGTCACAACAGAGCTGCTAGGGTCATAATAGGGCCCATGCGGTGTCACAATACCGCTCCTTTATGTCACAATAGAGCCACCATGGTGTCACCATAGAGCCACGTTAGTGTCACAATAGAGCGACTAGTGTCACAATAGAGCCACTCTACGGTCAGAGACACCGTTGTGTCACAATTGAGCCACTAGTGTCACAAGAGAGCCCAGAGAGTGTCACAAAGGGGCCCCTAGAGTGACGTAAGAGAGCCACTTTAATATCACTGTCAAATCACAAAAGAGTCACTCGTGTCGCAACAGTTCCACTAGAGTGTCCCAGCAGAGCCATTATTGTGTCACAATAGAGCCACTCTAGGCTCACAATAGAGCCACTATGGGGTCACAATGGAGTGATTCTAGTGTCACAAGAGAGTAAGTATAGTGCAACAATAGAGCAACTATTGTGTCACAATACAGCAGCTATGGGGTCACAATAGACACTGTAATATCACAAGTCAGCCACGGTAATTTTACAATAGAGCCGCTCAAGGGTCACAAGTGAGCCACTATTATGTCACAATACAGGCAGCGTGGTGTCTCAATAGAGCCACTATTGTGTCACAATAGAGTCACTAGTACAATAATTAGATTGCTGTTATACTGCCACAATACAGCCACCAATGTGTCACAATAGTGCCGCCACTGAAACAATAGAGCCACTAGACTGTCAAAAGAGAAACACTGTTGTGTCACAACGGAGCCGCTAGGGTCATAATAGGGCCCATGCGGTGTCACAATACAGCTCCTTTTTGTCACAATAGAGCCACCATGGTGTAACAATAGAGCCACGTTAGTGTCACAATAGAGCGACTAGTGACACAATAGAGCCACTCTACTGTCATCATAGAAACTCTGTTGTGTCCCAACTGAGCTGCTAGTGTCACAAGAGAGCCCAGAGAGTCTCACAATGGAGCCCAGAGAGTGTCCCAATAGAGCCACTCTAATATCACTGTCGAACTACTAGAGTATCATACTGGAATCACTAGTGTCACAACAGTTCCACCCGAGTGTCCCAGCAGAGCCATTATTGTGTCACAATAGGGCCACTCTAGGCTCACAATAGAGCCACTATACTGTCACAATAGCTCCTCTCTAGTGTCACAGTACATCCACTCTCGTGTCACGAGAAAGTCATTATTGTATCACAATGAAACATCTATAGTGCCACAGTAGAGAGTCACAATTGTGTCACAATAGAGCCATTAGAGGGTCACAATGGAGTCACTCTATAGTCACAAGAGAGCAACTAGCGTGTCACAATACAGCAGCTATAGTGTCACAAGGGAGCCACTGTATTCTCACAAGAGAGCCGCTCTAATGTCACAAGTGAGCCACTAGTGTCACAATAGAGGTACTGAAGCTGCACAATGCAGCCACCACTGTGCCACAATAGTGCCGCTAGTGTAACAATAGAGCCACTCAAATGTCACAATTCAGCTACAATGGTGTCAAAATAGAGCCAATATTGTGTCACAATACAGCCGCTACTGTGTCACAAGAGAGCAACTCTACTGGCACAATAGAGCCACTAGTGCAACAATTAGACTGCCATTATACTGCCACAATACAGCCACTATTGTGTCACAATAGTGCTTCCACTGCAACATAAGAGCCACTAGACTGTCAAAAGAGAAACACTGTTGAGTCACAACAGAGCCTCTTGGGTCATAATAATGCATCAAGGGTGTCACAATAGAGCTCCTTTATATCACAAGAGAGCCACCATGGTGTCACTCTAGCGCCACGTTAGTGTCACAATAGAGCAACTAGTGTCACAATAGAGCCACTCTACTGTCATCATAGAAACACCATTGTGTCCCAATTGAGCCGCTAGTGTCACAAGAGAGCACAGAGAGTGTCACAATGGAGCCCAGAGAGTGTCGCAGTAGCGCCACTCTATTTTAACTCTAGAACACTAGAGTATCACAATAGAGTCCCTAGTGTCACAACAGTTCCACCCGAGTGTCCCAGCAGAGCCATTATTGTGTCACAATAGGGCCGCTCTAGGCTCACAATAGAGCCACTATACTGTCCCCATAGCAGCTCTAGAGTGTCACAATACTG
>JAVTVJ010011710.1:0-43771 GCA_034509425.1 Eopsaltria australis
AGTGTCCCTGCAGAGCCATTATTGTGTCACAATCGGGCCGCTCTAGGCTCACATTATGGCCACTATACTGTCCCCATAGCACCACTAGAGTGTCACAATACTGCCACTGTAGTGTCACACTACATCCACTCTAGTGTCACAAGAAAGCCATTCTTGGGTCACAATGAAACAATTATAGTGCCCCAGCAGAGCCACTATTTTATCCTAATAGATCCACTATATTGTCACAATAGAGCCACTAGAGGGTCACAATGGAGTCACTCTGTTGTCACAAGAGAGCAACTAGAGGGTCACAATACAGCAGCTATACTGTCACAATGGAGATGCTGTAGTGTCACAAGTGAGCCACCGTAATCTCGCAAGAGAGCCACTCTAATGTCACAAGAGAGCCGCTAGTGTCACAATAGAGCTACTTTAGCTTTACAATGTAGCCACCATTGTGCCACAATGGTGCCGCTAGTGTCACTATAGAGCCACTCTAATGTCACAATTCAGCTACAATGGTGTCACAATACAGGCAAAATCACGTCCAAAAAGAGCCACTATCATGTCCACATTGAGCCACTATCATGTCATTATAGAGCCACTATAGGGTCACAGTACATCCACTATTGTGTCACAATACAGCTACTGGTGTGTCACAATCAAGTAGCTCCAGTGCCACAGTAGAGCCATTAGTGTAACAATTAGAACGCCATTTTACTGCCACAATACAGCCACTATTGTGTCAAAACAGTGCCGCCACTGAAACAATAGAGCCACTAGACTGTCAAAAGAGAAACACTCTTGTGTCACAACAGAGCCGCTAGGGTCATAATAGGGCCCATGCTATGTCACAATACCACTCCTTTATGCCACAATAGAGCCACCATGGTGTCACAATAGAACCACGTTAGTGTCACAATACAGCGACTAGTGTCACAATAGAGCCACTCTACTGTCATCATAGAAACACCGTTGTGTCCCAATTGAGCCGCTAGTGTCACAAGAGAGCCCAGAGAGTTTCACAATGGAGCCCAGAGAGTGTCCCAATAGAGCCACTCTAATATCACTGTCGAACTACTAGAGTATCATAATGGAATCACTAGTGTCACAACAGTTCCACCCGAGTGTCCCAGCAGAGCCATTATTGTGTCACAATAGGGCCACTCTAGGCTCACAATAGAGCCACTATACTGTCACAATAGCTCCTCTATAGTGTCACAGTACATCCACCCTAGTGTCACGAAAAAGTCATTATTGTATCATAATGAAACATCTATAGTGCCACAGTAGAGAGTCACAATTGTGTCACAATAGAGCCACTAGAGGGTCACAATGGAGTCACTCTATTGTCACAGGAGAGCAACTAGAGTGTCACAATACAGCAGCTATAGTGTCACAGGGAGCCACTGTATTCCCACAAGAGAGCTACTCTATTGTCACAAGTGAGCCACTAGTGTCACAATAGAGGTACTGAAGCTCCACAATGTAGCCACCACTGTGCAACAATAGTGCCGCTAGTGTAACAATAGAGCCACTCTAATGTCACAATTCAGCTGCAATGGTGTCAAAAGAGAGCCAATATTGTGCCACAATACAGCCACTATTGTGTCACAAGAAAGCAACTCTAGTGGCACAAAAGAGCCACTAGTGCAACAATTAGGTAGCCATTATACTGCCACCATACAGCCACTATTGTGTCACAATAGTGCCGCCACTAAAACAATAGAGCCACTAGACTGTCAAAAGACAAACACCGTTGTGTCACAACAGAGCCACTTGGGTCATAATAATGCATCAAGGGTGTCACAATAGAGAACTTTCATGTCACAATAGAGCCACCATTGTGTCACAATAGAACCACGTTAATGTCACAATAGAGCGACTAGTGTCACAATAGAGCCACTCTACTGTCATCATAGAAACACCATTGTGTCCCAATTGAGCCGCTAGTGTCACAAGAGAGCCCAGAGAGTGTCACAATGGAGCCCAGAGAGTGTCCCAGTAGAGCCACTCCAATATCACTCTAGAACACGAGAGTATCACAATAGAGTCCCTAGTGTCACAACAGTTCCACCCGAGTGTCCCTGCAGAGCCATTATTATGTCACAATAGGGCCGCTCTAGGATCACAATAGAGCCACTATACTGTCCCCATAGCACCTCTAGAGTGTCACAATACTGCCACTGTAGTGTCACACTACATCCACTCTAGTGTCACAAGAAAGCCATTCTTGTGTCACAATGAAACAATTATAGTGCCCCAGTAGAGCCACTATTTTATCCTAATAGATCCACTATTGTGTCACAATAGAGCCACTAGAGGGTCACAATGGAGTCACTCTATTGTCACAAGAGAGCAACTAGAGGGTCACAATACAGCAGCTATAGTGTCACAATCGAGATGCTGTAGTGTCACAAGTGAGCCACTGTAATCTCGCAAGAGAGCCACTCTAATGTCACAAGAGAGCCACTAGTGTCACAATAGAGCTACTCTAGCTTTACAATGTAGCCACCATTGTGCCACAATAGTGCCGCTACTGTCACTATAGAGCCACTCTAATGTCACAATACAGCTACAATGGTGTCACAATACAGCCACTATGGTGTCACAATACAGGCAAAATCATGTCCACATAGAGCCACTATCATGTCATCATAGAGCCACTCTAGGGTCACAGTACATCCACTATTGTGTCACAATACAGCCACTATTGTGTCACAATCAAGCAACTCCAGTGTCACAATAGAGCCATTAGTGTAACAATTAGACTGCCATTTTACTCCCACAATACAGCCACTATTGTGTCACAACAGTGCCGCCACTGAAACAGTAGAGCCACTAGACTGTCAAAAGAGAAACACTGTTGTGTCACAACAGAGCCACTTGGGTCATAATAGGGCCCATGCGGTGTCACAATACCGCTCCTTTATGTCACAATAGAGCCACCATGGTGTCGCCATAGAGCCACGTTAGTGTCACAATAGAGCGACTAGTGTCACAATAGAGCCACTCTACTGTCAGAAACACCTTTGTGTCACAATTGAGCCACTAGTGTCACAAGAGAGCCCAGAGAGTGTCACAATGGGTCCCAAGAAGTGACGTAATAGAGCCACTTTAATATCGCTGTCAAATCACAAAAGAGTCACGGGTATCGCAACAGTTCTACCTGAGTGTCCCAGGAGAACCATTATTGTGTCACAATAGAGCCACTCTAGGCTCACAATAGAGCCACTATGGGGTCACAATGGGGTGATTCTAGTGTCACAAGAGAGCAACTATAGTGTAACAATAGAGCAACTATTGTGTCATAATACAGCAGCTATAGGGTCACAATAGACACAGTAATATCACAAGTGAGCCACGGTAATTTTACAATAGAGCCGCTAGTGTCACAAGTGAGCCACTATTTTGTCACAATACAGCAAGCGTGGTGTCACAATAGAGCCACTTTTTTGTCACAATAGAGTCACTGGTACAAAAATTAGACTGCTGTTATACTGCCACAATAAAGCCACCAATGTGTCACAATAGTTCCGCCACTGAAACAATAGAGCCTCTAGACTGTCAAAAGAGAAACACTGTTGTGTCACAACAGAGCCGCTAGGGTCATAATAGGGCCCATGCGGTGTCACAATACCGCTCCTTTATGTCACAATAGAGCCACCATGGTTTCACCATAGAGCCACGTTAGTGTCAAAATAGAGTGACTGGTGTCACAAGAGAGCCACTCTACTGTCATCATAGAAACACCGTTGTGTCACAATTGAGCCGCTAGTGTCACAAGAGAGCCCAGAGAGTGTCGCAGTAGAGCCACTCTAATATCACTGTCGAACTACTAGAGTATCATAATGGAATCACTAGTGTCACAACAGTTCCACCCGAGTGTCCCAGCAGAGCCATTATTGTGTCACAATAGGGCCACTCTAGGCTCACAATAGAGCCACTACACTGCCACAATAGCTCGTCTATAGTGTCACAATACATCCACTCTAGTGTCACGAGAAAGTCATTATTGTATCACAATGAAACATCTATAGTGCCACAGTAGAGAGCTAGAATTGTGTCACAATAGAGCCACTAGAGGGTCACAATGGAGTCACTCTATAGTCACAAGAGAGCAACTAGAGTGACACAATACAGCAGCTTTAGTGTCACAAGGGAGCCGCTGTATTCCCACAAGAGAACCACTCTAATGTCACAAGAGAGCCACTAGTGTCACAATAGAGCTACTCTAGCTTTACAATGTAGCCACCATTGTGCCACAATCGTGCCGCTACTGTCACTATAGAGCCACTCTAATGTCACAATACAGCTACAACGGTGTCACAATACAGCCACTATGGTGTCACAATACAGGCAAAATCATGTCCACATAGAGCCACTATCATGCCATCATAGAGCCACTCTAGGGTCACAGTACATCCACTATTGTGTCACAATACAGCCACTATTGCGTCACAATCAAGCAACTCCAGTGTCACAATAGAGCCATTAGTGTAACAATTAGACTGCCATTATACTGCCACAATACAGCCACTATTGTGTCACAAGAGTGCCGCCACTGAAACAATAGAGCCACTAGACTGTCAAAAGAGAAACACTGTTGTGTCACAACAGAGCCGCTAGGGTCATAATAGGGCCCATGCGATGTCACAATACCGCTCCTTTATATCACAATTGAGCCACCATGGTGTCACCATAGAACCACGTTAGTGTCACAATAGAGCGACTGGTGTCACAAGAGAGCCACTCTACTGTCAGAAACACCGTTGTGTCTCAATTTAGACGCTAGTGTCACAAGAGAGCCCAGAGAGTGTCACAATGGAGCCCAGAGAGTGTCCCAATAGAGCCACTCTAATATCACTCTAGAACACTATAGTATCACAATAGAGTCACTAGTGTCACAACAGTTCCACCCGAGTGTCCCAGCAGAGCCATTATTGTGTCACAATAGGGCCGCTCTAGGCTCACAATAGAGCCACTATACGGTCCCCATAGCACCACTAGAGTGTCACAATACTGCCACTGTAGTGTCACACTACATCCACTCTAGTGTCACAAGAAAGCCATTCTTGGGTCACAATGAAACAATTCTAGTGCCCCAGTAGAGCCACTGTTGTGTCCTAATAGATCCACTATTGTGTCACAATAGAGCCACTAGAGGGTCACAATGGAGTCACTCTATTGTCACAAGAGAGCAACTAGAGGGTCACAATACAGCAGCTATAGTGTCACAATCGAGATGCTGTAGTGTCACAAGTGAGCCACTGTAATCTCGCAAGAGAGCCACTCTAATGTCACAAGAGAGCCACTAGTGTCACAATAGAGCTACTCTAGCTTTACAATGTAGCCACCATTGTGCCACAATCGTGCCGCTACTGTCACTATAGATCCACTCTAATGTCACAATACAGCAGCTATAGGGTGTCACAATACAGCCACTATAGTGTCACAATACAGGCAAAATCATGTCCACATAGAGCTACTATCATGCCATCATAGAGCCACTCTAGGGTCACAGTACATCCACTATTGTCCACATCACAATACAGCCACTATCATGCCATCATAGAGCCACTCTAGGGTCACAGTACATCCACTATTGTGTCACAATACAGCCAGCATGGTGTCACAATCAAGCAACTCCAGTGTCACAATAGAGCCATTAGTGTAACAATTAGACTGCCATTATACTGCTACAATACAGCCACTATTGTGTCACTACATTGCCGCCACTGAAACAATAGAGCCACTAGACTGTCAAAAGAGAAACACTGTTGTGTCACAACAGAGCCGCTAGGGTCATAATAGGGCCCATGCGGTGTAACAATACCGCTCCTTTATGTCACAATAGAGCCACCATGCTGTCACCATAGAGCCACGTTAGTTTCACAATAGGGCGACTGGTGTCACAATAGAGCCACTCTACTGTCATCGCAGAAACACCGTTGTGTCACAATTGAGCCCCTAGTGTCACAAGAGAGCCCAGAGAGTGTCGCAATGGGGCCCCTAGAGTGACGCAATAGAGCCACTTTAATATCACTGTCAAACCACTAGAGCATCACAATAGAGTCTCTCGTGTCGCAACAGTTCCACCTGAGTGTCCCCGCAGAGCCATTATTGTGTCACAATAGAGCCACTCTAGGCTCACAATAGAGCCACTATGGGGTCACAATGGAGTGATTCTAGTGTCACAAGAGAGTAAGTATAGTGTAACAATAGAGCAACTCTTGTGTCACAATACAGCAGCTATAGGGTCACAATAGACTCTGTAATATCACAAGTGAGCCACGGTAATTTTACAATAGAGCCGCTAGTGTCACAAGTGAGCCACTATTATGTCACAATACAGGCAGCGTGGTGTCACAATAGAGCCACTATTGTGTCACAACAGAGTCACAGGAACAAAAATTAGATTGCTGTTATACTGCCACAATACAGCCATCAATGTGTCACAATAGTTCTGCCACTGAAACAATAGAGCCACTAGACTGTCAAAAGAGAAACACTCTTGTGTCACAACAGAGCCGCTAGGGTCATAATAGGGCCCATGCGGTGTCACAATACAGCTCCTTTTTGTCACAATAGAGCCACCATGGTGTCGCCATAGAGCCACGTTAGTGTCACAATAGAGCGACTAGTGTCACAAGAGAGCCACTCTACTGTCAGCATAGAAACTCTGTTGTGTCCCAATTGAGCCGCTAGTGTCACAAGAGAGCCCACAGAGTGTCACAATGGAGCCCAGAGAGTGTCCCAATAGAGCCACTCTAATATCACTGTCGAACTACTAGAGTATCATACTGGAATCACTAGTGTCACAACAGTTCCACCCGAGTGTCCCAGCAGAGCCATTATTGTGTCACAATAGGGCCACTCTAGGCTCACAATAGAGCCACTATACTGTCACAATAGCTCCTCTATAGTGTCACAGTACATCCACTCTAGTGTCACGAGAAAGTCATTATTGTATCACAATGAAACATCTATAGTGCCACAGTAGAGAGTAACAATTGTGTCACAATAGAGCCACTAGAGGGTCACAATGGAGTCACTCTATAGTCACAAGAGAGCAACTAGCGTGTCACAATACAGCAGCTATAGTGTCACAAGGGAGCCACTGTATTCTCACAAGAGAGCCACTCTATTGTCACAAGTGAGCCACTAGTGTCACAATAGAGGTACTGAAGCTGCACAATGCAGCCACCACTGTGCCACAATAGTGCCGCTAGTGTAACAATAGAGCCACTCGAATGTCACAATTCAGCTACAATGGTGTCAAAATAGAGCCAATATTGTGTCACAATACAGCCACTACTGTGTCACAATCAAGCAACTCTAGTGGCACAAAAGAGACACTAGTGCAACAATTAGATAGCCATTATACTGCCACCATACAGCCACTATTGTGTCACAATAGTGCCGCCTCTGCAACATAAGAGCCACTAGACTGTCAAAAGAGAAACACTATTGAGTCACAACAGAGACACTTGGGTCATAATAGTGCATCAAGGGTATCACAATAGAGCTCCTTTATATCACAATAGAGCCACCATGGTGTCACTCTAGAGCCACGTTAGTGTCAAAATAGAGCAACTAGTGTCACAATAGAGCCACTCTACTGTCATCATAGAAACACCATTGTGTCCCAATTGAGCCGCTAGTGTCACAAGAGAGCACAGAGAGTGTCACAATGGAGCCCAGAGAGTGTCGCAGTAGAGCCACTTTAATATCACTCTAGAACACTAGAGTATCACAATAGAGTCCCTAGTGTCACAACAGTTCCACCCGAGTGTCCCAGCAGAGCCATTATTGTGTCACAATAGGGCCGCTCTAGGCTCACAATAGAGCCACTATACTGTCCCCATAGCAGCACTAGAGTGTCACAATACTGCCACTGTAGTGTCACACTGCATCCACTCTAGTGTCACAAGAAAGCCATTCTTGTGTCACAAGGAAACAATTAGAGTGCCCCAGTAGAGCCACTGTTGTGTCCTAATAGATCCACTATTGTGTCACAATAGAGCCACTAGAGGGTCACAATGGAGTCACTCTATTGTCACAAGAGAGCAACTAGAGGGTCACAATACAGCAGCTATAGTGTCACAATCGAGATGCTGTAGTGTCACAAGTGAGCCACTGTAATCTCGCAAGAGAGCCACTCTAATGTCACAAGAGAGCCACTAGTGTCACAATAGAGCTACTCTAGCTTTACAATGTAGCCACCATTGTGCCACAATCGTGCCGCTACTGTCACTATAGAGCCACTCTAATGTCACAATACAGCTACAATGGTGTCACAATACAGCCACTATGGTGTCACAGTACAGGCAAAATCATGTCCACATAGAGCCACTATCGTGTCATCATAGAGCCACTCTAGGTTCACAGTACATCCACTATTGTGTCACAATACAGCCACTATTGTGTCACAATCAAGCAACTCCAGTGTCACAATAGAGCCATTAGTCTAACAATTAGACTGCCATTATACTGCTACAATACGGCCACTATTGTGTCACTACATTGCCGCCACTGAAACAATACAGCCACTAGACTGTCAAAAGACAAACACGGTTGTGTCACAACAGAGCTGCTAGGGTCATAATAGGGCCCATGCGGTGTCACAATACCGCTCCTTTATGTCACAATAGAGCCACCATGGTGTCACCATAGAGCCACGTTAGTGTCACAATAGAGCGACTAGTGTCACAATAGAGCCACTCTACTGTCAGAAACACCGTTGTGTCACAATTGAGCCACTAGTGTCACAAGAGAGCCCAGAGAGTGTCACAATGGGGCCCCTAGAGTGACGTAAGAGAGCCACTTTAATATCACTGTCAAACCACTATAGCATCAAAAAAGAGTCACTCGTGTTGCAACAGTTCCACTAGAGTGTCCCAGCAGAGCCATTATTGTGTCACAATAGAGCCACTCTAGGCTCACAATAGAGCCACTATGGGGTCACAATGGAGTGATTCTAGTGTCACAAGAGAGTAAGTATAGTGCAACAATAGAGCAACTATTGTGTCACAATACAGCAGCTATGGGGTCACAATAGACACTGTAATATCACAAGTCAGCCACGGTAATTTTACAATAGAGCCGCTCAAGGGTCACAAGTGAGCCACTATTATGTCACAATACAGGCAGCGTGGTGTCTCAATAGAGCCACTATTGTGTCACAATAGAGTCACTAGTACAATAATTAGATTGCTGTTATACTGCCACAATACAGCCACCAATGTGTCACAATAGTGCCGCCACTGAAACAATAGAGCCACTAGACTGTCAAAAGAGAAACACTGTTGTGTCACAACGGAGCCGCTAGGGTCATAATAGGGCCCATGCGGTGTCACAATACAGCTCCTTTTTGTCACAATAGAGCCACCATGGTGTAACAATAGAGCCACGTTAGTGTCACAATAGAGCGACTAGTGACACAATAGAGCCACTCTACTGTCATCATAGAAACTCTGTTGTGTCCCAACTGAGCTGCTAGTGTCACAAGAGAGCCCAGAGAGTCTCACAATGGAGCCCAGAGAGTGTCCCAATAGAGCCACTCTAATATCACTGTCGAACTACTAGAGTATCATACTGGAATCACTAGTGTCACAACAGTTCCACCCGAGTGTCCCAGCAGAGCCATTATTGTGTCACAATAGGGCCACTCTAGGCTCACAATAGAGCCACTATACTGTCACAATAGCTCCTCTATAGTGTCACAGTACATCCACTCTAGTGTCACGAGAAAGTCATTATTGTATCACAATGAAACATCTATAGTGCCACAGTAGAGAGTCACAATTGTGTCACAATAGAGCCACTAGAGTGTCACAATGAAGTCACTCTATAGTCACAAGAGAGCAACTAGCGTGTCACAATACAGCAGCTATAGTGTCACAAGGGAGCCACTGTATTCTCACAAGAGAGCCACTCTAATGTCACAAGTGAGCCACTACTGTCACAATAGAGGTACTGAAGCTGCACAATGCAGCCACCACTGTGCCACAATAGTGCCGCTAGTGTAACAATAGAGCCACTCAAATGTCACAATTCAGCTACAATGGTGTCAAAATAGAGCCAATATTGTGTCACAATACAGCCGCTACTGTGTCACAAGAGAGCAACTCTACTGGCACAATAGAGCCACTAGTGCAACAATTAGACTGCCATTATACTGCCACAATACAGCCACTATTGTGTCACAATAGTGCTTCCACTGCAACATAAGAGCCACTAGACTGTCAAAAGAGAAACACTGTTGAGTCACAACAGAGCCTCTTGGGTCATAATAATGCATCAAGGGTGTCACAATAGAGCTCCTTTATATCACAAGAGAGCCACCATGGTGTCACTCTAGCGCCACGTTAGTGTCACAATAGAGCAACTAGTGTCACAATAGAGCCACTCTACTGTCATCATAGAAACACCATTGTGTCCCAATTGAGCCGCTAGTGTCACAAGAGAGCACAGAGAGTGTCACAATGGAGCCCAGAGAGTGTCGCAGTAGCGCCACTCTATTTTAACTCTAGAACACTAGAGTATCACAATAGAGTCCCTAGTGTCACAACAGTTCCACCCGAGTGTCCCAGCAGAGCCATTATTGTGTCACAATAGGGCCGCTCTAGGCTCACAATAGAGCCACTATACTGTCCCCATAGCAGCTCTAGAGTGTCACAATACTGCCACTGTAGTGTCACACTGCATCCACTCTAGTGTCACAAGAAAGCCATTCTTGTGTCACAATGAAACAATTAGAGTGCCCCAGTAGAGCCACTGTTGTGTCCTAATAGATCCACTATTGTGTCACAATAGAGCCACTAGAGGGTCACAATGGAGTCACTCTATTGTCACAAGAGAGCAACTAGAGGGTCACAATACAGCAACTATAGTGTCACAATAGAGATGCTGTAGTGTCACAAGTGAGCCACTGTAATCTCGCAAGAGAGCCACTGTAATGTCACAAGAGAGCCACTAGTGTCACAATAGAGCTACTCTAGCTTTACAATGTAGCCACCATTGTGCCACAATCGTGCCACTACTGTCACTATAGAGCCACTCTAATGTCACAATACAGCTACAATGGTGTCACAATACAGCCACTATGGTGTCACAGTACAGGCAAAATCATGTCCACAGAGAGCCACTATCATGTCATCATAGAGCCACTCTAGGGTCACAGTACATCCACTATTGTGTCACAATACAGCCACTATTGTGTCACAATCAAGCAACTCCAGTGTCACAATAGAGCCATTAGTGTAACAATTAGACTGCCATTATACTGCTACAATACGGCCACTATTGTGTCACTACATTGCCGCCACTGAAACAATACAGCCACTAGACTGTCAAAAGAGAAACACTGTTGTGTCACAACAGAGCTGCTAGGGTCATAATAGGGCCCATGCGGTGTCACAATAGAGCGACTAGTGTCACAATAGAGCCACTCTACTGTCAGAAATACCGTTTTGTCACAATTGACCCCCTAGTGTCACAAGAGAGCCCAGAGAGTGTCGCAATGGGGCCCCTTGAGTGACGTAAGAGAGCCACTTTAATATCACTGTCAAACCAGTATAGCATCACAATAGAGTCGCTCGTGTTGCAACAGTTCCACTAGAGTGTCCCCGCAGAGCCATTATTGTGTCACAATAGAGCCACTCTAGGCTCACAATAGAGCCACTATGGGGTCACAATGGAGTGATTCTAGTGTTAAAGAGGGCAACTATAGTGTAACAATAGAGCTACTATTGTGTCACAATACAGCAGCTATAGGGTCACCATAGACTCTGTAATATCACAAGTCAGCCCCGGTAATTTTACAATAGAGCCGCTAGTGTCACAAGTGAGCCACTATTATGTCACAATACAGGCAGCGTGGTGTCACAATAGAGCCACTATTGTGTCACAATAGAGTCACTGGTACAATAATTAGATTGCTGTTATACTGCCACAATACAGCCACCAATGTGTCACAATAGTGCCGCCACTGAAACAATAGAGCCACTAGACTGTCAAAAGAGAAACACTGTTGTGTCACAACAGAGCCGCTAGGGTCATAATAGGGCCCATGCGGTGTCACAATACAGCTCCTTTTTGTCACAATAGAGCCACCATGGTGTCACCATAGAGCCACGTTAGTGTCTCAATAGAGCGACTAGTGTCACAATAGAGCCACTCTACTGTCATCATAGTAACACCGTTGTGTCCCAATTGAGCCGCTAGTGTCACAAGAGAGCCCAGAGAGTGTCACAATGGAGCCCAGAGAGTGTCCCAATAGAGCCACTCTAATATCACTGTCGAACTACTAGAGTATCATACTGGAATCCCTAGTGTCACAACAGTTCCACCCGAGTGTCCCAGCAGAGCCATTATTGTGTCACAATAGGGCCACTCTAGGCTCACAATAGAGCCACTATACTGTCACAATAGCTCCTCTATAGTGTCACAGTACATCCACTCTAGTGTCACGAAAAAGTCATTATTGTATCACAATGAAACACCTATAGTGCCACAGTAGAGAGTCACAATTGTGTCACAATAGAGCCACTAGAGTGTCACAATGGAGTCACTCTATAGTCACAAGAGAGCAACTAGCGTGTCACAATACAGCAGCTATAGTGTCACAAAGGAGCCACTGTATTCTCACAAGAGAGCCACCTAATGTCACAAGTGAGCCACTAGTGTCACAATAGACGCACTGAAGCTCCAAGGTGGCACAATGTAGCCACCACTGTGCCACAATAGTGCAGCTAGTGTAACAATAGAGCCACTCTAATGTCACAATTCAGCTACAATGGTGTCAAAATAGAGCCAATATTGTGTCACAATACAGCCACTATTGTGTCACAAGAAAGCAACTCTAGTGGCACAAAAGAGCCACTAGTGCAACAATTAGATAGCCATTATACTGCCACAATACAGCCACTATTGTGTTACAGTTGTGCCGCCACTGAAACAGTAGAGCCACCTTGGTGTCACAATAGAACAACGTTAGTGTCACAGTAGAGCAACTAGTGTCACAATAGAGCCACTCTACTGTCATCATACAAACACCATTGTGTCCCAATTGAGCCGCTAGTGTCACACGAGAGCCCAGAGGGTGTCACAATGGAGCCCGGAGAGTGTCGCAGTAGAGCCACTCTAATATCACTCTAGAACACTAGAGTATCACAATAGAGTCCCTAGTGTCACAACAGTTCCACCCGAGTGTCCCAGCAGAGGCATTATTTTGTCACAATAGGGCCGCTCTAGGCTCACAATAGAGCCACTATACTGTCCCCATAGCACCTCTAGAGTGTCACAATACTGCCACTGTAGTGTCACACTGCATCCACTCTAGTGTCACAAGAAAGCCATTCTTGTGTCACAATGAAACAATTAGAGTGCCCCAGTAGAGCCACTGTTGTGTCCTAATAGATCCACTATTGTTTCACAATAGAGCCACTAGAGGGTCACAATGGAGTCACTCTATTGTCACAAGAGAGCAACTAGAGGGTCACAATACAGCAGCTATAGTGTCACAATAGAGATGCTGTAGTGTCACAAGTGAGCCACTGTAATCTCGCAAGAGAGCCACTCTAATGTCACAAGAGAGCCACTAGTGTCACAATAGAGCTACTCTAGCTTTACAATGTAGCCACTATTGTGCCACAATCGTGCCGCTACTGTCACTATAGATCCACTCTAATGTCACAATACAGCTACAATGGTGTCACAATACAGCCACTATGGTGTCACAGTACAGGCAAAATCATGTCCACATAGAGCCACTATCATGTCATCATAGAGCCACTCTAGGGTCACAGTACATCCAGTATCGTGTCACAATACAGCCACTATTGTGTCACAATCAAGCAACTCCAGTGTCACAATAGAGCCATTAGTGTAACAATTAGACTGCCATTATACTGCCACAATACAGCCACTATTGTGTCACTACATTGCCGCCACTGAAACAATAGAGCCACTAGACTGTCAAAAGAGAAACACTGTTGTGTCACAACAGAGCCGCTAGAGTCATAACAGGGCCCATGCGGTGTCACAATACCGCTCCTTTATGTCACAATAGAGCCACCATGCTGTCACCATAGAGCCACGTTAGTGTCACAATAGAGCGACTAGTGTCACAATAGAGCCTCTCTACTGTCAGAAACACCGTTGTGTCACAATTGAGCCACTAATGTCACAAGAGAGCCCAGAGAGTGTCACAATGGGGCCCCTAGAGTGACGTAATAGAGCCAGTTTTGATGCCGTTTGGTTTACTGCCTTTTTTCTTTTATATGTTCTCTGTACTCTTTGCACATATATTTGTAGCTCTGTAGCTTACTGTATTAATAGCTAGTTTTTCCAGTACTTTTCCATGGTCTTTCCCTAAGCAGAAAGACAAAACAAATTCCAGAGCTCCAAGCCCCAGGGGGCTGCAAGGCCCTGTCCTATCTCGGTTCTTTCTGGGAACCAAGGCCGAGAACAACTCTGAGGTACATTTTCATAAACAAAGAAGAGCCAGTGCTGAGAGGGGGGCTCCAGAGAAAGGGCTGGACGTGGGGGGGGAATTGAATCACCACTTGTTCTCCTTATTGGTGCTTTTAATCAATTATGCTCATTTCCTAAAAGCTATAAATATGTACTCACCCCTGGAGGGGAGGGCTTTTATGGACACCTTTCCATAACTGCTCCTGAAGACCTTCAAAATAAAGATCCCCTTTTATATTACCTCCTTGCTAAAATGATCTCGAGTTTCTTTTCAGGCTGGGGGAAAAGGCAACAGTTA
Source organism: Eopsaltria australis (assembly GCA_034509425.1). Taxonomy (NCBI): domain Eukaryota; kingdom Metazoa; phylum Chordata; class Aves; order Passeriformes; family Petroicidae; genus Eopsaltria; species Eopsaltria australis. Next base: position 14,759 of record JAVTVJ010011710.1, read on the forward strand.
TTTGGCACACCCAGAAGGGACACGAGAACCTGGTACCCTTCCTCTGGACCGAAAACATCCTGCAAGGAATTCCTTTCTGACAACAATCTAAAGAATTCCCTGCCACGGGCCTGAGGTCGAGACACCATGGTTCCAAGATCCCACAGGAGGTAGTATAAAGGTGGTTCTTTTCATTGTGTAGTGTGTAGTTTGTATGTGTGTGTATTGTTTATGTATTGTGTATCTGTTTAAAGTCAGTAATTGTTAGTGATCCCAGGACAACCTGGCATGGTGGTGAGAGAATTTGCTTTTGAAATCATTTCTCCAAGTTTTTCCTGTTGCCGATTTTCCAACCTGCTCCCGAGATCAGCTGGTGGGGAGGAGGCAGGTGTGTGATCTTGGCTGAGATTGTTCACTGGTGGAGAAAAGCAAATCACAGTGCGAAAGTTTATTTCATGTTTAGCACATGCGAGTTTTGAATTGAAAGCTGGCCTGGAGACATCTGGGCATGGAGCGGCCGGGGGAGGCCTGGTCTGCTTCTTGGTAGGAGGCGGGGGATGGGCCCCGCTTCCTACAGGTTTGTGGAGTGGCTGGGTGTCCAGCCTGCTCCTTGGTGGGAGGCTGGGGAGGGATTCCCACTTCCTACAGGTTTGTGGAGCGGCTGGTTGTCCAGCCTGCTCCTTGGTGGGAGGCTGGGGAGGGATTCCCACTTCCTACAGGTTTGTGGAGCGGCTGGGTGTCCAGCCTGCTCCTTGGTGGGAGGCGAGTGAGAAATCCTCGCTTCCTACAGGTCTGTGGAGCGGCTGGGTGTCCAGCCTGCTCCTTAGTGGGAGGCGAGGGAGAGATCCTCGCTTCCAGCAAGTTTTGTGGAGCGGCCGAGAAAGCTCGGTTCACACCATTGTAAGGGAAGGGGGAGAAGCCCCCACTTTCTATGTTCCATCTGTAAAAAGTTTTTTCCAAGATTTTAAGGCAAGAGAGACTCCTGGACTCCCGGGACGGCTCCGCGAGCAGGGCGTTCACTCCCCCGTGACAGAAGCGGGGCACCAGCCGCTCTGAGAGGGGCGGAGGTGATTCCTGCCATTGCCCTGGTGACAGCCGGGGGATGCACGGGGGAGCGGTCCCAGGAAGCGAACCGGGACCGGGGCCGCCGCTGCGCTGCTTCGGCCCTGCTCTGGCGGAGGGGGGGCCGCCGCTGCGCGGCCACGGCCCGGCTCACTCGCTGCCCCTGGGCCCCGCCCGCACCGGCCCGGAGCGGGCCGGGAGTGTGAGATCTACGGGAAGGAACGGCCCTATCGCACTTTCCACAGTAATGAGTTTTATTTTAAAGACGCCCGAGAGCCACTGTGAGCAGCAGCACGGGCCGAGCACGGGCGAGCTGGGGGTGCCCCTGGGCGGGGATGCCTGCATGCCGCGCCTGTCCCCGGCCGTGCGAGGGCAGTGAGCGCTCTTTGTCTGCTCTGGTAGGCACTCAAAAGGAGAACACCGAGCCCGAAGAACAAGAAGCCGTTTTTAGGCTCCCTTAAACCATGCTATAAGTAAGCAGAGTCCTGTGTTAACAAGTATCTTAGGATGGTTTACTGAGTTAAATTTGTAGAAGACCTTCTCCTGTATCCCTGTGAGTAAAAAGGACCAAGGACTCTTTACTATTATGTAAAATAATCCTGAAACTAGAGAACTAGGGCAGTCAGCAACTGAAAATTGCTGCATCCAACCAGCAGCCAAGAATTGATACATCCAACAGTTGCATGCAACCCACTGTAAGTTTGTTCTGTGAACATGGAGGACATGGACCCTATGCCATGCTACTGAAACTAGATAATGTTATTCTGAAAACGTTTGCTGTCAATCCTAGTATGTCTCTGTTCCCAGCATTAGCTGATAATGTATCTAAGTTTGACTGTTTGCAGACCATGGAAGAAGCCTATTCCAGCAGAGCAGATCTGAAGGATATGCCAGACTGAGAGCTGTATGCAGCTGAGAGCAGCTTCGTGCGAGATGGCAAACAAAAGACAGGTTATGCAGTGACAGCCACGAACCAGGTAACCATGAGAAAAGTGTTACCATCAAATGTACCATCACAAAAAGCTGAACTGATTATATCAATGAAAGATCTAGAACTGAGCAAAGTCATCTGGAAAGAAGGAAGGAAAACTAACAACTATTCAAACCTGGAGACTGAGTCTATGTTGAATGGAGGGACAGTAACCTTACGAGCTGAGTTGAAAGGGTCATTCCAAGTCCTGACTACCCTCACCAAATCCAAAGCTGCTGGCAGAGAGCCTTGAATTCACTGCTCTAGAGTTAAGAAGATGTCTGCTCCATAGACAACCAGAAAACAGAAACTGATACAAATTGAGATGATATGATTTAAACTGTTCTTTTGTACCTCTTATCTGTACAGTTAGTAACCATGATTCAAATTTAGTCCTAAAACTTGCATGTAACTCTAGTCCAAAATGTATCCAAAAACTCTTCATAAGGACAACTTGTCAAAGTGATATTGGATATGAGAATCTGGCCTGGTAAGTTTTGCCCCAAGATAAAGATTGGGCCTGTGCCCATGGGGCTGTGATTCCAAATGAAATGTTTAATCATATTAAGAGCTGTTGACAAAACAAAATCGCTCTTAATTTCCTACTAGCCACAAAATCATTAATACTGGTTGTTGTTCTTATGCACATCCGAGTGAAAATTTTTTTTAGAAATTTGGTTAAAACTTGAAAGCAAACTCAAATTCTACACCAAGTAACTCTCAAAAAAGCCTACGGAACCTTGAATATCTTCAGTACACTCACTTCATGGTTACCAAACTGAACCTAGATAAAAGAAATGTTCATAGTAGCTGTAGTTATAATTGGCATCTGTATAACAACTAGTGGGATAGCCAGTTGTATAAACCAGAGGTATAGTTAAATGCAAAGCAGAGACTAGACAAGATAGAGTCTTGTTAGTCTCTAAAAAAGGGGGGAATGATGCCGTTTGGTTTACTGCCTTTTTTCTTTTATATGTTCTCTGTACTCTTTGCACATATATTTGTAGCTCTGTAGCTTACTGTATTAATAGCTAGTTTTTCCAGTACTTTTCCATGGCCTTTCCCTAAGCAGAAAGACAAAACAAATTCCAGAGCTCCAAGCCCCAGGGGGCTGCAAGGCCCTGTCCTATCTCGGTTCTTCCTGTGAACCAAGGCCGAGAACAACTCTGAGGTACATTTTCATAAACAAAGAAGAGCCAGTGCTGAGAGGGGGGCTCCAGAGAAAGGGCTGGACCTGGGGGGGGAATTGAATCACCACTTGTTCTCCTTATTGGTGCTTTTAATCAGTTATGCTAATTTCCTAAAAGCTATAAATATGTACTCACCCCTGGAGGGGAGGGCTTTTATGGACACCTTTCCATAACTGCTCCTGAAGACCTTAAAAATAAGAATCCCCTTTTATATTACCTCCTTGCTAAAATGATCTGGAGTTCCTTTTCCAGGCTGGGGGAAAAGGCAACACTTTAATATCACTGTCAAACCACTATAGCATCACAATAGAGTCACTCGTGTTGCAACAGTTCCACTAGAGTGTCCCAGCAGAGCCATTATTGTGTCACAATAGAGCCACTCTAGGCTCACAATAGAGCCACTATGGGGTCACAATGGAGTGATTCTAGTGTCACAAGAGATCAACTATAGTGTAACAATTGAGCAACTATTGTGTCACAGCAGCTAGAGGGTCACAATAGACACTGTAATATCACAAGTCAGCCACGGTAATTTTACAATAGAGCCGCTCAAGGGTCACAAGTGAGCCACTATTATGACACAATACAGCCAGCATGGTGTCACAATAGAGCCACTATTCTGTCACATTAGAGTCACTGGTACAAAAATTAGACTGCTGTTATACTGCTACAATACAGCCATCAATGTGTCACAATAGTGCCGCCACTGCAACAATAGAGCCACTAGACTGTCAAAAGAGAAACACTGTTGTGTCACAACAGAGCCGCTAGGGTCATAAAAGGGCCCATGAGATGTCAAAATACCGCTCCTTTATGTCACAATAGAGCCACCATGGTGTCACCAAAGAGCCACGTTAGTGTCACAATAGAGCAACTAATGTCACAATAGAGCCACTCTACTGTCATCATAGAAACACCATTGTGTCCCAATTGAGCTGCTAGTGTCACAAGAGAGCCCAGAGAGTGTCACAATGGAGCCCAGAGAGTGTCGCAGTAGAGCCACTCTAACATCACTCTAGAACACTAGAGTATCACAATAGAGTCCCTAGTGTCACAACAGTTCCACCCGAGTGTCCCAGCAGAGCCATTATTGTGTCACAATAGGGCCGCTCTAGGCTCACAATAGAGCCACTATACTGTCCCCATAGCACCACTAGAGTGTCACAATACTGGCACTGTAGTGTCACACTACATCCACTCTAGTGTCACAAGAAAGCCATTCTTGTGTCACAATGAAACAATTATAGTGCCCCAGTAGAGCCACTGTTGTGTCCTAATAGATCCACTATTGTGTCACAATAGAGCCACTAGAGGGTCACAATGGAGTCACTCTGTTGTCACAAGAGAGCAACTAGAGTGTCACAATACAGCAGCTAGAGTGTCACAATAGAGATGCTGTAGTGTCACAAGTGAGCCACTGTAATCTCTCAAGAGAGCCACTCTAATGTCACAAGAGAGCCACTAGTGTCACAATAGAGCTACTCTAGCTTTACAATGTAGCCACCATTGTGCCACAATCGTGCCGCTACTGTCACTATAGAGCCACTCTAATGTCACAATGCAGCCACTATGGTGTCACAATACAGGCAGAATCATGTCCACATAGAGCCACTATCATGCCATCATAGAGCCACTCTAGGGTCACAGTACATCCACTATTGTGTCACAATACAGCCACTATTGTGTCACAATCAAGCAACTCCAATGTCACAATAGAGCCATTAGTCTAACAATTAGACTGCCATTATACTGCCACAATACGGCCACTATTGTGTCACTGCATTGCCGCCACTGAAACAATAGAGCCACAAGACTGTCGAAAGAGAAACACTGTTGTGTCACAACAGAGCCGCTAGGGTCATAATAGGGCCCATGCGGTGTCACAATACCGCTCCTTTATGTCACAATAGAGCCACCATGGTGTCACCATAGAGCCACGTTAGTGTCACAATAGAGCGACTAGTGTCACAATAGAGCAACTCTACTGTCAGAAATTCCGTTGTGTCACAATTGAGCCACTAGTGTCACGAGAGAGCCCAGAGAGTGTCACAATGGGGCCCCTAGAGTGACGTAAGAGAGGCACTTTAATATCACTGTCAAACCACTATAGCATCACAATAGAGTCACTCGTGTCGCAACAGTTCCACTAGAGTGTCCCAGCAGAGCCATTATTGTGTCACATAAGGGCCGCTCTAGTCTCACAATAGAGCCACTATGGGGTCACAATGGAGTGATTCTAGTGTCACAAGAGAGTAAGTATAGTGTAACAATAGAGCAACTCTTGTGTCACAATACAGCAGCTATAGGGTCACAATAGACACTGTAAAATCACAAGTCAGCCCCTGTAATTTTACAATAGAGCCACTCAAGGGTCACAAGTGAGCCACTCTTATGTCACAATACAGCCAGCATGGTGTCACAATAGAACCTCTATTCTGTCATAATAGAGTCACTGGTACAAAAATTAGACTGCTGTTATGCTGCCACAATACAGCCACCAATGTGTCACAATAGTTCCGCCACTGAAACAATAGAGCCACTAGACTGTCAAAAGAGAAACACTGTTGTGTCACAACAGAGCCGCTAGGGTAATAAGGCCCATGCGGTGTCACAATACCGCTCCTTTATGTCACAATAGAGCCACCATGGTGTCACCATAGAGCCACGTTAGTGTCACAATAGAGCGACTAGTGTCACAATAGAGCCACTCTACTGTCATCATAGAAACACCGTTGTGTCCCAATTGAGCCACTAGTGTCACAAGAGAACCCAGAGAATGTCACAATGGAGCCCAGAGAGTGTCCCAATAGAGCCACTCTAATATCACTGTCGAACTACTAGAGTATCATAATGGAATCACTAGTGTCGCATCAGTTCCACCCGAGTGTCCCTGCCGAGCCATTATTGTGTCACAATAGGGCCACTCTAGGCTCACAATAGAGCCACTATACTGTCACAATAGCTTCTCTATAGTGTCACAGTACATCCACTCTAGTGTCACGAGAAAGTCATTATTGTATCACAATGAAACATCTATAGTGCCACAGTAGAGAGTCACAATTGTGTCACAATAGAGCCACTAGAGGGTCACAATGGAGTCACTCTATTGTCACAAGAGAGCAACTAGCGTGTCACAATACAGCAGCTATAGTGTCACAATAGGGCCACTCTAGGCTCACAATAGAGCCACTATACTGTCACAATAGCTTCTCTATAGTGTCAGAGTACATCCACTCTAGTGTCACGAGAAAGTCATTATTGTATCACAATGAAACATCTATAGTGCCACAGTAGAGAGTAACAATTGTGTCACAATAGAGCCACTAGAGGGTCACAATGGAGTCACTCTATAGTCACAAGAGAGCAACTAGCGTGTCACAATACAGCAGCTATCGTGTCACAAGGGAGCCACTGTATTCTCACAAGAGAGCCACTCTAATGTCACAAGTGAGTCACTAGTGTTACAATAGAGGTACTGAAGCTCCACAATGTAGCCACCACTGTGCCACAATAGTGCCGCTACTGTGACTATAGAGCCACTCGAATGTCACAATTCAGCTACAATGGTGTCAAAATAGAGCCAATATTGTGTCACAATACAGCCACTACTGTGTCACAAGAAAGCAACTCTAGTGGCACAAAAGAGCCACTAGTGCAACAATTAGATAGCCATTATACTGCCACAATACAGCCACCAATGTGTCATAATAGTGCCGCCACTGCAACATAAGAGCCACTAGACTGTCAAAAGACAAACACTGTTGTGTCACAACAGAGCCACTTGGGTCATAATAGTGCATCAAGGGTATCACAATAGAGCTCCTTTATGTCACAATACAGCCACCATGGTGTCACCATAGAGCCACATTAGTGTCACAATAGAGCAACTAGTGTAACAATAGAGCCACTCTACTGTCATCATAGAAACACCATTGTGTCCCAATTGAGCCGCTAGTGTCACAAGAGAGCACAGAGAGTGTCACAATGGAGCCCAGAGAGTGTCGCAGTAGAGCCACTCTAATACCACTCTAGAACACTAGTGTATCACAATAGAGTCACTCGTGTCGCAACAGTTCCACTAGAGTGTCCCAGCAGAGCCATTATTGTGTCACAATAGAGCCACTCTAGGCTCACAATAGAGCCACTATGGGGTCACAATGGAGTGATTCTAGTGTCACAAGAGAGTAAGTATAGTGTAACAATAGAGCAACTACTGTGTCACAGCAGCTATAGGGTCACAATAGACACTGTAATATCACAAGTCAGCCCCGGTAATTTTACAATAGAGCCGCTAGTGTCACAAGTGAGCCACTATTATGTCACAATACAGCCAGCATGGTGTCACAATAGAGCCACTATTGTGTCACAATAGAGTCACTGGTACAAAAATTAGACTGCTGTTATACTGCCACAATACAGCCACCAATGTGTCACAATAGTTCCGCCACTGAAACAATAGAGCCAGTAGACTGTCAAAAGAGAAACACTGTTGTGTCACAACAGAGCCACTTGGGTCATAATAGGGCCAATGCGGTGTCACAATACCGCTCCTTTATGTCACAATAGAGCCACCATGGTGTCACCCTAGAGCCACGTTAGTGTCACAATAGAGCAACTAGTGTAACAATAGAGCCACTCTACTGTCATCATAGAAACACCATTGTGTCCCAATTGAGCCGCTAGTGTCACAAGAGAGCCCAGAGAGTGTCACAATGGAGCCCAGAGAGTGTCGCAGTAGAGCCACTCTAATATCACTCTAGAACACTAGAGTATCACAATAGAGTCCCTAGTGTCACAACAGTTCCACTGGAGTGTCCCTGCAGAGCCATTATTGTGTCACAATAGGGCCGCTCTAGGCTCACAATAGAGCCACTATACTGTCCCCATAGCACCACTAGAGTGTCACAATACTGCCACTGTAGTGTCACACTACATCCACTCTAGTGTCACAAGAAAGCCATTCTTGTGTCACAATGAAACAATTAGAGTGCCCCAGTAGAGCCACTGTTGTGTCCTAATAGATCCACTATTGTGTCACAATAGAGCCACTAGAGGGTCACAATGGAGTCACTCTATTGTCACAAGAGAGCAACTAGAGGGTCACAATACAGCAGCTATAGTGTCACAATAGAGATGCTGTAGTGTCACAAGTGAGCCACAGTAATCTCGCAAGAGAGCCACTCTAATGTCACAAGAGAGCCACTAGTGTCACAATAGAGCTACTCTAGCTTTACAATGTAGCCACCATTGTGCCACAATCGTGCCGCTACTGTCACTATAGAGCCACTCTAATGTCACAATACAGCTACAATGGTGTCACAATACAGCCACTATGGTGTCACAGTACAGGCAAAATCATGTCCACATAGAGCCACTATCATGCCATCATAGAGCCACTCTAGGGTCACAGTACATCCACTATTGTGTCACAATACAGCCACTATTGTGTCACAATCAAGCAACTTCAGTGTCACAATAGAGCCATTAGTGTAACAATTAGACTGCCATTATACTGCTACAATACGGCCACTATTGTGTCACTACAGTGCCGCCACTGAAACAATAGAGCCACTAGACTGTCAAAAGAGAAACACTGTTGTGTCACAACAGAGCCGCTAGGGTCATAATAGGGCCCATGCGGTGTCACAATACCGCTCCTTTATGTGACAATAGAGCCACCATGCTGTCACCATAGAGCCACGTTAGTGCCACAATAGAGCGACTAGTGTCACAATAGAGCAACTCTACTGTCAGAAACACCGTTGTGTCACAATTGAGCCACTAGTGTCACAAGAGAGCCCAGAGAGTGTCACAATGGGGCCCCTAGAGTGACGTAAGAGAGCCTCTTTAATATCATTGTCAAACCACTATAGCATCACAAGAGAGTCACTCGTGTCGCAACAGTTCCACTAGAGTGTCCCAGCAGAGCCATTATAGTGTCACAATAGAGCCACTCTAGGCTCACAATAGAGCCACTATGGGGTCACAATGGAGTGATTCTAGTGTCACAAGAGAGGAAGTATAGTGTAACAATAGAGCAACTCTTGTGTCACAATACAGCAGCTATAGGGTCACAATAGACACTGTAAAATCACAAGTCAGCCCCGGTAATTTTACAATAGAGCCGCTCAAGGGTCACAAGTGAGCCACTATTATGTCACAATACAGCCAGCATGGTGTCACAATAGAGCCACTATTCTTTCACAATAGAGTCACTGGTACAATAATTAGACTGCTTTTATACTGCCACAATACAGCCACCAATGTGTCACAATAGTGCCGCCACTGAAACAATAGAGCCACTGGACTGTCAAAAGAGAAACACTGTTGTGTCACAACAGAGCCACTTGGGTCATAATAGGGCCAATGCGGTGTCACAATACCGCTCCTTTATGTCACAATAGAGCCACCATGGTGTCGCCATAGAGCCACGTTAGTGTCACAGTAGAGCGACTAGTGTCACAATAGAGCCACTCTACTGTCACCATAGAAACACCGTTGTGTCACAATTGAGCCGCTACTGTCACAAGAGAGCCCAGAGAGTGTCACAATGGAGCCCAGAGAGTGTCCCAATAGAGCCACTCTAATATCACTGTCGAACTACTAGAGTATCATAATGGAATCACTAGTGTCGCATCAGTTTCACCCGAGTGTCCCAGCAGAGCCATTATTGTGTCACAATAGGGCCACTCTAGGCTCACAATAGAGCCACTATACTGTCACAATAGCTCCTCTATAGTGTCACAGTACGTCCACTCTAGTGTCACGAGAAAGTCATTATTGTATCACAATGAAACATCTATAGTGCCACAGTAGAGAGTCACAATTGTGTCACAATAGAGCCACTAGAGGGTCACAATGGAGTCACTCTATAGTCACAAGAGAGCAACTAGCGTGTCACAATACAGCAGCTATAGTGTCACAAGAGAGCCACTGTATTCTCACAAGAGAGCCACTCTAATGTCACAAGTGAGCCACTAGTGTCATAATAGAGGTACTGAAGGTCCACAATGCAGCCACCACTGTGCCACAGTAGTGCCGCTAGTGTAACAATAGAGCCACTCGAATGTCACAATTCAGCTAGAATGGTGTCAAAATAGAACCACTATGCTGTCACAATACAGCCACTATTGTGTCACAAGAAAGCAACTCTAGTGGCACAAAAGAGCCACTAGTGCAACAATTAGATAGCCATTATACTGCCACAATACAGCCACTATTGTGTCACAATAGTGCTTCCACTGCAACATAAGAGCCACTAGACTGTCAAAAGAGAAACACTGTTGAGTCACAACAGAGCCTCTTGGGTCATAATAGTGCATCAAGGGTATCACAATAGTGCTCCTTTATATCACAATAGAGCCACCATGGTGTCACTCTAGAGCCACGTTAGTGTCACAATAGAGCAACTAGTGTAACAATAGAGCCACTCTACTGTCATCACAGAAACACCATTGTGTCTCATTAGAGCCGCTAGTGTCACAAGAGAGCACAGAGAGTGTCACAATGGGGCCCCTAGAGTGACGTAAGAGAGCCACTTTAATATCACTGTCAAACCACTATAGCATCAAAATAGAGTCACTCGTGTCGCAACAGTTCCACTAGAGTGTCCCAGCAGAGCCATTATTGTGTCACAATAGAGCCACTCTAGGCTCACAATAGAGCCACTATGGGGTCACAATGGAGTGATTCTAGTGTCACAAGAGAGTAAGTATAGTGTAACAAGAGAGCAACTCTTGTGTCACAATACAGCAGCTATAGGGTCACAATAGACACTGTAAAATCACAAGTCAGCCCCGGTAATTTTACAATAGAGCCGCTCAAGGGTCACAAGTGAGCCACTATTATGTCACAATACAGCCAGCATGGTGTCACATAGAGCCACTATTCTGTCACAATAGAGTCACTGGTACAAAAATTAGACTGCTGTTATACTGCCACAATACAGCCACCAATGTGTCACAATAGTTCCGCCACTGAAACAATAGAGGCACTAGACTGTAAAAAGAGAAACACTGTTGTGTCACAACAGAGCCACTTGGGTCATAATAGGGCCAATGCGGTGTCACAATACCGCTCCTTTATGTCACAATAGAGCCACCATGGTGTCGCCATAGAGCCACGTTAGTGTCACAATAGAGCGACTAGTGTCACAATAGAGCCACTCTACTGTCATCATAGAAACACCATTGTGTCCCAATTGAGCCGCTAGTGTCACAAGAGAGCACAGAGAGTGTCACAATGGAGCCCAGAGAGTGTCGCAGTAGAGCCACTCTAATATCACTCTAGAACACTAGAGTATCACAATAGAGTCCCTAGTGTCGCAACAGTTCCACCCGAGTGTCCCTGCAGAGCCATTATTGTGTCACAATAGGGCCGCTCTAGGCCCACAATAGAGCCACTATACTGTCCCCATAGCACCTCTAGAGTGTCACAATACTGCCACTGTAGTGTCACACTACATCCACTCTAGTGTCACAAGAAAGCCATTCTTGGGTCACAATGAAACAATTAGAGTGCCCCAGTAGAGCCACTGTTGTGTCCTAATAGATCCACTATTGTGTCACAATAGAGCCACTAGAGGGTCACAATGGAGTCACTCTATTGTCACAAGAGAGCAACTAGAGTGTCACAATACAGCAGCTATAGTGTCACAATCGAGATGCTGTAGTGTCACAAGTGAGCCACTGTAATCTCGCAAGAGAGCCACTCTATTGTCACAAGAGAGCCACTAGTGTCACAATAGAGCTACTCTAGCTTTACAATGTAGCCACCATTGTGCCACAATCGTGCCGCTACTGTCACTATAGATCCACTCTAATGTCACAATACAGCTACAATGGTGTCACAATACAGCCACTATGGTGTCACAGTACAGGCAAAATCATGTCCACATAGAGCCACTATCATGTCATCATAGAGCCACTCTAGGGTCACAGAACATCCACTATTGTGTCACAATACAGCCACTATTGTGTCACAATCAAGCAACTCCAGTGTCACAATAGAGCCATTAGTGTAACAATTAGACTGCCATTATACTGCTACAATACGGCCACTATTGTGTCACTACATTGCTGCCACTGAAACAATAGAGCCACTAGACTGTCAAAAGAGAAACACTGTTGTGTCACAACAGAGCCGCTAGGGTCATAATAGGGCCTATGCGCAGTCACAATACCGCTCCTTTATGTCACAATAGAGCCACCATGGTGTCACCATAGAGCCACATTAGTGTCACAATAGAGCGACTAGTGTCACAATAGAGCCACTCTACTGTCAGAAACACCGTTGTGTCACAATTGAGCCACTAGTGTCACAAGAGAGCCCAGAGAGTGTCACAATGGGGCCCCTAGAGTGACGTAATAGAGCCACTTTATTATCACTGTCAAACCACTATAGCATCACAATAGAGTCACTCGTGTCGCAACAGTTCCACTGGAGTGTCCCAGCAGAGCCATTATTGTGTCACAATAGAGCCACTCTAGGCTCACAATAGAGCCACTATGGGGTCACAATGGAGTGATTCTAGTGTCACAAGAGAGGAAGTATAGTGTAACAATAGAGCAACTCTTGTGTCACAATACAGCAGCTATAGGGTCACAATAGACACTGTAAAATCACAAGTCAGCCCCGGTAATTTTACAATAGAGCCGCTCAAGGGTCACAAGTGAGCCAATATTATGTCACAATACAGCCAGCATGGTGTCACAATAGAGCCACTATTCTGTCACAATAGAGTCACTGGTACAAAAATTAGACTGCTCTTATACTGCCACAATACAGCCACCAATGTGTCACAATAGTTCCGCCACTGAAACAATAGAGCCACTAGACTGTCAAAAGAGAAACACTGTTGTGTCACAACAGAGCCACTTGGGTCATAATAGGGCCAATGCGGTGTCACAATACCGCTCCTTTATGTCACAATAGAGCCACCATGGTGTCGCCATAGAGCCACGTTAGTGTCATAGTAGAGCGACTAGTGTCACAATAGAGCCACTCTACTGTCATCATAGTAACACCGTTGTGTCACAATTGAGCCGCTAGTGTCACAAGAGAGCCCAGAGAGTGTCACAATGGAGCCCAGAAAGTGTCCCAATAGAGCCAGTATAATATCGCTGTCGAACTACTAGAGTATCATAATGGAATCACTAGTGTCACAACAGTTCCACCCGAGTGTCCCAGCAGAGCCATTATTGTGTCACAATAGGGCCACTCTAGGCTCACAACAGAGCCACTATACTGTCACAATAGCTCCTCTATAGTGTCACAGTACATCCACTCTAGTGTCACGAGAAAGTCATTATTGTATCACAATGAAACATCTATAGTGCCACAGTAGAGAGTCACAATTGTGTCACAATAGAGCCACTAGAGGGTCACAATGGAGTCACCCTATAGTCACAAGAGAGCAACTAGCGTGTCACAATACAGCAGCTATAGTGTCACAAGGGAGCCACTGTATTCTCACAAGAGAGCCACTCTATTGTCACAAGTGAGCCACTACTGTCACAATAGAGGTACTGAAGCTGCACAATGCAGCCTCCACTGTGCAACAATAGTGCCGCTAGTGTAACAATAGAGCCACTCGAATGTCACAATTCAGCTACAATGGTGTCAAAATAGAGCCAATATTGAGTCACAATACAGCCACTACTATGTCACAAGAAAGCAACTCTAGTGGCACAAAAGAGCCACTAGTGCAACAATTAGATAGCCATTATACTGCCACAATACAGCCACTATTGTGTCACAATAGTGCTTCCACTGCAACATAAGAGCCACTAGACTGTCAAAAGAGAAACACTGTTGAGTCACAACAGAGCCACTTGGGTCATAATAGTGCATCAAGGGTATCACAATAGTGCTCCTTTATATCACAATAGAGCCACCATGGTGTCACTCTAGAGCCATGTTAGTGTCACAATAGAGCAACTAGTGTAACAATAGAGCCACTCTGCTGTCATCATAGAAACACCATTGTGTCCCAATTGAGCCGCTAGCGTCACAAGAGAGCACAGAGAGTGTCACAATGGAGCCCAGAGAGTGTCGCAGTAGAGCCACGCTAATATCACTCTAGAACACTAGAGTATCACAATAGAGTCCCTAGTGTCACAACAGTTCCACCCGAGTGTCCCAGCAGAGCCATTATTGTGTCACAATAGGTCCGCTCTAGGCTCACAATAGAGCCACTATACTGTCCCCATAGCACCACTAGAGTGTCACAATACTGCCACTGTAGTGTCACACTACTTTCACTCTAGTGTCACAAGAAAGCCATTCTTGTGTCACAATGAAATAATTATAGTGCCCCAGTAGAGCCACTGTTGTGTCCTAATAGATCCACTATTGTGTCACAATAGAGCCACTAGAGGGTCACAATGGAGTCACTCTATTGTCACAAGAGAGCAACTAGAGGGTCACAATACAGCAGCTATAGTGTCACAATAGAGATGCTGTAGTGTCACAAGTGAGCCACTGTAATCTCACAAGAGAGCCACTCTAATGTCACAAGAGAGCCACTAGTGTCACAATAGAGCTACTCTAGCTTTACAATGTAGCCACCATTGTGCCACAATCGTGCCGCTACTGTCACTATAGAGCCACTCTAATGTCACAATACAGCTACAATGGTGTCACAACACAGCCACTATGGTGTCACAGTACAGGCAAAATCATGTCCACATAGAGCCACTATCATGTCATCATAGAGCCACTCTAGGTTCACAGTACATCCACTATTGTGTCACAATACAGCCACTATTGTGTCACAATCAAGCAACTCCAGTGTCACAATAGAGCCATTAGTGTAACAATTAGACTGCCATTATACTGTTACAATACAGCCACTCTTGTGTCACAACAGTGCCGACACTGAAACAATAGAGCCACTAGACTGTCAAAAGAGAAACACTGTTGTGTCACAACAGAGCCGCTAGGGTCATAATAGGGCCCATGCGGTGTCACAATACCGCTCCTTTATGTCACAATAGAGCCACCATGGTGTCACAATAGAGCCACCATGGTGTCAGCATGGAGCCATGTTAGTGTCACAATACAGCGACTATTGTCACAATAGAGCCACTCTACTGTCAGAAACACCGTTGTGTCACAATTGAGCCACTAGTGTCACAAGAGAGCCCAGAGAGTGTCACAATGGGGCCCCTAGAGTGACGTAAGAGAGCCACTTTAATATCACTGTCAAACCAGTATAGCATCAAAATAGAGTCACTCGTGTCGCAACAGTTCCACTAGAGTGTCCCAGCAGAGCCATTATTATGTCACAATAGAGCCACTCTAGGCTCACAATAGAGCCACTATGGGGTCACAATGGAGTGATTCTAGTGTCACAAGAGAGGAAGTATAGTGTAACAATAGAGCAACTCTTGTGTCACAATACAGCAGCTATAGGGTCACAATAGACACTGTAATATCACAAGTCAGCCACAGTAATTTTACAATAGAGCCGCTCAAGGGTCACAAGTGAGCCACTATTATGTCACAATACAGCCAGCATGGTGTCACAATAGAGCCACTATTCTGTCACAATAGAGTCACTGGTACAATAATTAGACTGCTGTTATACTGCCACAATACAGCCACCAATGTGTCACAATAGTGCCGCCACAGAAACAATAGAGCCACTAGACTGTCAAAAGAGAAACACTGTTGTGTCACAACAGAGCCACTTGGGTCATAATAGGGCCAATGCGGTGTCACAATACCGCTCCTTTATGTCACAATAGAGCCACCATGGTGTCACCATAGAGCCACGTTAGTGTCACAATACAGCAACTAGTGTAACAATTGAGCCACTCTACTGTCATCATAGAAACACCATTGTGTCCCAATTGAGCCGCTAGTGTCACAAGAGAGCACAGAGAGTGTCACAATGGAGCCCAGAGAGTGTCGCAGTAGAGCCACGCTAATATCACTCTAGAACACTAGAGTATCACAATAGAGTCCCTAGTGTCACAACAGTTCCACCCGAGTGTCCCAGCAGAGCAATTATTGTGTCACAATAGGGCCGCTCTAGGCTCACAATAGAGCCACTATACTGTCCCCATAGCAGCACTAGAGTGTCACAATACTGCCACTGTAGTGTCACACTACATCCACTCTAGTGTCACAAGAAAGCCATTCTTGTCTCACAATGAAACAATTCTAGTGCCACAGTAGAGCCACTGTTGTGTCCTAATAGATCCACTATTGTGTCACAATAGAGCCACTAGAGGGTCACAATGGAGTCACTCTATTGTCACAAGAGAGCAACTAGAGGGTCACAATACAGCAGCTATAGTGTCACAATCAAGATGCTGTAGTGTCACAAGTGAGCCACAGTAATCTCGCAAGAGAGCCACTCTAATGTCACAAGAGAGCCACTAGTGTCACAATAGAGCTACTCTAGCTTTACAATGTAGCCACCATTGTGCCACAATCGTGCCGCTACTGTCACTATAGAGCCACTCTAATGTCACAATACAGCTACAGTGGTGTCACAATACAGCCACTATGGTGTCACAATACAGGCAAAATCATGTCCACATAGAGCCACTATCATGTCATCATAGAGCCACTCTAGGGTCACAGTACATCCAGTATCGTGTCACAATACAGCCAGCATGCTGTCACAATCAAGCAACTCCAGTGTCACAATAGAGACATTAGTGTAACAATTAGACTGCCATTATACTGCCACAATACAGCCACTATTGTGTCACTACATTGCCGCCACTGAAACAATAGAGCCACTAGACTGTCAAAAGAGAAACACTGTTGTGTCACAACAGAGCCGCTAGGGTCATAACAGGGCCCATGCGGTGTCACAATACCGCTCCTTTATGTCACAATAGAGCCACCATGGTGTCACCATAGAGCCACGTTAGTGTCACAATAGAGCGACTAGTGTCACAATAGAGCCACTCTACTGTCAGAAACACCGTTGTGTCACAATTGAGCCACTAGTGTCACAAGAGAGCACAGAGAGTGTCACAATGGGGCCCCTAGAGTGACGTAATAGAGCCACTTTTGATGCCGTTTGGTTTACTGCCTTTTTTCTTTTATATGTTCTCTGTACTCTTTGCACATATATTTGTAGCTCTGTAGCTTACTGTATTAATAGCTAGTTTTTCCAGTACTTTTCCATGGTCTTTCCCTAAGCAGAAAGACAAAACAAATTCCAGAGCTCCAAGCCCCAGGGGGCTGCAAGGCCCTGTCCTATCTCGGTTCTTTCTGGGAACCAAGGCCGAGAACAACTCTGAGGTACATTTTCATAAACAAAGAAGAGCCAGTGCTGAGAGGGGGCTCCAGAGAAAGGGCTGGACCTGGGGGGGGAATTGAATCACCACTTGTTCTCCTTATTGGTGCTTTTAATCAATTATGCTAATTTCCTAAAAGCTATAAATATGTACTCACCCCTGGAGGGGCTGGGCTTTTATGGACACCTTTCCATAACTGCTCCTGAAGACCTTCAAAATAAAGATCCCCTTTTATATTACCTCCTTGCTAAAATGATCTCGAGTTTCTTTTCCAGGCTGGGGGAAAAGGCAACAGTTATTTGGCACACCCAGAAGGGACACGAGAACCTGGTACCCTTCCTCTGGACCGAAAACATCCTGCAAGGAATTCCTTTCTGACAGCAATCTAAAGAATTCCCTGCCACGGGCCTGAGGTCGAGACACCATGGTTCCAAGATCCCACAGGAGGTAGTATAAAGGTGGTTCTTTTCATTGTGTAGTGTGTAGTTTGTATGTGTGTGTATTGTTTATGTATTGTGTATCTGTTTAAAGTCAGTAATTGTTAGTGATCCCAGGACAACCTGGCGTGGTGGTGAGAGAATTTGCTTTTGAAATCATTTCTCCAAGTTTTTCCTGTTGCCGATTTTCCAACCTGCCCCAGAGATCAGCTGGTGGGGAGGAGGCAGGTGTGTGATCTCGGCTGAGATTGTTCACTGGTGGAGAAAAGCAAATCACAGTGCGAAAGTTTATTTCATGTTTAGCACATGCGAGTTTTGAATTGAAAGCTGGCCTGGAGGACATCTGGGCATGGGCAGCGGCCGGGGGAGGCCTGGTCTGCTTCTTGGTAGGAGGCGGGGGATGGGCCCCGCTTCCTACAGGTTTGTGGAGTGGCTGGGTGTCCAGCCTGCTCCTTGGTGGGAGGCTGGGGAGAGATTCCCACTTCCTACAGGTTTGTGGAGCGGCTGGGTGTCCAGCCTGCTCCTTGGTGGGAGGCGAGGGAGAAATCCTCGCTTCCTACAGGTCTGTGGAGCGGCTGGGTGTCCAGCCTGCTCCTTAGTGGGAGGCGAGGGAGTAATCCTCGCTTCCAGCAAGTTTTGTGGAGCGGCCGAGAAAGCTCGGTTCGCACCATTGTAAGGGAAGGGGGAGAAGCCCCCACTTTCTATGTTCCATCTGTAAAAAGTTTTTTCCAAGATTTTAAGGCAAGAGAGACTCCCGGACTCCCGGGACGGCTCCGCGAGCAGGGCGTTCACTCCCCCGTGACAGAAGCGGGGCACCAGCCGCTCTGAGACGGGCGGAGGTGATTCCTGCCATTGCCCTGGTGACAGCCGGGGGATGCGCGGGGGAGCGGTCCCAGGAAGCGAACCGGGACCGGGGCCGCCATTGCGCTGCTTCGGCCCTGCTCTGGCGGAGGGGGGGCCGCCGCTGCGCGGCCACGGCCCGGCTCACTCGCTGCCCCTTGGCCCCGCCCGCACCGGCCCGGAGCGGGCTGGGAGTGTGAGATCTACGGGAAGGAACGGCCCTATCGCACTTTCCACAGTAATGAGTTTTATTTTAGAGACGCCCGAGAGCCACTGTGAGCAGCAGCACGGGCCGAGCGCGGGCGAGCCGGGGGCGCCCCTGGGCGGGGGTGCCCGCATGGCGCGCCTGTCCCCGGCCGTGTGAGGGCAGTGAGCGCTCTTTGTCTGCTCTGGTAGGCACTCAAAAGGAGAACACCGAGCCCGAAGAACAAGAAGCCGTTTTTAGGCTCCCTTAAAGCATGCTATAAGTAAGCAGAGTCCTGTGTTAACAAATATCTTAGGATGGTTTACTGAGTTAAATTTGTAGAAGACCTTCTCCTGTATCCCTGTGAGTAAAAAGGACCAAGGACTCTTTACTATTATGTAAAATAATCCTGAAACTAGAGAACTAGGGCAGTCAGCAACTGAAAATTGCTGCATCCAACCAGCAGCCAAGAATTGATACATCCAACAGTTGCATGCAACCCACTGTAAGTTTGTTCTGTGAACATGGAGGACATGGACCCTATGCCATGCTACTGAAACTAGATAATGTTATTCTGAAAACGTTTGCTGTCAATCCTAGTATGTCTCTGTTCCCAGCATTAACTGATAATGTATCTAAGTTTGACTGTTTGCAGACCATGGAAGAAGCCTATTCCAGCAGAGCAGATCTGAAGGATATGCCAGACTGAGAGCTGTATGCAGCTGAGAGCAGCTTCGTGCGAGATGGCAAACAAAAGACAGGTTATGCAGTGACAACCACGAACCAGGTAACCATGAGAAAAGTGTTACCATCAAATGTACCATCACAAAAAGCCAAACTGATTATATCAATGAAAGATCTAGAACTGAGCAAAGTCATCTGGAAAGAAGGAAGGAAAACTAACAACTATTCAAACCTGGAGACTGAGTCTATGTTGAATGGAGGGACAGTAACCTTACGAGCTGAGTGGAAAGGGTCATTCCAAGTCCTGACTACCCTCACCAAATCCAAAGCTACTGGCAGAGAGCCTTGAATTCACTGCTCCAGAGTTAAGAAGATGTCTGCTCCATAGACAACCAGAAAACAGAAACTGATACAAATTGAGATGATATGATTTAAACTGTTCTTTTGTACCTCTTATCTGTACAGTTAGTAACCATGATTCAAATTTAGTCCTAAAACTTGCATGTAACTCTAGTCCAAAATGTATCCAAAAACTCTTCATAAGGACAGCTTGTCAAAGTGGTATTGGATATGAGAATCTGGCCTGGTAAGTTTTGCCCCAAGATAAAGATTGGGCCTGTGCCCATGGGGCTGTGATTCCAAATGAAATGTTTAATCATATTAAGAGCTGTTGACAAAACAAAATCGCTCTTAATTTCCTACTAGCCACAAAATCATTAATACTGGTTGTTGTTCTTATGCACATCCGAGTGAAAAAATTTTTTAGAAATTTGGTTAAAATTTGAAAGCAAACTCAAATTCTACACCAAGTAACTCTCAAAAAAGCCTACTGAACCTTGAATATCTTCAGTACACTCACTTCATGGTTACCAAACTGAACCTAGATAAAAGAAATGTTCATAGTAGCTGTAGTTATAATTGGCATCTGTATAACAACTAGTGGGATAGCCAGTTGTATAAACCAGAAGTATGGTTAAATGCAGAGTAGAGACTAGACAAGATAGAGTCTTGTTAGTCTCTAAAAAATGGGGGAATGATGCCGTTTGGTTTCTGCCTTTTTTCTTTTATATGTTCTCTGTACTCTTTGCACATATATTTGTAGCTCTGTAGCCTACTGTATTAATAGCTAGTTTTCCAGTACTTTTCCATGGCCTTTCCCTAAGCAGAAAGACAAAACAAATTCCAGAGCTCCAAGCCCCAGGGGGGTGCAAGGCCCTGTCCTATCTTGGTTCTTCCTGGGAACCAAGGCTGAGAACAACTCTGAGGTACATTTTCATAAACAAAGTACAGCCGGTGCTGAGAGGGGGCTCCAGAGAAGGGGCTGGACCTGGGGGGGAATTGAATCACCACTTGTTCTCCTTATTGGTGCTTTTAATCAATTATGCTAATTTCCTAAAAGCTATAAATATGTACTCACCCCTGGAGGGGCTGGGCTTTTATGGACACCTTTCCATAACTGCTCCTGAAGACCTTCAAAATAAAGATCCCTTTTATATTACCTCCTTGCTAAAATGATCTCGAGTTTCTTTTCCAGGCTGGGGGAAAAGGCAACACTTTAATATCACTGTCAAAGCACTATAGCATCACAATACAGTCACTCGTGTCGCAACAGTTCCACCCGAGTGTCCCAGCAGAGCCATTATTGTGTCACAATAGAGCCGCTCTAGGCTCACAATAGAGCCACTATGGGGTCACAATGGAGTGATTTTACTGTCACAAGAGAGCAACTACAGTGTAACAATAGAGCAACTATTGTGTCATGAAACAGCAGCTATAGGGTCATAATAGACAATGTAATATCACAAGTGAGCCACGGTAATTTTACAATAGAGCCGCTAGTGTCACAAGTGAGCCACTATTATGTCACAATATAGCCAGCATGGTGTCACAATAGAGCCACTATTCTGTCACAATAGAGTCACTGGTACAAAAATTAGACTGCTGTTATACTCCCACAATACAGCCACCAATGTGTCACAATAGTGCCGCCACTGAAACAATAGAGCCACTAGACGGTCAAAAGAGAAACACTGTTGTGTCACAACAGAGCCACTTGGGTCATAATAGGGCCCATGCGGTGTCACAATACAGCTCCTTTATGTCACAATAGAGCCACCATGGTGTCACCATAGAGCCACATTAGTGTCACAATAGAGAGACTAGTGTCACAATAGAGCCACTCTACTGTGAGAAACACCGTTGTGTCACAATTGAGCCACTAGTGTCACAAGAGAGCCCAGAGAGTGTCACAATGGGGCCCCTGGAGTGACGTAAGAGAGCCACTTTAATATCACTGTCAATCCACTAGAGCATCACAATAGAGTCACTCGTGTCACAACAGTTCCACTAGAGTGTCCCAGCAGAGCCATTATTGTGTCACAATAGAGCCACTCTAGGCTCACAATAGAGCCACTATGGGGTCACAATGGAGTCATTCTAGTGTCACAAGAGAGCAACTATAGTGTAACAATAGAGCAACTATTGAGTCACAATACAGCAGCTATAGGGTCACAATAGACACTGTAATATCACAAGTCAGCCACGGTAATTTTACAATAGAGCCGCTAGTGTCACAAGTGAGCCACTATTATGTCACAATACAGCCAGCATGGTGTCACAATAGAGCCATAATTCTGTCACAATAGAGTCACTGGTACAAAAATTAGACTGCTGTTATACTGCCACAATACAGCCACCAATGTGTCACAATAGTGACGCCACTGAAACAATAGAGCCACTAGACTGTCAAAAGACAAACACTGTTGTGTCACAACAGAGCCACTAGGGTCATAATAGGGCCCATGCGGTGTCACAATACAGCTCCTTTATGTCACAATAGAGCCACTATGGTGTCACCATACAGTCACGTTAGTGTCACAATAGAGCCACTCTACTGTCATCATAGAAACTCCGTTGTGTCACAATTGAGCCACTAGTGTCACAATGGAGCCCAGAGAGTGTCACAATGGAGCCCAGAGAGTGTCCCAATAGAGCCACTCTAATATCACTGTCGAACTACTAGAGTATCATAATGGAATCACTAGTGTCACAACAGTTCCACCCAAGTGTCCCAGCAGAGCCATTATTGTGGCACAATAGGGCCGCTCTAGGCTCACAATAGAGCCACCATACTGTCACAATAGCTCCTCTATAGTGTCACAGTACATCCACTCTAGTGTCACGAGAAAGTCATTATTGTATCACAATGAAACATCTATAGTGCCACAGTAGAGAGGCACAATTGTATCACAATAGAGCCACTAGAGGGTCACAATGGAGTCACTCGATAGTCACAAGAGAGCGACTAGCGTGTCACAATACAGCAGCTATAGTGTCACAAGGGAGCCACTGTATTCTCACAAGAGAGCAACTAGCGTGTCACAATACAGCAGCTATAGTGTCACAAGGGAGCCACTGTATTCTCACAAGAGAGCCACTCTAATGTCTCATGTGAGCCACTACTGTCACAATAGAGGTACAGAAGCTGCACAATATAGCCACCACTGTGCCACAGTAGTGCAGCAAGTTTAACAATAGAGCCACTCTAATGTCACAATTCAGCTACAATGGTGTCAAAATAGAGCCAATATTGTGCCACAAGAAAGCAAGTCTAGTTGCGCAAGAAAGCAACTCTAGTGGCACAAAAGAGCCACTAGCGCAACAATTAGATAGCCATTATACTGCCACAATACAGCCACTATTGTGTCACAACAGTGCCGCCACTGAAACAATAGAGCCACTAGACTGTCAAAAGAGAAACACTGTTGTTTAACAACAGAGCCACTTGGGTCATAATAGTGCATCAAGGGTGCCACAATAGAGCACTTTATGTCACAATAGAGCCACCATGGTGTCACAATAGAACCACGTTTGTGTCACAGTAGAGCCACTAGTGTCACAATAGAGCCACTCTACTGTCATCATAGAAACACCATTGTGTCACAATTGAGCCGCTAGTGTCACAAGAGAGCCCAGAGAGTGTAACAATGGAGCCCAGAGAGTGTCCCAATAGAGCCACTCTAATATCACGCTAGAACACTAGAGTATCACAATAGAGTCCCTAGTGTCACAACAGTTCCACCCGAGTGTCCCTGCAGGCCCATTATTGTGTCACAATAGGGCCACTCTAGGCTCACAATAGAGCCACTATACTGTCCCCATAGCACCACTAGAGTGTCACAATACTGCCACTGTAGTGTCACACTACATCCACTCTAGTGTCACAAGAAAGCCATTCTTGTGTCACAATGAAACAATTCTAGTGCCCCAGTAAAGCCACTATTGTGTCCTAATAGATCCACTATTGTGTCACAATAGAGCCACTAGAGGGTCACAATGGAGTCACTCTATTGTCACAAGAGAGCAACTAGTATCTCACAATACAGCAGCTATAGTGTCACAATCGAGATGCTGTAGTGTCACAAGTGAGCCACTGTAATCTCGCAAGAGAGCCACTCTAAAGTCACAAGAGTGCCACTCTAATGCCACAATCGTGCCGCTACTGTCACTATAGAGCCACTCTAATGTCACAATACAGCTACAATGGTGTCACAATACAGGCAAAATCACGTTCAAATAGAGCCGCTACCATGTCCACATAGACCCACTATCAAGTCATCATAGAGCCACTCTAGGGTCACAATACATCCACTATTGTGTCACAATACAGCCACTATTGTGTCACAAGAAAGAAAGTCTAGTGGCACAAAAGAGCCATTAGTGCAACAATTAGATAGCCATTATACTGCCACAATACAGCCACTATTGTGTCACAACAGTGCCGCCACTGAAACAATAGAGCCACGAGACTGTCAAAAGAGAAACAGTGTTGTGTCAAAACAGAGCCGCTAGGGTCATAATAAAGCCCATGCGGTGTCACAATATCGCTGCTTTATGTCACAAAAGAGCCACCATGGTGTCACCATAGAGCCACGTTAGTGTCACAATAGAGCGACTAGTGTCACAATAGAGCCACTCTACTGTCAGAAACACCGTTGTGTCACAATTGAGGAACTAGTGTCACAAGAGAGCCCAGAGAGTGTCACAATGTGGCTCTTAGAGCGACATAATAGGGCCACTTTAATATCACTGTCAAAGCACTATAGCATCACAATAGAGTCACTCGTGTCGCAACAGTTCCACTAGAGTGTCCCAGCAGAGCCATTATTGTGTCACAATAGAGCCACTCTAGGCTCACAATAGAGCCACTATGGGGTCACAATGGAGTCACTCTAGTGTCACAAGAGAGCAACTATAGTGTAACAATAGAGCAACTATTGTGTCACAATACAGCAGCTATAGGGTCACAATAGACACTGTACTATCACAAGTCAGCCACGGTAATTTTACAATAGAGCCGCTAGTGTCACAAGTGAGCCACTATTATGTCACAATACAGCCAGCACGGTGTCACAATAGAGCCACTATTCTGTCACAATAGAGTCACTGGTACAAAAATTAGACTGCTGTTATACTGCCACAATACAGCCACCAATGTGTCACAATAGTGCCGCCACTGAAACAATAGAGCCACTAGACTGTCAAATGAGAAACAGTGTTGTGTCACAACAGAGCCGCTAGGGTCATAATAGGGCCCATGCGGTGTCACAATACCGCTCCTTTATGTCACAATAGAGCCACCATGGTGTCACCATAGAGCCACGTTAGTGTCACAGTAGAGGGACTTGTGTCACAAAAGAGCCACTCTACTGTCATCATAGAAAATTTGTTGTGTCCCAATTGAGCCGCTAGTGTCACAAGAGAGCCCAGAGAGTGTCACAATGGAGCCCAGAGAGTGTCCCAATAGAGCCACTCTAATATCACTGTCGAACTACTAGAGTATCATAATGGAATCACTAGTGTCACAACAGTTCCACTCGAGTGTTCCAGGAGAGCCATTATTGTGTCACAATAGGGCCACTCTAGGCTCACAATTGAGCCACTATACTGTCACAATAGCTCCTCTATAGTGTCACAGTACATCCACTCTAGTGTCACGAGAAAGTCTTTATTGTATCACAATGAAACATCTATAGTGCCACAGTAGAGAGTCACAATTGTGTCACAATAGAGCCACTAGAGGGTCACAATGGAGTCACTCTATAGTCACAAGAGAGCAACTAGCGTGTCACAATACAGCAGCTATCGTGTCACAAGGGAGCCACTGTATTCTCACAAGAGGGCCACTTTAATGTCACAGGAGAGCTACTAGTGTCACAATAGAGGTACTGAAGCTCCACAATGTAGCCACCACTGTGCCAAAATAGTGCCGCTAGTGTAACAATAGAGCCACTCTAATGTCACAATTCAGCTACAATGGTGTCAAAATGGAGCCAATATTGTGCCACAAGAAAGGAAGGCTAGTTGCGCAAGAAAGCAACTCTAGTGGCACAAAAGAGCCACTAGTGCAACAATTAGATAGCCATTATACTGCCACAATACAGCCACTATTGTGTCACAATAGTGCCGCCACTGAAACAATAGAGCCACTAGACTGTCAAAAGAGAAACACTGTTGTGTCACAACAGAGCCACTAGGGTCATAATAGTGCATCAAGGGTGCCACAATAGAGCACCTTTAAGTCACAATAGAGCCACCATGGTGTCACAATAGAACCACGTTAGTGTCACAGTAGAGCGACTAGTGTCACAATAGAGCCACTCTACTGTCATCATAGAAACACTGTTGTGTCCCAATTGAGCCACTAGTGTCACAAGAGAGCCCAGAGAGTGTCACAATGGAGCCCAGAGAGTGTCGCAGTAGAGCCACTCTAATATCACTCTAGAACACTAGAGTATCACAATGGAGTCCCTAGTGTCACAACAGTTCCACTGGAGTGTCCCAGCAGAGCCATTATTGTGTCACAATAGGGCCGCTCTAGGCTCACAATAGAGCCCATAGCACCACTATAGTGTCACAATACTGCCACTGTAGTGTCACACTACATCCACTCTAGTGTCACAAGAAAGCCATTCTTGTGTCACAATGAAACAATTCTAGTGCCCCAGTAGAGCCACTATTGTGTCCTAATAGATCCACTATTGTGTCACAATAGAGCCACTAGAGGGTCACAATGGAGTCATTCTATTGTCACAAGAGAGCAACTAGAGCGTCACAATACAGCAGCTATAGTGTCACAATCGAGATGCTGTAGTGTCACAAGTGAGCCACTGTAATCTCGCAAGAGAGCCACTCTAATGTCACAAGAGAGCCACTAGTGTCACAATAGAGCTACTCTAGCTTTACAATGTAGCCACCATTGTGCCACAATAGTGCCGCTAGTGTCACTATAGAGCCACTCTAATGTCACAGTACAGCTACAATGGTGTCACAATAGAGCCATTTGGGTTGTCACAATACAGGCAAAATCATGTCCACATAGAGCCACTATCATGTCATCATAGAGCCAATCTAGGGTCACAGTACATCCACTATTGTGTCACAATACAGCCACTATTGTGTCACAATCAAGCAACTCCAGTGTCACAATAGAGCCATTAGTGTAACAATTAGACTGCCATTATACTGCAACAATACAGCCACTATTGTGTCACAACAGTGCCGCCACTGAAACAATAGAGCCACTAGACTGTCAAAAGAGAAACACTGTTGTGTCACAACAGAGCCGCTAGGGTCATAATAGGGCTCATGCGGTGTCACAATACCGCTCCTTTATGTCACAATAGAGCCACCATGGTGTCACCATAGAGCCACGTTAGTGTCACAATAGAGAGACTAGTGTCACAATAGAGCCACTCTACTGTCAGAAACACCGTTGTGTCACAATTGAGCCACTAGTGTCACAAGAGAGCCCAGAGAGTGTCACAATGGGGCCCCTAGAGTGACGTAATAGAGCCACTTTAATATCGCTGTCAAACCACTATAGCATCACAATAGAGTCACTCGTGTCAATACAGTTCCACCCGAGTGTCCCAGCAGAGCCATTATTGTGTCACAATAGAGCCACTCTAGGCTCACAATAGAGCCACTATGGGGTCACAATGGAGTGATTCTAGTGTCACAAGAGAGCAACTATAGTGTAACAATAGAAAAACTATTGTGTCACAATACAGCAGCTATAGGGTCATAATAGACACTGTAATATCACAAGTGAGCCACGGTAATTTTACAATAGAGCCGCTAGTGTCACAAGTGAGCCACTATTATGTCACAATACAGCCAGCATGGTGTCACAATAGAGCCACTATTCTCTCACAATAGAGTCACTTGTACAAAAATTTGACTGCTGTTATACTGCCACAATACAGCCACCAATGTGTCACAATAGTGCCGCCACTGAAACAATAGAGCCACTAGACTGTCAAAAAATAAACACTGTTGTGTCACAACAGAGCCGCTAGGGTCATAATAGGGCCCATGCGGTGTCACAATACAGCTCCTTTATGCCACAATAGAGCCACCATGGTGTCACCATAGAACCACGTTAGTGTCACAATAGAGCGACTAGTGTCACAATAGAGCCACTCTACTGTCAGAAACACCGTTGTGTCACAATTGAGCCGCTAGTGTCACAAGAGAGCCCAGAGAGTATCACAATGGAGCCCAGAGAGTGTCCCAATAGAGCCGCTCTAATATCTCTGTCGAACTACTAGAGTATCATAATGGAATCACTTGTGGCAAAACAGTTCCACCCGAGTGTCCCAGCAGAGCCATTATTGTGTCACAATAGGGCCGCTCTAGGCTCACAATGGAGCCGCTATACTGTCCCCATAGCACCACTAGAGTGTCACAATACTGCCACTGTAGTGTCACACTACATCCACTCTAGTGTCACAAGAAAGCCATTCTTGTGTCACAATGAAACAATTATAGTGCCACAGTAGAGCCACTATTGTGTCCTAATAGATCCACTATTGTGTCACAATAGAGCCACTAGAGGGTCACAATGGAGCCACTCTATTGTCACAAGAGAGCAACTAGAGTGCCACAATACAGCAGCTATAGTGTCCCAATAGAGATGCTGTAGTGTCACAAGTGAGTCACTGTAATCTCGCAAGAGAGCCACTCTAATGTCACAAGTGAGCCACTAGAGTCACAATAGAGCTACTCTAGCTTTACAATGTAGCCACCATTGTGCCACAATAGTGCCGCTACTGTCACTATAGAGCCACTCTAATGTCACAATACAGCTACAATGGTGTCACAATACAGCCACTATGGTGTCACAATACAGGCAGAATCATGTCCACATAGAGCCACTATCATGCCATCATAGAGCCACTCTAGGGTCACAGTACATCCACTATTGTGTCACAATACAGCCACTATCGTGTCACAATCAAGCAACTCCAGTGTCACAATAGAGCCATTAGTGTAACAATTAGACTGCCATTATACTGCCACAATACAGCCACTATTGTGTCACTACATTGCCGCCACTGAAACA
>JAVTVJ010011711.1:0-27757 GCA_034509425.1 Eopsaltria australis
ACTAGAGTGTCACAACACAGCAGCTATAGTGTCACAATTCCTAGATGCTGTAGTGTCACAAGTGAGCCACTGTAATCCTCAAGAGAGCCACCTAATGTCACGAGAGCCACTAGTGTCACAATAGAGCCACTCTAGCTTACAACAGCCACCCATTGTGCCACAATCGTGCCGCTACTGTCACTATAGAGCCACTCTAATGTCACAATACAGCTACAATGGTGTCACAATACAGCCACTATGGTGTCACAATACAGGCAAAATCATGTCCACATAGAGCCACTATCATGTCATCATAGAGCCACTCTAGGGTCACAGTACATCCACTATTGTGTCACAATACTGCCACTATTGTGCCACAATCAAGCAACTCCAGTGTCACAATAGAGCTATTAGTGTAACAATTAGACTGCTGTTATACTGCCACAATACAGCCACCAATGTGTCACAATAGTGCCGCCACTGATACAATAGAGCCACTAGACTGTCAAAAGAGAAACACTGTTGTGTCACAACAGAGCCGCTAGGGTCATAATTGGGCTCATGCGGTGTCACAATACAGCTCCTTTATGTCACAATAGAGCCACCATGGTCTCACCATAGAGCCACATTAGTGTCACAATAGAGAGACTAGTGTCACAATAGAGCCACTCGACTGTCAGAAACACCGTTCTGTCACAATTGAGCCACTAGTGTCACAGGAGAGCCCAGAGAGTGTCACAATGGGGCCCCTAGAGTGACGTAATAGAGCCACTTTAATATCACTGTCAAACCACTATAGCATCACAAAAGAGACACTCCTGTCGCAACAGCTCCACCCGAGTGTCCCAGCAGAGCCATTATTGTGTCACAATAGAGCCACTCTAGGCTCACAATAGAGCCACTATGGGGTCACAATGGAGTGATTCTAGTGTCACAAGAGAGCAACTATAGTGTAACAATAGAAAAACTATTGTGTCACAATACAGCAGCTATAGGGTCATAATAGACACTGTAATATCACAAGTGAGCCACGGTAATTTTACAATAGAGCCGCTAGTGTCACAAGTGAGCCACTATTATGTCACAATACAGCCAGCATGGTGTCACAATAGAGCCACTATTCTCTCACAATAGAGTCACTTGTACAAAAATTTGACTGCTGTTATACTGCCACAATACAGCCACCAATGTGTCACAATAGTGCCGCCACTGAAACAATAGAGCCACTAGACTGTCAAAAAATAAACACTGTTGTGTCACAACAGAGCCGCTAGGGTCATAATAGGGCCCATGCGGTGTCACAATACAGCTCCTTTATGCCACAATAGAGCCACCATGGTGTCACCATAGAA
The DNA here is from genome assembly GCA_034509425.1 of Eopsaltria australis. NCBI lineage: Eukaryota > Metazoa > Chordata > Aves > Passeriformes > Petroicidae > Eopsaltria > Eopsaltria australis. The sequence goes on from JAVTVJ010011711.1 coordinate 1,332, forward strand.
CCACGTTAGTGTCACAATAGAGCGACTAGTGTCACAATAGAGCCACTCTACTGTCAGAAACACCGTTGTGTCACAATTGAGCCGCTAGTGTCACAAGAGAGCCCAGAGAGTATCACAATGGAGCCCAGAGAGTGTCCCAATAGAGCCGCTCTAATATCTCTGTCGAACTACTAGAGTATCATAATGGAATCACTTGTGGCAAAACAGTTCCACCCGAGTGTCCCAGCAGAGCCATTATTGTGTCACAATAGGGCCGCTCTAGGCTCACAATGGAGCCGCTATACTGTCCCCATAGCACCACTAGAGTGTCACAATACTGCCACTGTAGTGTCACACTACATCCACTCTAGTGTCACAAGAAAGCCATTCTTGTGTCACAATGAAACAATTCTAGGGCCCCAGTAGAGCCACTATTGTGTCCTAATAGATCCACTATTGTGTCACAATAGAGCCACTAGAGGGTCACAATGGAGTCACTCTATTGTCACAAGAGAGCAACTAGAGTGTCACAATACAGCAGCTATAGTGTCACAATAGAGATGCTGTAGTGTCACAAGTGAGCCACTGTAATCTCGCAAGAGAGCCACACTAAGGACACAAGAGAGCCACTAGTGTCACAATAGAGCTACTCTAGCTTTACAATGTAGCCACCATTGTGCCACAATAGTGCCGCTACTGTCACTATAGAGCCACTCTAATGTCACAATACAGCTACAATGGTGTCACAATACAGCCACTATGGTGTCACAATACAGGCAGAATCATGTCCACATAGAGCCACTATCATGTCATCATAGAGCCACTCTAGGGTCACAGTACATCCACTATTGTGTCACAATACAGCCACTATTGTGTCACAAGAAAGCAACTCCAGTGTCACAGTGGAGCCATTAGTGTAACAATTAGACTGCCGTTATACTGCCACAATACAGCCACTAGTGTGTCACAACAGTGCCACCACTGAAACAATAGAGCCACTAGACTGTCAAAAGAGAAACACTGTTGTGTCACAACAGAGCCGCTAGGGTCATAATAGGGCCCATGCGGTGTCACAATACAGCTCCTTTATGTCCCAATAGAGCCACCATGGTGTCACCATAGAACCACGTTAGTGTCACAATAGAGCGACTATTGTCACAATAGAGCCACTCTACTGTCATCATAGAAACACCGTTGTGTCACAATTGAGCCCCTAGTGTCACAAGAGAGCCCAGAGAGTGTCACAATGGAGCCACTCTAATATCACTGTCGAACTACTAGAGTATCATAATGGAATCACTAGTGTCACAACAGTTCCACCTGAGTGTCCCAGCAGAGCCATTATTGTGTCACAATAGGGCCACTCTAGGCTCACAATAGAGCCACTATACTGTCCCCATAGCACCACTAGAGTGTCACAATACTGCCACTGTAGTGTCACACTACATCCACTCTAGTGTCACAAGAAAGCCATTCTTGTGTCACAATGAAACAATTCTAGTGCCCCAGTAGAGTCACTATTGTGTCCTAATAGATCCACTATTGTGTCACAATAGAGCCACTAGTGGGTCACAATGGAGTCACTCTATTGTCACAAGAGAGCAACTAGAGTGTCACAATACAGCAGCTATAGTGTCACAATCGAGATGCTGTAGTGTCACAAGGGAGCCACTGTAATCTCGCAAGAGAGCCACTCTAATGTCACAAGAGAGCCACTAGTGTCACAATAGAGCTACTCTAGCTTTACAATGTCGCCACCATTGTGCCACAATAGTGCCGCTACTGTCACAATAGAGCCACTCTAATGTCACAATACAGCTACAATGGTGTCACAATACAGCCACTATGGTGTCACAATACAGGCAAAGTCATGTCCACATAGAGCCACTATCATGTCATCATAGAGCCACTCTAGGTTCACAGTACATCCACTATTGTGTCACAATACAGCCACTATTGTGTCACAATAAAGCAACTCCAGTGTCACAATAGAGCCATTAGTGTAACAATTAGACTGCCATTATACTGCTACAATACGGCCACTATTGTGTCACTACATTGCCGCCACTGAAACAATAGAGCCACTAGACTGTCAAAAGAGAAACACTGTTGTGTCACAACAGAGCCGCTAGGGTCATAAGAGGGCTCATGCGGTGTCACAATACCGCTCCTTTATGTCACAATAGAGCCACCATGGTGTCGCCATAGAGCCACGTTAGTGTCACAATACAGCGACTAGTGTCACAATAGAGCCACTCTACTGTCATCATAGAAACACCGTTGTGTCACAATTGAGCCGCTAGTGTCACAAGAGAGCCCAGAGAGTGTCACAATGGAGCCCAGAGAGTGTCCCATTAGAGCCACTCTAATATCACTGTCGAACTATTAGAGTATCATAATGGAATCACTAGTGTCACAACAGTTCCACCCGAGTGTCCCAGCAGAGCCATTATTGTGTCACAATAGGGCCACTCTAGGCTCACAATAGAGCCACTATACTGTCACAATAGCTCCTCTATAGTGTCACAGAACATCCACTCTAGTGTCACGAGAAAGTCATTATTGTATCACAATGAAACATCTATAGTGCCACAGTAGAGAGTCACAATTGTGTCACAATTGAGCCACTAGAGGGTCACAATGGAGTCACTCTATAGTCACAATGGAGCAACTAGCGTGTCACAATACAGCAACTATAGTGTCACAAGGGAGCCACTGTATTCTCACAAGAGAGCCACTCTAATGTCACAAGTGAGCCACTAGTGTCACAATAGAGGTACTGAAGCTCCACAATGCAGCCGCCGCTGTGCCAGAATAGTGCCGCTAGTGTAACAATAGAGCCACTCGAATGTCACAATTCAGCTACAATGGTGTCAAAATAGAGCCAAAATTGTGTCACAATACAGCCACTATTGTGTCACAATCAAGCAACTCTAGTGGCACAAAAGAGCCACTAGTGCAACAATTAGATAGCCATTATACTGCCACAATACAGCCACTATTGTGCCACAACAGTGCCGCCACTGAAACAATAGAGCCACTAGACTGTCAAAACAGAAACACTGTTGTGTCACAACAGAGCCACTTGGGTCATAATAGGGCCCATGCGGTGTCACAATACAGCTCCTTTATGTCACAATAGAGCCACCATGGTGTCACAATAGAACCACGTTAGTGTCACGGTAGAGCGACTTGTGTCAACATTGAGCCACTCTACTGTCATCAAAGAAACACCATTGTGTCCCAATTTAGCAGCTTGTGTCACAAGAGAGCCCAGAGAGTGTCACAATGGAGCCCAGAGTCTGTCACAGTAGAACCACTCTAATATCACTCTAAAACACTAGAGTATCACAATAGAGTCCCTAGTGTCATAACAGTTCCACTGGAGTGTCCCTGCAGAGCCATTATTGTGTCACAATAGGGCCGCTCTAGGCTCTCAATAGAGCCACTATACTGTCACAATAGCTCCTCTATAGTGTCACAGTACATCCACTCTAGTGTCACCAGAAAGTCATTATTGTATCTCAATGAAACATTTCTAGTGCCCCAGTAGAGCCACTATTGTGTCCCAATAGATCCACTATTGTGTCACAATAGAGCCACTAGTGGGTGACAATGGAGTCACTCTATTGTCACAAGAGAGCAACTAGAGTCTCACAATACAGCAGCTATAGTGTCACAATAGACATCCTGTAGTGTCACAAGTGAGCCACTGTAATCTCACAAGAGAGTCACTCTAATGTCACAAGTGACCCACTAGTGTCACAATAGAGCTACTCTAGCTTTACAATGTAGCCACCATTGTGCCACAATAGTGACGCTACTGTCACTATAGAGCCACTATAATGTCACAATACAGCTACAATGGTGTCACAATACAGCCACTATGGTGTCACAATACAGGCAAAATCATGTCCACATAGAGCCACTATCATGCCATCATAGAGCCACTCTAGGGTCACAGTACGTCCACTATTGTGTCACAATACAGCCACTATGGTGTCACAATCAAGCAACTCCAGTGTCACAATAGAGCCATTAGTGTAATAAGACTGCCATTATACTGCCGCAATACAGCCACTATTGTGTCACAACAGTGCCGCCACTGAAACAATAGAGCCACTAGACTGTCAAAAGAGAAACACTGTTGTGTCACAACAGAGCTGCTAGGGTCATAATAGGGCCCATGCGGTGTCACAATACCGCTCCTTTATGTCACAATAGAGCCACCATGGTGTCACCATAGAGCCACGTTAGTGTCACAATAGAGCCACTCTACTGTCAGAAACACTGTTGTGTCACAATTGAGCCACTAGTGTCACAAGAGAGCCCAGAGAGTGTCACAATGGGGCCCCTAGAGTGACGTAATAGAGCCACTTTAATATCACTGTCAAACCACTATAGCATCAAAATAGAGTCACTCGTGTCGAAACAGTTCCACTAGAGTGTCCCAGCAGAGCCATTATTGTGTCACAATAGAGCCACTCTAGGCTCACAATAGAGCCACTATGGGGTCACAATGGAGTGATTCTAGTGTCACAAGAGAGTAAGTATAGTGTAACAATTGAGCAACTATTGTGTCACAATACAGCAGCTATAGGGTCACAATAGACACTGTAAAATCACAAGTCAGCCCCGGTAATTTTACAATAGAGCCACTCAAGGGTCACAAGTGAGCCACTATTATGTCACAATACAGCCAGCATGGTGTCACAATAGAGCCACTATTCTCTCACAATAGATTTCCTGGTACAAAAATTAGACTATTGTTATACTGCCACAATACAGCCACCAATGTGTAACAATAGTGCCGCCACTGAAACAATAGAGCCACTAGACTGTCAAAAGAGAAACACTGTTGTGTCACAACAGAGCCGCTAGGGTCATAATAGGGCCCATGCCGTGTCACAATACCGCTCCTTTATGTCACAATAGAGCCACCATGGTGTCACCATAGAGCCACGTTAGTGTCACAATAGAGCCACTAGTGTCACAAGAGAGCCACTCTACTGTCAGAAACACCGTTGTGTCACAATTGAGCCACTAGTGTCACAAGAGAGCCCAGAGAGTGTCACAATGGGGCCCCTAGAGTGACGTAATAGAGCCACTTTAATATCACTGTCAAACCAGTATAGCATCAAAATAGAGTCACTCGTGTCGCAACAGTTCCACTAGAGTGTCCCAGCAGAGCCATTATTGTGTCACAATAGAGCCACTCTAGGCTCACAATAGAGCCACTATGGGGTCACAATGGAGTGATTCTAGTGTCACAAGAGAGTAAGTATAGTGTAACAATAGAGCAACTCTTGTGTCACAATACAGCAGCTATAGGGTCACAATAGACACTGTAAAATCACAAGTCAGCCCCGGTAATTTTACAATAGAGCCGCTCAAGGGTCACAAGTGAGCCACTATTATGTCACAATACAGCCACTATTGGGTTACAATCAAGCAACTCCAGTGTCACAATAGAGTCACTGGTACAAAAATTAGACTGCTGTTATACTGCCACAATACAGCCACCAATGTGTCACAAAAGTTCCGCCACTGAAACAATACAGCCACTAGACTGTCAAAAGAGAAACACTGTTGTGTCACAACAGAGCCGCTAGGGTCATAATAGGGCCCATGCGGTGTCACAATACCGCTCCTTTATGTCACAATAGAGCCACCATGGTGTCGCCATAGAGCCACGTTAGTGTCACAATACAGCGACTAGTGTCACAATAGAGCCGCTCTACTGTCATCATAGAAACACCGTTGTGTCCCAATTGAGCCGCTAGTGTCACAAGAGAGCCCAGAGAGTGTCACAAGTGAGCCCAGAGAGTGTCGCAGTTGAGCCACTCTAATATCACTCTAGAACACTAGAGTATCACAATAGAGTCCCTAGTGTCACAACAGTTCCACCCGAGTGTCCCAGCAGAGCCATTATTGTGTCACAATAGGGCCGCTCTAGGCTCACAATAGAGCCACTATACTGTCCCCATAGCAGCACTAGAGTGTCACAATACTGCCACTGTAGTGTCACACTGCATCCACTCTAGTGTCGCAAGAAAGCCATTCTTGTGTCGCAATGAAACAATTATAGTGCCCCAGTAGAGCCACTATTGTGTCCTAATAGATCCACTATTGTGTCACAATAGAGCCACTAGAGGGTCCCAATGGAGTCACTCTATTGTCACAAGAGAGCAACTAGAGCGTCACAATACAGCAGCTATAGTGTCACAATCGAGATGCTGTAGTGTCACAAGTGAGCCACGGTAATCTCGCAAGAGAGCCACTCTAATGTCACAAGAGAGCCACTAGTGTCACAATAGAGCTACTCTAGCTTTACAATGTAGCCACCATTGTGCCACAATCGTGCCGCTACTGTCACAATAGAGCCACTCTAATGTCACAATACAGCTACAATGGTGTCACGATTGAGCCACTATGGTGTCACAATGCAGGAAAAATCATGTCCACATATAGCCACTATCATATCATCATAGAGCCAATCTAGGGTCACAGTACATCCACTATTGTGTCACAATACAGCCACTATTGTGTCTCAATCAAGGAACTCCAGTGTCACAATAGAGCCATTAGTGTAACAATTAGACTGCCATTATACTGCCACAATACAGCCACTACTGTGTCACAACAGTGCAGCCACTAAAACAATAGAGCCACTAGACTGTCAAAAGAGAAACACTGTTGTGTCACAACAGAGCCGCTAGGGTCATAATAGGGCCCATGCGGTGTCACAATACCGCTCCTTTATGTCACAATAGAGCCACCATGGTGTCGCCATAGAGCCACGTTAGTGTCACAATACAGCGACTAGTGTCACAATAGAGCCACTCTGCTGTCATCATAGAAACACCGTTGTGTCCCAATTGAGCCGCTACTGTCACAAGAGAGCCCAGAGAGTGTCACAATGGAGCCCAGAGAGTGTCCCAATAGAGCCACTCTAATATCACGTCGAACTACTAGAGTATCATAATGGAATCACTAGTGTTGCAACAGTTCCACTAGGGTGTCCCAGCAGAGCCATTATTGTGTCACAATAGGGCCACTCTAGGCTCACAATAGAGCCACTATACTGTCACAATAGCTTCTCTATAGTGTCACAGTACATCCACTCTAGTGTCACGAGAAAGTCATTATTGTATCACAATGAAACATCTGTAGTGCCACAGTAGAGAGTCACAATTGTGTCACAATTGAGCCACTAGAGGGTCACAATGGAGTCACTCTATAGTCACAAGAGAGCAACTAGCGTGTCACAATACAGCAGCTATAGTGTCACAAGGGAGCCACTGTATTCTCACAACCACTCTAATGTCTAGGTAGACCCACTAGTGTGTCACAATAGAAGTGCCTGAAGCTGCACCAATGCAATACCATAATATGACAATAGTGCAGCTAATTGTGGCTATTAAGAGCCACTTAGATGTCACAATTCAGCTACAATGGTGTCAAAATAGAACCAATATTGTGTCTGGCCTGCAACCACTACTGTGTCTCTGAGAAGCAATAGGTGGCACAAAGGGCCACTAGTTACGAAAACAATTGGGTGACCATTATGCACCTTACAATACAGTAACTATTGTGTCACAATAGTGCTGCCACTGCAACAATCGAGCCACTAGACTGTCAAAAGACAAACACTGTTGTGTCACAACAGAGCCACTTGGGTCATAATAGTGCATCAAGTGTATCACAATAGAGCTCCTTTATGTCACAATAGAGCCACCATGGTGTCACCCTAGAGCCATGTTAGTGTCACAATAGAGCAACTAGTGTAACAATAGAGCCACTCTACTGTCATCATAGAAACACCATTGTGTCCCAATTGAGCCGCTAGTGTCACAAGAGAGCACAGAGAGTGTGCCAATGGAGCCCAGAGAGTGTCGCAGTAGAGCCACGCTAATATCACTCTAGAACACTATAGTATCACAATAGAGTCCCTAGTGTCACAACAGTTCCACCCGAGTGTCCCAGCAGAGCCATTATTGTGTCACAATAGGGCCGCTCTAGGCTCACAATAGAGCCACTATACTGTCCCCATAGCAGCACTAGAGTGTCACAATACTGCCACTGTAGTGTCACACTGCATCCACTCTAGTGTCGCAAGAAAGCCATTCTTGTGTTGCAAGGAAACAATTATAGTGCCCCAGTAGAGCCACTGTTGTGTCCTAATAGATCCACTATTGTGTCACAATAGAGCGACTAGAGGGTCACAATGGAGTCACTCTATTGTCACAAGAGAGCAACTAGAGGGTCACAATACTGCAGCTATAGTGTCACAATAGAGTCGCTGTAGTGTCACAAGTGAGCCACTGTAATCTCGCAAGAGAGCCACTCTAATGTCACAAGAGAGCCACTAGTGTCACAATAGAGCTACTCTAGCTTTACAATGTAGCCACCATTGTGCCACAATCGTGCCACTACTGTCACTATAGATCCACTCTAATGTCACAATACAGCTACAATGGTGTCACAATACAGCCACTATGGTGTCACAGTACAGGCAAAATCATGTCCACATAGAGCCACTATCATTTCATCATAGAGCCACTCTAGGTTCACAGTACATCCACTATTGTGTCACAATACAGCCACTATTGTGTCACAATCAAGCAACTCCAGTGTCACAATAGAGACATTAGTGTAACAATTAGACTGCCATTATACTGCTACAATACGGCCACTATTGTGTCACTACATTGCCGCCACTGAAACAATAGAGCCACTAGACTGTCAAAAGAGAAACACTGTTGTGTCACAACAGAGCCGCTAGGGTTGTAAGAGGGCCCATGCGGTGTCACAATACAGCTCCTTTATGTCACAATAGAGCCACCATGGTGTCGCCATAGAGCCACGTTAGTGTCACAATACAGCGACTAGTGTCACAATAGAGCCACTCTACTGTCAGAAACACTGTTGTGTCACAATTGAGCCACTAGTGTCACGAGAGAGCCCAGAGAGTGTCACAATGGGGCCCCTAGAGTGACGTAAGAGAGGCACTTTAATATCACTGTCAAACCACTATAGCATCAAAATAGAGTCACTCGTGTCGAAACAGTTCCACTAGAGTGTCCCAGCAGAGCCATTATTGTGTCACAATAGAGCCACTCTAGGCTCACAATAGAGCCACTATGGGGTCACAATGGAGTGAGTCTAGTGTCACAAGAGAGTAAGTATAGTGTAACAATAGAGCAACTCTTGTGTCACAATACAGCAGCTATAGGGTCACAATAGACACTGTAAAATCACAAGTCAGCCCCGGTAATTTTACAATAGAGCCGCTCAAGGGTCACAAGTGATCCACTATTATGTCACAATACAGCCAGCATGGTGTCACAATAGAGCCACTATTCTGTCACAATAGAGTCACTGGTACAAAAATTAGACTGCTGTTATACTGCCACAATACAGCCACCAATGTGTCACAATAGTGCCGCCCCTGAAACAATAGAGCCACTAGACTGTCAAAAGAGAAACACTGTTGTGTCACAACAGAGCCGCTAGGGTCATAAAAGGGCCCATGCGGTGTCACAATACTGCTCCTTTGTGTCACAATAGAGCCACCATGGTGTCACCATAGAACCACGTTAGTGTCACAATAGAGCGACTAGTGTCACAAAAGAGCCACTCTACTGTCAGAAACACCGTTGTGTCACAATTGAGCCGCTAGTGTCACAAGAGAGCCCAGAGAGTGTCACAATGGGGCCCCTAGAGTGACGTAAGAGAGCCACTTTAATATCACTGTCAAACCACTATAGCATCAAAATAGAGTCACTCGTGTCGCAACAGTTCCACTAGAGTGTCCCAGCAGAGCCATTATTGTGTCACAATAGAGCCACTCTAGGCTCACAATAGAGCCACTATGGGGTCACAATGGAGTGATTCTAGTGTCACAAGAGAGTAAGTATAGTGTAACAATAGAGCAACTCTTGTGTCACAATACAGCAGGTATAGGGTCACAATAGACACTGTAAAATCACAAGTCAGCCCCGGTAATTTTACAATAGAGCCGCTCAAGGGTCACAAGTGAGCCACTATTATGTCACAATACAGCCACTATTGTGTTACAATCAAGCAACTCCAGTGTCACAATAGAGTCACTGGTACAATAATTAGACTGCTGTTATACTGCCACAATACAGCCACCAATGTGTCACAATAGTGCCGCCACTGAAACAATAGAGCCACTAGACTGTCAAAGAGAAACACTGTTGTGTCACAACAGAGCCGCTAGGGTCATAATAGGGCCCATGCAGTGTCACAATACAGCTCCTTTATGTCACAATAGAGCCCCCATGGTGTCACAATAGAGCCACATTAGTATCACATTAGAGCGACTAGTGTCACAATAGAGCCACTCTACTGTCATCATAAAACACCATATTTGTTCCGCATTGAGCGCAGTGTCAAAAGAGAGCCCAGAGAGTGTCAGCAATGGAGCGCTAGAGAGTTCGCAGTAGAGCCGCTCTAATATCAGCTCTAGACACTATAGTATCCACAATAGAGTCCTAGTGTCAAACAGTTCCACCGCGAGTGTCCCAGCAGAGCCATTATTGTGTCACAATAGGGCCGCTCTAGGCTCACAATAGAGCCACTATACTGTCCCCATAGCAGCACTAGAGTGTCACAATACTGCCACTGTAGTGTCACACTACATCCACTCTAGTGTCACAAGAAAGCCGTTCTTGTGTCACAAGGAAACAATTATAGTGCCCCAGTAGAGCCACTGTTGTGTCCTAATAGATCCACTATTGTGTCACAATAGAGCCACTAGAGAGTCACAATGGAGTCACTCTATTGTCACAAGAGAGCAACTAGAGGGTCACAATACAGCAGCTATAGTGTCACAATAGAGATGCTGTAGTGTCACAAGTGAGCCACTGTAATCTCGCAAGAGAGCCACTCTAATGTCACAAGAGAGCCACTAGTGTCACAATAGAGCTACTCTAGCTTTACAATGTAGCCACCATTGTGCCACAATAGTGCCGCTACTGTCACAATAGAGCCACTCTAATGTCACAATACAGCTACAATGGTGTCACAATACAGGCAAAATCACGTCCAAATAGAGCCACTATCATGTCCACATAGAGCCACTATCATGTCATCATATAGCCACTCTAGGGTCACAGTACATCCACTATTTTGTCACAATACAGCCACTATTGTCTCACAATCAAGCAACTCCAGTGTCACAATAGAGCCATTAGTGTAACAATTAGACTGCCATTATACTGCCACAATACAGCCACTATTGTGTCACTACATTGCCGCCACTGAAACAATAGAGCCACTAGACTGTCAAAAGAGAAACACTGTTGTGTCACAACAGAGCCGCTAGGGTCATAATAGGGCCCATGCCGTGTCACAATACCGCTCCTTTATGTCACAATAGAGCCACCATGGTGTCACCATAGAGCCACGTTAGTGTCACAATACAGCGACTAGTGTCACAATAGAGCCACTCTACTGTCATCATAGAAACACCGTTGTGTCACAATTGAGCCGCTAGTGTCACAAGAGAGCCCAGAGAGTGTCACAATGGAGCCCAGAGAGCGTCCCAATAGAGCCACTCTAATATCACTGTCGAACTATTAGAGTATCATAATGGAATCAATAGTGTCACAACAGTTCCACCCGAGTGTCCCAGCAGAGCCATTATTGTGTCACAATAGGGCCACTCTAGGCTCACAATAGAGCCACTATACCGTCACAATAGCTTCTCTATAGTGTCACAGTACATCCACTCTAGTGTCACGAGAAAGTCATTATTGTATCACAATGAAACATCTATAGTGCCACAGTAGAGAGTCACAATTGTGTCACAATAGAGCCACTAGAGGGTCACAATGGAGTCACTCTATAGCCACAAGAGAGCAACTAGCGTGTCATAATACAGCAGCTATAGTGTCACAAGGGAGCCACTGTATTCTCACAAGAGAGCCACTCTAATGTCACAAGTGAGCCACTAGTGTCACAATAGAGGTACTGAAGCTGCACAATGCAGCCACCACTGTGCCACAATAGTGCCGCTAGTGTAACAATAGAGCCACTCGAATGTCAAAATTCAGCTACAATGGTGTCAAAATAGAGCCAATATTGTGTCACAATACAGCCACTACTGTGTCACAATCAAGCAACTCTAGTGGCACAAAAGAGCCACTAGTGCAACAATTAGATAGCCATTATACTGCCACAATACAGCCACCAAAGTGTCACAATAGTGCCGCCACTGCAACAATAGAGCCACTAGACTGTCAAAAGAGAAACACTGTTGTGTCACAACAGAGCCACTTGGGTCATAATAGTGCATCAAGGGTATCACAATAGAACTCCTTTATGTCACAATAGAGCCACCATGGTGTCATCCTAGAGCCATGTTAGTGTCACAATAGAGCAACTAGTGTAACAATAGAGCCACTCTACTGTCATCATAGAAACACCATTGTGTCCCAATTGAGCCGCTAGTGTCACAAGAGAGCACAGAGAGTGTCACAATGGAGCCTAGAGAGTGTCGCAGTAGAGCCACGCTAATATCACCCTAGAACACTAGAGTATCACAATAGAGTCCCTAGTGTCACAACAGTTCCACCCGAGTGTCCCAGCAGAACCATTATTGTGTCACAATAGGGCCGCTCTAGGCTCACAATAGAGCCACTATACTGTCCCCATAGCAGCACTAGAGTGTCACAATACTGCCACTGTAGTGTCACACTACATCCACTCTAGTGTCACAAGAAAGCCATTCTTGTGTCCCAATGAAACAATTATAGTGCCGCAGTAGAGCCACTATTTTATCCTAATAGATCCACTATTGTGTCACAATAGAGCCACTAGAGGGTCACAATGGAGTCACTCTATTGTCACAAGAGAGCAACTAGAGGGTCACAATAGAGCAGCTATAGTGTCACAATAGAGTCGCTGTAGTGTCACAAGTGAGCCACTGTAATCTCGCAAGAGAGCCACTCTAATGTCACAAGAGAGCCACTAGTGTCACAATAGAGCTACTCTAGCTTTACAATGTAGCCACCATTGTGCCACAATAGTGCCGCTACTGTCACTATAGAGCCACTCTAATGTCACAATACAGCTACAATGGTGTCACAATACAGGCAAAATCATGTCCACATAGAGCCACTATCATGTCATCATAGAGCCACTCTAGGTTCACAGTACATCCACTATTGTGTCACAATACAGCCACTATTGTGTCACAATCAAGCAACTCCAGTGTCACAATAGAGCCATTAGTGTAACAATTAGACTGCCATTATACTGCTACAATACGGCCACTATTGTGTCACTACATTGCCGCCACTGAAACAATACAGCCACTAGACTGTCAAAAGACAAACACTGTTGTGTCACAACAGAGCTGCTAGGGTCATAATAGGGCCCATGCGGTGTCACAATACCGCTCCTTTATGTCACAATAGAGCCACCATGGTGTCACCATAGAGCCACGTTAGTGTCACAATAGAGCCACTCTACTGTCAGAAACACTGTTGTGTCACAATTGAGCCACTAGTGTCACAAGAGAACCCAGAGAGTGTTACAATGTGGCCCTTAGAGTGACGTAAGAGAGCCTCTTTAATATCATTGTCAAACCACTATAGCATCACAAGAGAGTCACTCGTGTCGCAACAGTTCCACTAGAGTGTCCCAGCAGAGCCATTATTGTGTCACAATAGAGCCACTCTAGGCTCACAATAGAGCCACTATGGGGTCAGAATGGAGTCATTCTAGTGTCACAAGAGAGCAACTAGAGTGTAACAATAGAGCAACTATTGTGTCACAATACAGCAGCTATAGGGTCACAATAGACACTGTAATATCACAAGTCAGCCACGGTAATTTTACAATAGAGCTGCTAGTGTCACAAGTGAGCCACTATTATATCACAATACAGCCAGCATGGTGTCACAATAGAGCCACTATTCTGTCACAATAGAGTCACTGGTACAAAAATTAGACTGCTGTTATACTGCCACAATACAGCCACCAATGTGTCACAATAGTTCCGCCACTGAAACAATAGAGCCACTAGACTGTCAAAAGACAAACACTGTTGTGTCACAACAGAGCCGCTAGGGTCATAATAGGGCCCATGCGGTGTCACAATACAGCTCCTTTATGTCACAATAGAGCCACCATGGTGTCACCATAGAGCCACGTTAGTGTCACAATAAAACGACTAGTGTCACAATAGAGCCACTCTACTGTCAGAAACACCGTTGTGTCACAATTGAGCCTCTAGTGTCACAAGAGAGCCCAGAGTGTCACAATGGGGCCCCTAGAGTGACGTAATAGAGCCACTTTAATATCACTGTCAAACCAGTATTGCATCACAATAGATTCACTCGTGTCGAAACAGTTCCACTAGAGTGTCCCAGCAGAGCCATTATTGTGTCACAATAGGGCCACTCTAGGCTCACAATAGAGCCACTATACTGTCACAATAGCTCCTCTATAGTGTCACAGTACATCCACTCTAGTGTCACGAGAAAGTCATTATTGTATCACAATGAAACATCTATAGTGCCACAGTAGAGAGTCACAATTGTGTCACAATTGAGCCATTAGAGGGTCACAATGGAGTCACTCTATAGTCACAAGAGAGCAACTAGCGTGTCACAATACAGCAGCTATAGTGTCACAAGGGAGCCACTGTATTCTCACAAGAGAGCCACTCTAATGTCACAAGTGAGCCACTAGTGTCACAATAGAGGTTTTGAAGCTCTACAATGCAGCCACCACTGTGCCACAATAGTGCCGCTAGTGTAACAATAGAGCCACTCTAATGTCACAATTCAGCTACAATGGTGTCAAAATAAAGCCAATATTTTGTCACAATGCAGCCACTACTGTGTCACAAGAAAGCAACTCTAGTGGCACAAAAGTGCCACAAGTGCAACAATTAGATAGCCATTATACTGCCACAATACGGCCACTATTGTGTCACAATAGTGCTGCCACTGCAACAATAGAGCCACTAGACTGTCAAAAGAGAAACACTGTTGTGTCACAACAGAGCCGCTAGGGTCATAATAGGGCCCATGCGGTGTCACAATACCGCTCATTCTTGTCACAATAGAGCCACCATGGTGTCACCATAGAGCCACGTTAGTGTCACAATAGAGCAACTAGTGTAACAATAGAGCCACTCTACTGTCATCATAGAAACACCATTGTGTCCCAATTGAGCCGCTAGTGTCACACGAGAGCACAGAGAGTGTCACAATGGAGCCCAGAGAGTGTCGCAGTAGAGCCACTCTAATATCACTCTAGAACACTAGATTATCCCAATAGAGTCCCTAGTGTCACAACAGTTCCACTGGAGTGTCTGTGCAGAGCCATTATTGTGTCACAATAGGGCCGCTCTAGGCTCACAATAGAGCCACTATACTGTCCCCATAGCAGCACTAGAGTGTCACAATACTGCCACTGTAGTGTCACACTACATCCACTCTAGTGTCACAAGAAAGCCATTCTTGTGTCACAATGAAACAATTATAGTGCCACAGTAGAGCCACTATTTTATCCTAATAGATCCACTATTGTGTCACAATAGAGCCACTAGAGGGTCACAATGGAGTCACTCTATTGTCACAAGAGAGAAACTAGAGTGTCACAATACAGCAGCTATAGTGTCACAATAGAGATGTTGTAGTGTCACAAGTGAGCCACTGTAATCTCGCAGGAGAGCCACTCTAATGTCACAAGAGAGCCACTAGTGTCACAATAGAGCTACTCTAGCTTTACAATGTAGCCACCATTGTGCCACAATAGTGCCGCTACTGTCACTATAGAGCCACTCTAATGTCACAGTACAGCTACAATGGTGTCACAATACAGCCACTATGGTGTCACAATACAGGCAAAATCATGTCCACATAGAGCCACTCTCATGCCATCATAGAGCCACTCTAGGGTCACAGTACATCCACTATTGTGTCACAATACAGCCACTCTTGTGTCACAATCAAGCAACTCCAGTGTCACAATAGAGCCATTAGTGTAACAATTAGACTGCCATTATACTGCTACAATACGGCCACTATTGTGTCACTACATTGCCGCCACTGAAACAATACAGCCACTAGACTGTCAAAAGAGAAACACTGTTGTGTCACAACAGAGCCGCTAGGGTCATAATAGGGCCCATGCGGTGT
The DNA here is from genome assembly GCA_034509425.1 of Eopsaltria australis. NCBI lineage: Eukaryota > Metazoa > Chordata > Aves > Passeriformes > Petroicidae > Eopsaltria > Eopsaltria australis. Next base: position 17,495 of record JAVTVJ010011711.1, read on the forward strand.
CACAATACCGCTCCTTTATGTCACAATAGAGCCACCATGGTGTCGCCATAGAGCCACGTTAGTGTCACAATAGAGCCACTCTACTGTCAGAAACACTGTTGTGTCACAATTGAGCCACTAGTGTCACAAGAGAACCCAGAGAGTGTTACAATGTGGCCCCTAGAGTGACGTAAGAGAGCCTCTTTAATATCATTGTCAAACCACTATAGCATCACAAGAGAGTCTCTCGTGTCGCAACAGTTCCACTAGAGTGTCCCAGCAGAGCCATTATTGTGTCACAATAGAGCCACTCTAGGCTCACAATAGAGCCACTATGGGGTCACAATGGAGTGATTCTACTGTCACAAGAGAGTAAGTATAGTGTAACAATAGAGCAACTATTGTGTCATAATACAGCAGCTATAGGGTCACAATAGACACTGTAAAATCACTTTCAGCCCCGGTAATTTTACAATAGAGCCGCTCAAGGGTCACAAGTGAGCCACTATTATATCACAATACAGCCACTATTGTGTCACAATAGAGCCACTATTCTGTCACAATAGAGTCACTGGTACAAAAATTAGACTGCTGTTATACTGCCACAATACAGCCACCAATGTGTCACAAAAGTTCCGCCACTGAAACAATAGAGCCACTAGACTGTCAAAAGAGAAACACTGTTGTGTCACAACAGAGCCGCTAGGGTCATAATAGGGCCCATGCGGTGTCACAATACCGCTTCTTTATGTCACAATAGAGCCACCATGCTGTCACCATAGAGCCACGTTAGTGTCACAATAAAACGACTAGTGTCACAATAGAGCCACTCTACTGTCAGAAATACCGTTGTGTCACAATTGAGCCTCTAGTGTCACAAGAGAGCCCAGAGTGTCACAATGGGGCCCCTAGAGTGACGTAATAGAGCCACTTTAATATCACTGTCAAACCAGTATAGCATCACAATAGATTCACTCGTGTCGAAACAGTTCCACTAGAGTGTCCCAGCAGAGCCATTATTGTGTCACAATAGGACCACTCTAGGCTCACAATAGAGCCCCTATACTGTCACAATAGCTTCTCTATAGTGTCACAGTACATCCACTCTAGTGTCACGAGAAAGTCATTATTGTATCACAATGAAACATCTATAGTGCCACAGTAGAGAGTCACAATTGTGTCACAATAGAGCCACTAGAGGGTCACAATGGAGTCACTCTATAGTCACATGAGAGCAACTAGTGTGTCACAATACAGCAGCTATAGTATCACAAGGGAGCCACTGTATTCTCAAAAGAGAGCCACTCTAATGTCACAAGTGAGCCACTAGTGTCACAATAGAGGTACTGAAGCTGCACAATGCAGCCACCACTGTGCCACAATAGTGCCCGCTAGTGTAACAATAGAGCCACTCGAATGTCACAATTCAGCTACAATGGTGTCAAAACAGAGCCAATATTGTGTCACAATACAGCCACTATTGTGTCACAATCAAGGAACTCTAGTGGCACAAAAGAGCCACTAGTGCAACAATTAGATACCCATTATACTGCCACAATACAGCCACCAATGTGTCACAATAGTGCCACCACTGAAACAATAGAGCCACTAGACTGTCAAAAGAGAAACACTGTTGTGTCACAACAGAGCCGCTAGGGTCATAATAGGGCCCATGCGGTGTCACAATACCGCTCCATTATGTCACAATAGAGCCACCATGGTGTCACCATAGAGCCATGTTAGTGTCACAATAGAGCAACTAGTGTAACAATAGAGCCACTCTACTGTCATCATAGAAACACCATTGTGTCCCAATTGAGCCGCTAGTGTCACAAGAGAGCACAGAGAGTGTCACAATGGAGCCTAGAGAGTGTCGCAGTAGAGCCAATCTAATATCACTCTAGAACACTAGAGTATCACAATAGAGTCCCTAGTGTCACAACAGTTCCACCCGAGTGTCCCAGCAGAGCCATTATTGTGTCACAATAGGGCCGCTCTAGGCTCACACTAGAGCCACTATACTGTCCCCATAGCAGCACTAGAGTGTCACAATACTGCCACTGTAGTGTCACACTGCATCCACTCTAGTGTCACAAGAAAGCCATTCTTGTGTCACAAGGAAACAATTAGAGTGCCCCAGTAGAGCCACTGTTGTGTCCTAATAGATCCACTATTGTGTCACAATAGAGCCACTAGAGGGTCACAATGGAGTCAGTCTACTGTCACAAGAGAGCAACTAGAGGGTCACAATACAGCAGCTATAGTGTCACAATAGAGTCGCTGTAGTGTCACAAGTGAGCCACTGTAATCTCGCAACTGAGACACTTCTAATCACAAGAGACACTAGTGTCACAATAGAGCTACTCGAGCTTTACAATGTAGCCACCATTGTGCCACAATAGTGCCGCTACTGTCACTATAGAACCACTCTAATGTCACAATACAGCTACAATGGTGTCACAATACAGCCACTATGGTGTCACAATACAGGCAAAATCATGTCCACATAGAGCCACTCTCATGCCATCATAGAGCCACTCTAGAGTCACAGTACATCCACTGTTGTGTCACAATACAGCCACTATTGTGTCACAATCAAGCAACTCCAGTGTCACAGTAGAGCCATTAGTGTAACAATTAGACTGCCATTATACTGACAATCACGGCCACTATGTCGTCACTACCATCCGCCACTGAAACAATAGAGGCACTAGACTGTAAAAAGAGAAACACTGTTGTGTCACAACAGAGCCGCTAGGGTCATAAGAGGGCCCATGCGGTGTCACAATACCGCTCCTTTATGTCACAATAGAGCCACCATGGTGTCGCCATAGAGCCACGTTAGTGTCACAATACAGCGACTAGTGTCACAATACAGCCACTCTACTGTCATCATAGAAACACCGTTGTGTCACAATTGAGCCGCTAGTGTCACAAGAGAGCCCAGAGAATGTCACAATGGAGCCCAGAGAGTGTCCCAATAGAGCCACTCTAATATCACTGTCGAACTACTAGAGTATCATAATGGAATCACTAGTGTCACAACAGTTCCACTCGAGTGTTCCAGGAGAGCCATTATTGTGTCACAATAGGGCCACTCTAGGCTCACAATAGAGCCACTATACTGTCACAATAGCTCCTCTATAGTGTCACAGTACATCCACTCTACTGTCACGAGAAAGTCATTATTGTATCACAATGAAACATCTATAGTGCCACAGTAGAGAGTCACAATTGTGTCACAAGAGAGCCACTAGAGGGTCACAATGGAGTCACTCTATAGTCACAAGAGAGCAACTAGCGTGTCACAATACAGCAGCTATAGTGTCACAAGGGAGCCACTGTATTCTCACAAGAGAGCCACTCTAATGTCACAAGTGAGCCACTAGTGTCACAATAGAGGTACTGAAGCTGCACAATGCAGCCACCACTGTGCAACAATAGTGCCGCTAGTGTCACAATAGAGCCACTCGAATGTCACAATTCAGCTACAATGGTGTCAAAATAGAGCCAATATTGTGTCACAATACAGCCACTATTGTGTCACAAGAAAGCAACTCTAGTGGCACAAAAGAGCCACTAGTGCAACAATTAGATAGCCATTATACTGCCACACTACAGCCACTATTGTGTCACAATAGTGCCGCCACTGCAACATAAGAGCCACTAGACTGTCAAAAGACAAACACTGTTGTGTCACAACAGAGCCACTTGGGTCATAATAGTGCATCAAGGGTATCACAATAGAGCTCCTTTATGTCACAATAGAGCCACCATGGTGTCACCCTAGAGCCATGTTAGTGTCACATTAGAGCAACTAGTGTAACAATGGAGCCACTCTACTGTCATCATAGAAACACCATTGTGTCCCAATTGAGCCGCTAGTGTCACAAGAGAGCACAGAGAGTGTCACAATGGAGCCCAGAGAGTGTCGCAGTAGAGCCACTCTAATATCACTCTAGAACACTAGAGTATCACAATAGAGTCCCTAGTGTCACAACAGTTCCACCCGAGGGTCCCAGCAGAGCCATTATTGTGTCACAATAGGGCCGCTCTAGGCTCACAATAGAGCCACTATACTGTCCCCATAGCAGCACTAGAGTGTCACAATACTGCCACTGTAGTGTCACACTACATCCACTCTAGTGTCACAAGAAAGCCATTCTTGTGTCACAATGAAACAATTATAGTGCCACAGTAGAGCCACTATTTTATCCTAATAGATCCACTATTGTGTCACAATAGAGCCACTAGAGGGTCACAATGGAGTCACTCTATTGTCACAAGAGAGCAACTAGAGGGTCACAATAGAGCAGCTATAGTGTCACAATAGAGTCGCTGTAGTGTCACAAGTGAGCTACTGTAATCTCGCAAGAGAGCCACTCTAATGTCACAAGAGAGCCACTAGTGTCACAATAGAGCTACTCTAGCTTTACAATGTAGCCACCATTGTGCCACAATCGTGCCACTACTGTCACTATAGAGCCACTCTAATGTCACAATACAGCTACAATGGTGTCACAATACAGCCACTATGGTGTCACAGTACAGGCAAAATCATGTCCACATAGAGCCACTATCATGTCATCATAGAGCCCCTCTAGGGTCACAGTACATCCACTATTGTGTCACAATACAGCCACTATTGTGTCACAATCAAGCAACTCCAGTGTCACAATAGAGCCATTAGTGTAACAATTAGACTGCCATTATACTCCTACAATACGGCCACTATTGTGTCACTACATTGCCGCCACTGAAACAATAGAGCCACAAGACTGTCAAAAGAGAAACACTGTTGTGTCACAACAGAGCTGCTAGGGTCATAATAGGGCCCATGCGGTGTCACAATACCGCTCCTTTATGTCACAATAGAGCCACCATGGTGTCGCCATAGAGCCACGTTAGTGTCACAATACAGCGACTAGTGTCACAATAGAGCCACTCTACTGTCAGAAACACTGTTGTGTCACAATTGAGCCACTAGTGTCACGAGAGAACCCAGAGAGTGTCACAATGGGGCCCCTAGAGTGACGTAAGAGAGGCACTTTAATATCACTGTCAAACCACTATAGCATCACAATAGAGTCACTCGTGTCGCATCAGTTCCACTAGAGTGTCCCAGGAGAGCCATTATTGTGTCACAATAGAGCCACTCTAGGCTCACAATAGAGCCACTATGGGGTCACAATGGAGTGATTCTAGTGTCACAAGAGAGTAAGTATAGTGTAACAATAGAGCAACTCTTGTGTCACAATACAGCAGCTATAGGGTCACACTAGACACTGTAAAATCACAAGTCAGCCCCGGTAATTTTACAATAGAGCCGCTCAAGGGTCACAAGTGAGCCACTATTATGTCACAATACAGCCAGCATGGTGTCAAAATAGAGCCACTATTCTGTCACAATAGAGTCACTGGTACAATAATTAGACTGCTGTTATACTGCCACAATACAGCCGCCAATGTGTCACAATAGTGCCGCCACAGAAACAATAGAGCCACTAGACTGTCAAAAGAGAAACACTGTTGTGTCAAACAGAGCCACTTGGGTCATAATAGGGCCAATGCGGTGTAACAATACCGCTCCTTTATGTCACAATAGAGCCACCATGGTGTCGCCATAGAGCCACGTTAGTGTCACAGTAGAGCGACTAGTGTCACAATAGAGCCACTCTACTGTCATCATAGTAACACCGTTGTGTCACAATTGAGCCGCTAGTGTCACAAGAGAGCCCAGAGAGTGTCACAATGGAGCCCAGAAAGTGTCCCAATAGAGCCACTCTAATATCGCTGTCGAACTACTAGAGTATCATAATGGAATCACTAGTGTCACAACAGTTCCACCCGAGTGTCCCAGCAGAGCCATTATTGTGTCACAATAGGGCCACTCTAGGCTCACAATAGAGCCACTATACTGTCACAATAGCTCCTCTATAGTGTCACAGTACGTCCACTCTAGTGTCACGAGAAAGTCATTATTGTATCACAATGAAACATCTATAGTGCACAGTAGAGAGTCACAATTGTGTCACAATAGAGCCACTAGAGGGTCACAATGGAGTCACTCTATAGTCACAAGAGAGCAACTAGCGTGTCACAATACAGCAGCTATAGTGTCACAAGGGAGCCACTGTATTCTCACAAGAGAGCCACTCTATTGTCACAAGTGAGCCACTACTGTCACAATAGAGGTACTGAAGCTGCACAATGCAGCCTCCACTGTGCAACAATAGTGCCGCTAGTGTAACAATAGAGCCACTCGAATGTCACAATTCAGCTACAATGGTGTCAAAATAGAGCCAATATTGAGTCACAATACAGCCACTACTATGTCACAAGAAAGCAACTCTAGTGGCACAAAAGAGCCACTAGTGCAACAATTAGATAGCCATTATACAGCCACAATACAGCCTCCAATGTGTCACAATAGTGCCGCCACTGAAACAATAGAGCCACTAGACTGTCAAAAGAGAAACACTGTTGAGTCACAACAGAGACACTTGGGTCATAATAGTGCATCAAGGGTATCACAATAGTGCTCCTTTATATCACAATAGAGCCACCATGGTGTCACTCTAGAGCCACGTTAGTGTCACAATAGAGCAACTAGTGTAACAATAGAGCCACTCTACTGTCATCATAGAAACACCATTGTGTCCCAATTGAGCCGCTAGCGTCACAAGAGAGCACAGAGAGTGTCACAATGGAGCCCAGAGAGTGTCGCAGTAGAGCCACTCTATTATAACTCTAGAACACTAGAGTATCACAATAGAGTCCCTAGTGTCACAACAGTTCCACTGGAGTGTCCCAGCAGAGCCATTATTGTGTCACAATAGGGCCGCTCTAGGCTCACAATAGAGCCACTATACTGTCCCCATAGCACCTCTAGAGTGTCACAATACTGCCACTGTAGTGTCACACTACATCCACTCTAGTGTCACAAGAAAGACATTCTTGGGTCGCAATGAAACAATTAGAGTGCCCCAGTAGAGCCACTGTTGTGTCCTAATAGATCCACTATTGTGTCACAATAGAGCCACTAGAGGGTCACAATGGAGTCACTCTATAGTCACAAGAGAGCAACTAGAGTGTCACAATACAGCAGCTATAGTGTCACAATCGAGATGCTGTAGTGTCACAAGTGAGTCACTGTAATCTCGCAAGAGAGCCACTCTAATGTCACAAGAGAGCCACTAGTGTCACAATAGAGCTACTCTAGCTTTACAATGTAGCCACCATTGTGCCACAATCGTGCCGCTACTGTCACTATAGAGCCACTCTAATGTCACAATACGGCTACAATGGTGTCACAATACAGCCACTATAGTGTCACAGTACAGGCAAAATCATGTCCACATAGAGCCGCTACCATGTCATCATAGAGCCACTCTAGGGTCACAGTACATCCACTATTGTGTCACAATACAGCCACTATTGTGTCACAATCAAGCAACTCCAGTGTCACAAGAGAGCCATTAGTGTAACAATTAGACTGCCATTATACTGCTACAATACGGCCACTATTGTGTCACTACATTGCCGCCACTGAAACAATAGAGCCACAAGACTGTCAAAAGAGAAACACTGTTGTGTCACAACAGAGCCGCTAGGGTCATAATAGGGCCCATGCGGTGTCACAATACCGCTCCTTTATGTCACAATAGAGCCACCATGGTGTCACAATAGAGCCACCATGGTGTCAGCATGGAGCCATGTTAGTGTCACAATACAGCGACTATTGTCACAATAGAGCCACTCTACTGTCAGAAACACCGTTGTGTCACAATTGAGCCACTAGTGTCACAAGAGAGCCCAGAGAGTGTCACAATGGGACCCCTAGAGTCACGTAAGAGAGCCACTTTAATATCACTGTCAAACCACTATAGCATCACAATAGAGTCACTCGTGTCGCAACAGTTCCACTAGAGTGTCCCAGCAGAGCCATTATTGTGTCACAATAGAACCACTCTAGGCTCACAATAGAGCCACTATGGGGTCACAATGGAGTGATTCTAGTGTCACAAGAGAGTAAGTATAGTGTAACAATAGAGCAACTCTTGTGTCACAATACAGCAGCTATAGGGTCACAATAGACACTGTAAAATCACAAGTCAGCCCCGGTAATTTTACAATAGAGCCGCTCAAGGGTCACAAGTGAGCCACTATTATCTCACAATACAGCAAGCATGGTGTCACAATAGAGCCACTATTCTGTCACAATAGAGTCACTGGTACAAAAATTAGACTGCCGTTATACGCCCACAATACAGCCACCAATGTGTCACAATAGTGCCGCCACTGAAACAATAGAGCCACTAGACTGTCAAAAGAGAAACACTGTTGTGTCACAACAGAGCCGCTAGGGTCATAATAGGGCCCATGCGGTGTCACAATACCGCTCCTTTATGTCACAATAGAGCCACCATGGTGTCGCCATAGAGCCACGTTAGTGTCACAATAGAGCAACTAGTGTAACAATACAGCCACTCTACTGTCATCATAGAAACACCGTTGTGTCACAATTGAGCCGCTAGTGTCACAAGAGAGCACAGAGAGTGTCACAATGGAGCCCAGAGAGTGTCGCAGTACAGCCACGCTAATATCACTCTAGAACACTAGATTATCACAATAGAGTCTCTAGTGTCACAACAGTTCCACCCGAGTGTCCCAGCAGAGCAATTATTGTGTCACAATAGGGCCGCTCTAGGCTCACAATAGAGCCACTATACTGTCCCCATAGCACACTAGACTGTCACAATACTGCCACTGTAGTGTCACACTACATCCACTCTAGTGTCACAAGAAAGCCATTCTTGTGTCACAATGAAACAATTCTAGTGCCCCAGTAGAGCCACTATTGTGTCCTAATAGATCCACCATTGTGTCACAATAGAGCCACTAGAGGGTCACAATGGAGTCACTCTATTGTCACAAGAGAGCAACTAGAGGGTCACAATACAGCAGCTATAGTGTCACAATAGGTTCGCTCTAGTGTCACAAGTGAGCCACTGTAATCTCGCAAGAGAGCCACTGTAATGTCACAAGAGAGCCACTAGTGTCACAATAGAGCTACTCTAGCTTTACAATGTAGCCACCATTGTGCCACAATCGTGCCGCTACTGTCACTATAGAGCCACTCTAATGTCACAATACGGCTACAATGGTGTCACAATACAGCCACTATGGTGTCACAGTACAGGCAAAATCATGTCCACATAGAGCCACTATCATGTCATCATAGAGCCACTCTAGGTTCACAGTACATCCACTATTGTGTCACAATACAGCCACTATTGTGTCACAATCAAGCAACTCCAGTGTCACAATAGAGCCATTAGTGTAACAATTAGACTGCCATTATACTGCTACAATAAGGCCACTATTGTGTCACTACATTGCCGCCACTGAAACAATAGAGCCACTAGACTGTCAAAAGAGAAACACTGTTGTGTCACAACAGAGCCGCTAGGGTCATAAGAGGGCCCATGCGGTGTCACAATACCGCTCCTTTATGTCACAATAGAGCCACCATGCTGTCACCATAGAGCCACCATGGTGTCACCATAGAGCCACATTAGTGTCACAATAGAGCGACTAATGTCACAATAGAGCCACTCTACTGTCAGAAACACCGTTGTGTCACAATTGAGCCACTAGTGTCACAAGAGAGCCCAGAGAGTGTCACAATGGGGCCCCTAGAGTGACGTAAGAGAGGCACTTAAATATCACTGTCAAACCAGTATAGCATCACAATAGAGTCACTCGTGTCGCAACAGTTCCACTAGAGTGTCCCAGCAGAGCCATTATTGTGTCACAATAGAGCCACTCTAGGCTCACAATAGAGCCACTATGGGGTCACAATGGAGTGATTCTAGTGTCACAAGAGAGGAAGTATAGTGTAACAATAGAGCAACTCTTGTGTCACAATACAGCAGCTATAGGGTCACAATAGACACTGTAAAATCACAAGTCAGCCCCGGTAATTTTACAGCAGAGCCGCTCAAGGGTCACAAGTGAGCCACTATTATGTCACAATACAGCCAGCATGGTGTCACAATAGAGCCACTATTCTGTCACAATAGAGTCACTGGTACAATAATTAGACTGCTGTTATACTGCCACAATACAGCCACCAATGTGTCACAATAGTTCCGCCACTGAAACAATAGAGCCACTAGACTGTCAAAAGAGAAAAACTGTTGTGTCACAACAGAGCCGCTAGGGTCATAATAGGGCCCATGCGGTGTCACAATACCGCTCCTTTATGTCACAATAGAGCCA
>JAVTVJ010011712.1:0-14358 GCA_034509425.1 Eopsaltria australis
GACATTTGCTGTCCCTGGCCATTGGGTTCTGTCATGAAGAAAAGGATAGTGAAGAGTTGGAGGAGGTCTGAAACCAAAATCAAAGCCATTTCCCACACACCCTCCCATGGAACACACAGACACCCTTCTGTGTTCAAGAGTTCTGGGGTTTTCTTTTCAAGCTCCCCCCTATCTCTCCTGGTATTCTTGCATATCAAACCCTCAGCATTTCTGCTGCCCTCAGGGAGAGCTGAGCAAGTTCTGTGGGGCAAAGCAGTGAGTGAGCAGTGAGGGGAGAGGGTCTGTCACTCTGACCTGTTCTGAGTTTCTCTGGGCTTTAACCTTTCTCAGGTGGAGGGTGATCACCCGCCCATGTTTCCCTTAAAAACTGCCAGGTACTGCTGAGAGCAGCTGGATCCAGCACAGCCCAGCTCCACATTTGTAGCCAAGGACTCACGGTGCTCGTTTCACCACCCCAACAGCATTTTCAGTGTCACAACCCCTCTGCCTTTCCCCATGGGTCTTTCAGATGACACAAAGATGCTCCAGGACAGGTTTGCATCCTGGATTGAAGCTCCTAGCTTGGAAGGAAACCTCAGGGAGACTTCCAAGTGTCCCAGTGATGGCACTGGATGAAGGGAGATCCAGCTCCTTCCCTGGCTGCACTGACAGCATTGCCCAGAGCCGGGCACTGGGGACAGCGTCACCCTGAGCCAGCTGTGCCCCCTCCCAGAGCCCCCCAGTGCCGGGCAGCTGCTCCCAGCCCTGGGCTCTGCAGAGGGAACTGGGCCCCGGGCTGCAGAGCTGCCCCATGGCTCTGCTGCAGCTCTGCCTGCACAGGAGGGGGCTTCACACCTTGGACCCCCAGCCCTGAGGGCAGAGGCTTGGCTGGGGGAGAGGAGGGAGGGGGATTGTTCAGAGGGAGGGGCTGCACTGGAGGGGATCCCATGGAGATCTCTAAACTCTCCCTGCCACAGCATTTCTGGGTTTTCTTTTCTCTCATTGCCTGATCTTATCTCTGCTTCCTGGAGATTTTCCTCCTGGAGGTGTTTCCCTGGGTCTGAGCTCTCCCTGCCAGCACTCACAGGCCCCAAATCTCTGTGCACTCTCCTTGGCCCTACAGAAACCTGCCTGTTTGGAGAGCACTGCCTGGGGACAGCTTCTGGTTGCAGCTTGCAGAAAGGACAGCTCAGACTGAGCCTCAGGGCTCCAGCAAAGGTGATGCTGCTGCTGTCCATGGGCACAGGAGTGGCTGAAAGCACATTAGGAATCTCCTCTGAACCTGCTGATCACTAAGAGTTCAGATGTCCCCGGGACTTGTTAAAATTAAGGATACCTTTATGATTTGTTCTCCCTCTCCCCCATTATCTAATATTAGGAAATGAAAACAAAGTCTCAGAAAATGTCCTCAATATAAAAGAAATCCTTGTCTTGGAAATGCTTTGGGAGGGAACAGAAGCTCTCAGTTGGTCAGAGCTTCATGAGCATTTCCCCTCGGCTACACCAGAAATACTCAGAGAGCTGTACTCACAGAGTCTGCAGACATTGGGATGCTCCAGCTCGAGGAGATCCCTGCAGGAGCTGCAGCTGCCTTGTCCTGCAGCCAGAGGCTTCCTGGGTCAGGGGCTGGCAGTGATTGTCCCCCAGGCACTTCTCAGCACCTTCCCAGCCCAGGCTGAGTTTAAGCCCTCGGTGCCTCTGTGCTGTGCCCGGGCTGGCTGCAGGCAGTGCCCCAGCCCTGCTGGGCTGTGCACAGGAGCTGCTCCTGGCCAGAGCTGTCTCTCTGCAGCGCTGCCCTTGCCAGGAGCTGCCTCTGGGCCAGGAGCCCGGCCCAGCTCAGCAGCACAGACACAGCACAAGTACTTGAATGACCCTCTGGGGCTCTCTGCTGAGCCCTGAACATCAGGCCCTCAGAGGGACCTGAAGAAACCTCTCAAGAATTCAAAGTCACAATCAAACTCCAAAGTTTCTTTTGCTTTTCATGGATCCCAGTGAGGGACACAAGTGAGAAAGTGTCCCCAGACCCCAGTGAGAGCAGGAAATTGGAGGCAGAGATGACAGGTGGGTACAAAGAGAAGCCAAGTCTTGGTGCCCTGGGGCACAGCAGCATCTGTGCCACCAAGGGCTGTGAGGAGACACCTTGTCCTGAGGCACTGGGGCCTCCTGGCACAGCCCCAGCAAGGCTGGCCACTGTCACCCCCTTGTCCTGCCCTCAGCATCCCCCCCACATCCCAGTGGGCTCAAGGATCTGCTGGAAGGAGTCCCTGGGGAGCCTTGGTCAGGAATGGCCCTGGGGGGCTCCTTAATTCTCCCAGGTTTTTGAAAGGACTTTGGCTTTTGCTTTAGCCTTGGAGTCTCTGAGAGCTTTGTGCAATCATGGCTCCAATTATCACCTCTAATGGGTCCCTTGAGAGGCTTTCTCAATACCAACACTCAGTGGGGTCATTAATGCTTTGAGATACTCAAGGTGTTTAAGGTTCTGTGGATTTTCCTTCCCACACTGAGTCTCTGAGAGGTTTCTGTGCAATCCTGGCCTCCAATTCTCTCCTCCAAGGAGTCCATGAGGAGCCTGTGCTGGGCATAGACCTCAGTGGGACCCATTAATGCATCGAGAAAATTTGGGTTTTTCCTCTGACTTTGACTCCTGGAAATGTTTGTGCAATCTCCTCTCAGGCCCTGAGGTTCAAGGGCTCAGCTCCAAATGCACCACGGGGCTCATTAGGGCAAAGCCAGTCCTGACAAACCATGGCTCTGCCTTGATTTCCCTCTGCTCCAGTGCACTTCATTAGGAAGGTTTCCTACTATACTTATGGAGAAATACTTCAAAGAGTTTCTAATAAATCCAGGTTCCTCTTTTAAAGGGTGTATTTTTCTCTTTAGAGAAGAGGTGATTGCAGCATTCAGTGATTGATATTGATCCAGGGTCTCTCCTCAGGAGGTCTCTGCTCACTCACCTGGGACCTGCTTTGCTCGGAGAGCTGGCTGCACTCAGGCAAAGAGGGCTTTTTCTTTTTTTTTTTTAAAGCAATCTACAGCTCCTAAGTTTCCCCACTGAAAACACACACCCTCCTCAAGTGTGTGCCAAGCCCAAGGTGCCTCCAAGGAGGTTCCCTTCCCCAAGGCAGAGCCATGCAAGGAATGTTTTAGACCTTTGGACTCCTTGGCTCCAGGTGGCCCTGCTGTGTCACAATGGATATTTGGTTCCATCAGGCCCCACGGTGTCACTGGGGTTTCCTTGGTTCCATTTGGCCCCAAGTGTCTCAGGGCTCTCCTTTTTCCTGCCGCAAGCAGCAGCAAACCCCACTGCCAGGGCCAAATGCCTGGCAAGGAGGAGCAAGGGGGCACATTTGCAGGGATGGATTTTGCCTTCCCAGGTGACAGGGACGTGGCGTGGGGCCCTGCTGTCCTGGAGATGGCTGAACACCGGCCTGCCCATGGCAAGGGGAAGAGACAACAACCTCTGGCCATGGAACTACAGGAGCAGAGAGGGCAGGCACAAGGCTGGCTTTCAAAGGCTCTCACCAGCACAGGAAACATCCGTGCAGGACATTTTCTTGACAGCTGACATTTCAGGCAATTCTTTTAGACAGAGATGCACCAGCAAATGGCAAGTGAAACAGTTTCAGCTTTGTGTGTGGCCTGAGAAGAGCTGGCATCTTTTCAGCAATGTGAGCTGTTGCATGCCTTGCTCAGGGCCAGGATGTGGGATCTTGGAGCAGGCTCCGCTCTCCTGGGGGGCTTCTCTTGCCAGGCCGGCTCTAAAAGCGCAAGCAAAGAGCGGCGTGAGGCAGAGCACAAAGGAAGCAGCGGGCCGATGCCTTGAAGCACTGGCCTGGCAGTGCCATTTGCCGAGCGCTCCTCAGCAGCCCGGCTGCAAAGAAAGGCCGCTCGGGCCGAGCACAAGATCCGCAGGCAGCGGCGAGCAGCAGCTGGAGCCCAGCAGGGCCTTGGAGGAGCGGGGCCGAGCCCCGGGCCGGCTTCCAAAGGGGCTTCGGGGCTGGCGGCGATGGCGCTGAGTGGCCTGCCCGTGTCCCCCTGGGCTCTGCGGCGCCACGGGGCCAGAGGCCGGGGCCGGGGCTCGGGCCCTGCTGCCACAAGGGCGCTGCCGAGGGCTCGCCGCCCTTGAGCCGGGGCCGGGGCGGCGCTGAGGGAGCGGCGCCGCCATTGCTGCCGCCCTCAGGGGCTCTGAGGGGAGCGCGGCTCCCGCCAGCCCCGCTCGGCTGCGGGGAGAGAGCGAGAGAGGAAAGAGAGAACAGAGAGAGGAAAGAGAGAACAGAGAGAGGAAAGAGAGAATAGAGAGAGGAAAGAGAGAACAGAGAGGAAAGAGAGAATAGAGAGAGGAAAGAGAGAACAGAGAGAGGAAAGAGAGAACAGAGAGAGGAAAGAAAAGAGAGAGGAAAGAGAGAACAGAGAGAGTAAAGAGAGAATAGAGAGAGGAAAGAGAGAACAGAGAGAGGAAAGAGAGAATAGAGAGAATAGAGAGAGGAAAGAGAGAACAGAGAGAGTAAAGAGAGATCGGTAGTGTAAAGAGAGTGTAAACAGAGGAAAGAGAGAATAGAGAGAGGAAAGAAAGAATACAGAGAGTAAAGAGAGAACAGAGAGATTACAGAGAGAATAGAGAGAGTAAAGAGAGGATAGAGAGAAAGAGAGAATAGAGAGAGTAAAGAGAGAACAGAGAGCGTAAAGAGAGGATAGAGAGAGAGTTAAGAGGGAATAGAGAGGGAGTAAAGAGAGAATAGAGAGAGGAAAGAGAATAGAGAGAGTAAAGAGAGAACAGAGAGTTTACAGAGAGAATAGAGAAAGTGACGATAGAGAGAGTAAAGAGGGAATAGAGAGAGTAAAGAGAGAATAGAGAGGATAAAGAGAGAATAGAGATAAAGTAAAGAGAGAGTAGAGAGAGGGTAAAGAGAAGGGAGAGAGTAAAGATAGGATAGAGAGTAAAGAGAGATCAGAGAGACTAAGGAGAGAATAAAGAGAGAATAGAGATAAAGAGAGAATAGAGTGAGTAAACAGACAACAGAGAAAATAGAGAGAGTAAAGAGAGAATAGAGAGAGAGTAAAGAGAAAATCGAGAGAGTAAAGAGAGAACAGAGAGAATAAAGAGAGAATAGAGAGAATAAAGAGAGGGCAAAGAGAGAATAGAACGAGTAAAGAGAATAAAGAGAGAATAGAGAGATTACAGAGCGAATAGAGAGAGTAAAGAGAATAGAGAGAGTAAAGAGAGAATAGAGAGAGTAAAGAGAGAACAGAGAGAGTAAAGAGAGGATCGAGAGAGTAGAGATGTCTTAGGTTACACTGGTATGTATTCCATCAGCATCTTCATGGGATGTTGGGGCCGGGCGTGGCAGTGTTCGTGATGGCTGCAGAATGGTTTGCTAATAAGCCAGTCGTTGGGGCCGGATGGGCACTTTGCTCACCCCAAACATTGCAGAGAGTGGCTCATCATCCCATTGTGAGATGCCGCGCCCAGGGGGAGGAACCAATCTATCCCGATCTGCATATAAACTGAGATTTGAAGCACTATAGGCAGCTTTTTCCGCGGGATTCCCAGAGGAAGACCAGACCCTTCTACACCACCACCGGACCTTCAGAGGAGAACTGCACCTTTCACAGGGTCACTGCTTCAACAGAACCACATCTATCACTCCCAGAGGAGTGCAGCCACCTTCTAAGTGAACTACTACCAACACCCTGACTGACAGGGTGTCAGGTTGTATTCTGACTCTGTCAGTGTTTTTGTACTATTGCATTTTTCTATTAAATTGTAGATCTGACTTTGAGTCTCTCACTGATTTGTTTTCAAACTACCACACCAGGTTTGGGCTGAGTTTGGCTGTGGCCCAGCTCCATCCTCCTGCGGGGCTCAGGGCCTGTTGCTGGCAATGGCTGGCCTGCCCGGCCTCTCTGCTGGCCCAGAGGCCGGCAGAGCCCGGGGCAGGGCTGTCTGTGCAGCCCCACAGGTGCCACGGGCTCTGCAGGAGCTGGCAGAGGCTGCCCAGCAGGGAGGCCATGGGGCACAGAGCCCCAAGGCTGCTGTGGGCACCAGGGCACAGGGGCCGTTCCCAGCCACAATGCTCCTGTCCTGGGCTGGGCTGCACGGGGGCTGTGCCACCATGGCTGGGCCAGCACAGGGCCACAAAGGGGCCACGGAGCTGCTGCCGGGGCTGGCAGCAAGGCCAGGGACACACAAGGAATTGCTGGGCATGGCCTGGGCTGGGCAGGGCTGCCCGTGGCAAAGGCAGAGCTCGGCTGGCCTCGGTGGCTGCAGGAAAAGTCAAGAGGCCAAAGAGCCTCCATGGCTGTGCTGGAGAGCAAGGCTGGAGGAGGGAAATGCAGGGCTGCTGCGGGATGGGGAGGGGGATTGAATTCCTGCAGACACCTCAGTTCTCTGATGATCCCGGGACAATGCTGCTCCCTGTTTCAGACTGGAGCAGAGCAGATGTTTGTGGCACAGGAGCCCTCCGGGGCTCTCAGGGACCTGCAGCTTGCCAGGGGCTCTGCTCTCCCTCAGCTCCTCTCTGGGAGCTGCCAATCCCAGGTGGGCACCTCAGGGCACTGGGGCCCTACAAGTGGCACTGCCCGTTCATGGGCAGACAGCTGATGGCTGCCTGGAAAGGGGCACAGGCTTTAATACTTCTACATTCCATAATACACAAGCATCTTTTTATTATCTGGGTTGTTGCCTTTCCCCCCAGCCTGGAAAAGAAACTCGAGATCATTTTAGCAAGGAGGTAATATAAAAGGGGATCTTTATTTTGAAGGTCTTCAGGAGCAGTTATGGAAAGGTGTCCATAGAAGCCCACCCCCTCCAGGGGTGAGTACATATTTATAGCTTTTAGGAAATCAGCAGAATTGATTAAAAGCACCAATTAGGAGAACAAGTGGTGATTCAAGTCCCCCCAGGTCCAGTCTCTCTTCTGGAGCCCCCCTCTCAGCACTGGCTCTACTTTGTTTCTGAAAATGAAGCTCAGAGTTGTTCTGGGCCTTGGTTCCCAGCAAGAACCGAGATAGGACAGGGCCTTGCACCCCCGGGGCTTGGAGCTCTGGAATTTGTTTTGTCTTTCTGCTTGGGGAAAGAGCATGGAAAAGTCCTGGAAAAAGCAGCTCTGAATACAATAGGAACAGAGCTGCAAATATATGTGCAAAGAGTACAGAGAAGATAGAAAAGGAAACAGGCAGAGAGCAAACGGCATCACACTGACCACACCTTACTGACCACACCCACTGACCCCACCCACTTACAACACACCACTGACCACACCTTACTGACCACAGCCACTGACCACACCTTACTGACCACACGCCACTGACCACACCCTACTGACCACACCTTACTGACCACACCTTACTGACCACACCCACTGACCACACCCACTGACCACACCTTATTGACCACACCTTACTGACCACACCCACTGACCACACCTTAGTGACCACACCTTACTGACCACACCTTACTGACCACACCCCACTGACCACACCTTACTGACCATACCTTAGTGACCACACCTTAGTGACCACACCCACTGACCACACCTTACTGACCACACCCACTGACCACACCTTACTGACCACACCTTACAGACCACACCTTACTGACCACACCCAGTGACAATATCCACTGACCACACACACTGACCACACCCACTGACCACACCTTACGGACCACACCTTACTGACCACACCCACTGACCACACCTTAGTGACCACACCCACTGACCGCACCCCACTGACCACACCCACTGACCACACCGCACTGACCACACCTTACTGACCACACCCACTGACCACATCCTACTGACCACACCTTACTGACCACACCTTACTGACCACACCCACTGACCACACCTTACTGACCACAGCCACTGACCACACCTTACTGACCACATCCCACTGACCACACCCTACTGACCACACCTTACTGACCACACCTTACTGACCACACCTTACTGACCACACCCACTGACCACACCTTACTGACCACACCTTACTGACCACACCTTACTGACCACACCTTAATGACCACACCCACTGACCACACATTACTGACCACACCCACTGACCACACCCACTGACCACACGTTACTGACCACACCTTACTGACCACACCCACTGACCACGCCCTCTGACCACGCCCACTGACCGCACCTAAATGACCACACCCACTGACCACACCCACTGACCAAACCCACTGACCACACCTTACTGACCACACCCACTGACCACACCCACTGACCACACCTCACTGACCACACCCACTGACCACACCCACTGACCACACCTTACTGACCACACCTTACTGACCACACCTTATTGGCCCCACCCACTGACCACACCTTACTGACACCTTACTGACCACACCTTATTGACCACAATTTTCTGACCCCATCTTACTGAGCACACCCACTGACCACACCCACTGACCACACCTTACTGACCACACCCACTGTCCCCACCCACTTACAACACACCACTGACCACACCAATTGACCACACCCTACTGACCACACCCCACTGGCCACACCCCACTGGTCACACCCCACTGACCACATCCTCTTTCCACACCCCCTGACCACACCCTACTGACCACACCCTACTGACCACACCCACAGACCACACCCACTGACCACACTCACTGACCACATCCATGGACCACACCCTACAGACCACAGCCACTGACCACACCTACAGACCACACCCCACTGGCCAAACAGCACTAACCACATCTCACTGACCACAGACACCTAATGACCACATCACACTGACCACACCACGGACCACACTACACTGACAGCACCACACTGACCACATCACACTGATCACACCACACTGACCACACCCACCCAGAGACCACACCTTAATGACCACATCCACTGACCACACCCTACTGAGCACCCCCTACTTAACATACTGTGATGACCAACACCACTGACCGCTCCACTGACCAGCACCAATGACGGGGGAGGGCTGTGAGCTCTTGGCTCAAGAGCCCTCTGCACTCCCTTGCAGAAAAGCCTGAGGGCAAAATGACTCAGAGATAAGAAACCTACCTCTGGGTCATGGTGACCAGCGAACCACCCCCAGCATGCCTTGCTCCTCCATGGCCATGCCTTGTACCCAGCTGGCTAACTGGTTCTTAGCCCACCCCCTGCCTTCCCCATAGAAAGACCCCAGTCCCAGCCTCAGGCAGGGAGCAGCCGTCCCTGCCTGCCCTTCACAGCAGCTTCTGGACAATAAAGCGACCCTGTGGAGCTGCCATACGGATCCCTTGTCTCTCTGTCCCCAGGTCTGCCTTGGGCCATTTCACAAAGAGCTGAACCACAAGAGCTGAAATCACTTGCAGCCGTTCTCTGACGGGACACTTCCTCCAGGAAGGCTGCAACACACTGGGCCACCCCCGTACCCTGAAAGCGACAGCCCAGAATGGGTTTTTGGTTGTTTTATTTTTCAGGTCCTCAGTCCTGCGTGGCACTCGCTAAGTGGGTGTTGCAGAGGCTCGGTGTTGCAAGGCATCAAAGACGCCTGCCCCGCACCCAAGGGTGGAGCAAGATCTCCTCCAGCAGGGGCCGGTCCGCGGGGTGCTTGGACAAACACCAGCGGATCAGATGTTGGCACTCTGGGGAGAGAAGGCAGAAAGCGCCGGGCACTTGCAGAAGGCTCCTGCCCAGCTGCTCCCAGCGCCCGCAGGGCCCGGGCCACTCTGTGTGTGCTCAGAGCTGCGCCGGCCTCCCGGCCCAGCCTGCCCTTTGCGGGAGAGCGGCACGGCAGGACACGGCCACCTCCTTCAGCCAAGCGTGCCACACCCAGCCCGTCACAGAGCACCTCCTGCGGCCAGCCCTTGAGCTCCATCCAGCCTGGCCTTGAGCACCGTCAGGGATGGGCCATGCACAGCTTCTCTGTGCAACCTGCTCCAGGAGAGTCTTTTTCTGCATCCCTCATCTAAACCTCCTCTCTTTCCGTTTGGATCCCTTCTCCCAAGTGCTGTCCCTGCCTGCCCTTGTACAAAGTCCCTCTGCAGCTTGCTTGGAGGTTGCTGTCAGGTACTGGAAGGCCACAGGTGGCTCAAGCCTAAGCCTAAGGCTCTTTTCCAGGCTGAACAAGGCCAGCTGTCTCAGCCTTTCCTTGCACGAGAGGTGCTCCAGCCCTGGCATCATCTCGGGGTCCCTCCTGGGCACCTGCTCCGGCGCGTCCATGTCCTTGCTGTCCGTGCAGGGGAGCCCGGCAGAGGCGGACGCAGCACTGCAGGTGCGGTGTCAGCGGCGTGAAGGGGACACGGCCCTGCCAGCGGCTCCGGGAGCCAGCAATTGGCGATGGGCCGCCCGCTTGGCACAGAGCCGGGGCCTTTCTGCCTGCCCTTCTCCCCGGGGGCGCCTTTCCCCGCCCGCCCGGCCGCTGGCTCGCTCGCTGCTCGGGGGAAATGCACCCTGTGCCGCCCCCAGGGCCGCCCCTCAGGGCCGCTGCCCCGGGGGCTCCCTGCTGCCATCTCGAGGGCCCCAGGCCTTGGCCCTCACCGTGCTCAGCCCAAGGCCCTGCAAAAGCACATTGTAAAAACACACACACAAAGTGCCCTAGGATTCCAAGGTCAAGCCTTTGTCTCCAGTGTCAGCTTGCTTGAAGAGTCTGGAGGAGCTTATAAAATCACCATGAGAAAAGAGCATGAACAAGTTCTGCTTTGGCACTACCTCAAGGCTTTGAGGGACAGGCTTTGTGGTCCCTCACAGGGACGCACAGAAAGCGTTGAAATGGTCAAAAGAGTCCAAAGCCCTTAGGAATTGGAAGGAAAACCTGAGGAAGTGGCAGCTGGCACCTCAGAAACATGAGGAGCAAAAGCCAATCTTCTACCCGAGAGCTGCCTGGCCGGGGGCAATTCTTCCAATTCCATCAGCGTGGCCACGGCTAGAAAGGGCAGCGAGCAGATGAATTTAGCTTCTCCTGCCAGCCCCTGAAATGCCAGTTGGCATTTGTGTGCACAGGGGATTCTGCTCCAAACTCGGAACTTGCGCAGCTGCTCCTTGGGCGCTGCTTGCACGCGGGGAGGGTCCCTGGGGAGCAGACTGCAACACCCTTGGAATGCAGACACCGGCCCCTGGGTGCAGTGGTTCCAGTGCGCCTATTCGAGTTTCTGGCCAAAAGCCAGCACACTTACTAAAATTCACCTGATGTTTGCTGTGAGATGAGGATTAGGAGTAGGCAAAGCAGCCTCAATCTTTATAAAGCATAAAGAAAGTTTATTAACACACGTAAGACAAAGAAAAAAAAATAAGAAAAACCAGAACCAACTGCTCAGACCACCCCTCCTTCCCCCACCTCTCCATTTCTTTCTCCCTGACAACACACAAACGACAACACTTTGACCTCCAGTCAGTTTACCATCTCTGAAATAGTTCTTCTTTCAGTTCAATTAGGGAGAGAAGTCTCTTTTGTTTACACCATGGATTTTCTGTAGGAAGAAGTACAGTTTTTTATGGCTCTTCAGCCTCACCATCAGCTGCCGCACAGAAGAAAGATCTGCTGAATGGTGGATCCCCTCCCACACCAGCAGCCTTCCCACAGCCACTATGGTGGGTCATCAACAGCCCATGGGGTACCTTTTTAAGGATGCTCAGTTCAATTGCAACAACAAAGAAAATCCCTTCTTCTGTGCTGAGCAGCACAGGCTCTCCTGACAACACAGGTTCTCTGGCATTCCCCTGGGACCAGGGCTCTGGGTCACAGCCTCTCCTCTCTCTTGGTTCAAGTTTCTCATCAGGCTGTACTTACTTCAACACCTACTTGTCTTTACCCAGGTATTTCAGTTCACTGGCTGCAATTAGAACCTCACATCCCACCCTTGGACTATTTCTTCCTATATTACAGGGAATTTATTAGCTCAGTCCCAACTATGGTTCTCCAAAAGAATTTTCAGCTTCCCTCTCGAAGCACTTCTCATACACCTCCCTCTAGGCATCTGTTCTGCTTTCCTCACTCACTGTAAAGTCTCTATGCTGTATTTGTGTAGATGTCCTCACTCGTTCCTCTCTCTGTGCAAGGAAGGATGGGTGTCTGCAAGTTCAGTCCAGGCATGGATAGAGTTAATCTCTCTCTCTGGCAGTGTGAGGATCCCGTGCTCTCTGCCGGGCTGTTTGAAAAGGTCCGAGCTGGATGGCAGAAGCTCTCAGAGTCTCTGTGCCTGGCTCTGTGAAGCTGGCTCAGCCTGGTAGGGCCGGCCGGGCCCGGGGTGACAGAGCAGGGCCTGGCCCGAGCTGGATGGAGTCCGGCCCGGTCCTTGCCTGGCCCGGAGCAGGGGCCTGGCCCTGTCTGGTGGAGCTGACCTGTCGGCTGAACTGCATCTGCCGAAAATTCCATCTGGTTCCTCCCCCATGCCCAGCTGCAGCTGCACGGCCGCCCTAAACCTCCCTTCCCCCTCCCTCCTTTGGAAGGACTGGGGGGGACAGCGCCTTCCCGGGGAGAGAAGCAGGGAGATGCTCCTCCCTACACTGCAGCAGGCACAAAGAGGAAGAGGCTCAGAGGCTCTCTGATTATAGATGGTTTTTCCTCGAAGGTGGATCAACTTTTGAATTGCTTTACCTACATATCAATCCTTAAAACTCCCTGGTTATTGGCTCTCTCCCTCTCAGGAAGGAAGCTGTATCACCTCCTGCAGCATCGGTCACTTCCTAGATTGTGACCCCTCCTGACTAACCCAGGACAGGGGAAAATGGGGTAAAAATTGAGATTTTTTGGGGTAACAAGGCCAGAATTAGGGGATCCAGAGTTTGGGGTCACCATGAGAATTTTAAGAGCATTTTAGGGATTTGGGGGAGGTTTTTGGGGTCTGCCCCCTCCCAGCACCACTGTCGATGTCCCCAGCCCAGGTGAGCCCCAAAATCGGGGTCCAAAATGGGGCAAAATATGGAGATTTTGTGGTGTGAGGGTGGGGTGTCCAGAATTTGGGGTCTTCATGAGGGGTTTGGGGCATTTTGGGAACATTCTGGGGATATTTTGGGGATTTTTGGGTGCTGTACCCAACCAGCGTCGCCGCTGATGTCCGCAGCCTAGGTGAATCCCAAAATTTGGGTCTAAAATTAGGAGAAATTGGAGATTTTGGGGTGTGGGTGGAGTGTCCAGAATCTGCGGTCACCATGAAGGATTTGGGGAAATTTTGGGTTTTTTTGGGGGCCTTTTGGGGATATTTTGGGAGCTGTCCCCTCCCGGCGTCGCCGCTGCCGTCCCCAGCCCAGGTCAGCCCCAAAATCGCGGAAAAAATGGGGAGAAAATAGAGGTTTTGGGGTGTGGGTGCTGTGTCCTGAATTTGGGGTCACCATGATGGATTTGGTGGCATTTTGGGGGCATTTTTTTGGGTTTTGTGGGACTGTCCCTCCCCAGCGCTGCCATCACTGTCCTCAGCCCAGGTGAGCCCTAATTGGCGTCCAAAACTGGGGTAAAATCAGAGATTTTGGCTTGGGGGGTGGGGTGTGCAGAATTTGGGGTCACACGAGAGTTTTGGGGTATTTTGGGGAGTTTTAGGGAGGTTTGTGGGTGTTATCCTCACCCAAGGTCAGCCCCAAAATCGGGGTCCGAAATGGGGTAAAAATGGACACTTTTGGGGTAATGAGGCCAGAATGGGTGTGTCCAGAATGTGGGGCCACCATGAGAGTTTTAGGGGGATTTTGGGGGCATTTGGGGTGCATTTTGGGGTTATTGAGGGAGGTTTTTGGGCACTGTCCCTGCCACAGGTCAGCTCCAAAACTGGGGTCCAAAACAGGGTAAAAATAGAGATTTTGGGGTAATGAGGGAAGAATTGGGATGTCCACAATTTGGGTTCACCACGAGGGATTTGGGGCATTTTAGGGATGTTTGGGGGGCATTTTAGGGGGTTTTAGGGAGGTTTTTCACAGCTGTCCCCAACCCAGGTCAGCCCCAAAATCGGGGTCCAAAATGGGGTAAAAATTGAGATTGTTGGGGTAATGGGGTCAGAATTGAGGTGTCAAGACTTTGGGGTCACCACGAGGCATTTGGGGGGATTTGGGGAATTTTTAGGGAGGTTTCTGGGGGCATTTTGGGGGTTTAAGGGAGGTTTTTAGGGGCATTTTCAGGATTTCTCAGGAGGTTTTTGGGCACTGTCCCCGCCCCAGCTCAGCCCCAAAATTAGGGTCGAAAACTGAGGAAAAATGGGGATTTCTGGAGTAATCAGGCAAGAATTGGGGTGTCCAGAATTTGGGGCCACCACGAGGGATTTGTGGGGATTATTGGGGGCATTCTGAAGGTTTTAGGGAGGTTTTGGGGGGCATTTTGGGGTTTTTAGGAGGTTTTCCAGGGCTGTCCCAAACTCAGGTCAGCTCCAAATCTGAGGTCCGACATGGGGTCGAAATGGAGATTTTTGGGGTAACGAGGCCAGAA
>JAVTVJ010011713.1:0-27818 GCA_034509425.1 Eopsaltria australis
CCAAATGTGCCAGAGACGGGCAGAGCCAGTGAGAAAGAAGCAGCCGCTGTGCCGGAGAAGAGGCCAAAAGAATGTCTTGCAGTCTCTCCTTTCCGCCGTTTCCCCTTCTCCCATCTGAGCTGTGTGCTTCCATGTGGGGAACTCTGTTGGCAAGGCGGCCCAAAGCAGAGAAATCGCTCGCTCTCAGCCCTTTTTCCTCGCCGCCTTTGCAGCGCTCGTCCCCGCCAAGTCCGGCCCGCGCCGGGGCCGCGCTGGGCGCGCGCGGGGCCGAGCGCAGCGCCCCCCTCAGGCCGCGCGCCGCCGGCGCAGCCGCGGCCGTTGCGCTGCGGGCGTTGTGGCCACAGTCGGCGATCGGCGCCATGGCGGAGCTGCCGCTGCCCGCCGGGCTCGACGCCAGCACCTTCCCCGCCCAGCTGTGGCGCCTGGCGAACAGCCCCCGCGTCCGCTCCGTGCGCTGGGACAGCCAGGCCCGGGGGCTGCTCATCGACCGCTCCCTCTTCGAGCGGGAGCTGCTCAGCCCGGCCGGCGCCCAGGGGGCGGGCGGCGAAGGGGCGGGGGCGGCCCCGCACACCTTCAAAGCCACGCACTTCGGCAGCATCGTCCGCCAGCTTAACCTGTACGGCTTCCGCAAGGTGCCGGCCCGGGCTGGTGCGGCTGTGCCCGGAGGTGGCCGGGCCTGGCTGCACTACAGGAACCCCAACTTTCGCCGCGACCGCCCCGACCTCCTGCTCCGCATCGAGCGCCGGAGCGCGGCCAGCAGGCAGCGTGTGGCGGCGGGGCGGGAGGGGCGCAGCCGCTTGCAGCAGCTCCGCAGGGCCGGTGAGACGGGGTGGGAGCTTCAGCGTGGGAGCTGCGGGCGCGGGGGGGGGCGTGGGCTCTGTCCGTGGGCACTGCCCGGCTCGGCAGCAGCGGGCCCTGCCCGTGCTGGGGCTGCTCAGCGCAGCTGTGCCGGCTGCCCCAGGGGCTGTCCTTGGGTAAGGCAGCTGTGCCGGCAGGGCCCGGGAGCTGTGCCGCCTGTGCCGGGCTGCCGGCGGCTGCGGGACAGTCCCGCCGCGGCTGCGCTCGCCACAGCCCGGCCCGCTCGGCCTGCAGCTGGCCCGGCCGTGCGCCGTGGCCGGCGCTGCTCCTTGCCCGGCCCTGGGATGCTTGGGGAGCTCTCCGGGAGTGCGTGTGAGCCGAGGGCTCGGTCGTGGGCGGGGCCAGCGGGAGGGAGGCTCCTCCTGTGCCTTGGGGCAGAGGGCAAAAGACCTGGCAGTTGGGTTCCTGGCAGTTGCCTCCTGCCAGGGAATGGCAGCGGGACAGTTCTGCCAGACGGTTGAACGAATAGGCGAGCGTGAAATAGACAGGGAATTGGTTGTTGCAAAATCCCAGAACCTGTGGGGATTTTTTTCTTTGTCAGTGTGCTTGGGAGAATGGGAGCTTTTGTCTGCACTGACAGAAGTACATTTGCTGCCAAGGGAAACACACCGGGAGACCAATAGTGACCCAGCCTTCCTTTTGCTTCCTTTCTCCTTCCCTCGATGCTGCACAGCTCCCTCCCACCAGAAGCTCTGTGTTGAGTCACCTGGGGATTCAGAGCTGCCTCGCGGCCCTTCCAGGCGAAGTGCAGGTGCTCAGGAGTCCGAGGCTTCCCCACCACCTGCCAAGAAAGTCTGTGCCACCACTGGACTTAGGTCTACACCAGTGGAACCATCAAAGGAGCTGATCCGCAAATTTAAGCTCCGGAAGGTCACCATTCCACTGGTCCGCATGGACCTCAAACGCCACCCTGAGCTCATGGTTCGCCTGACTCGGATCGACCCTGAAGCCGCTTGCAGGGCCCTTCGAGAGAGCAGCAGCTGCACACCATCTGAGCAGCACACCCCAGCCTCTGACCCATCAGGTAGGGAAAGAGTTTCTCCGCTTGCTTTTCAAACAGGTCCTGGTTAGTGACCTTTTGAAGTGTTTTCCTGCAGAGCTCTGTCGTGGGCAGATCTCAAGTGAGAATCAGGTCAAAAGTAGAGGGGCCGTGAATGACATAGAATTCTCTGTCTGCTTTTCCTGTCCTTTCACCAGATTTGGAGGGTGTTCTGGGCCTTTTTCAGACAAGGAAATGGTTTTTACAAAGCCCCAGAACATATGGGTATTTTTTTCTTTCTCACCCTGCTTGCGAGGGTGGGAGCTTTTGTCTGCACTGACAGAAGTACAGTTGCTGCCAAGGGCAGCACTCCTGGAGACCAATAGTGACCCAGCCTTCCCTTTGCTTCCTTTCTCCTTCCCTCACTGCTGCACAGCTCCCTCACACCAGAACCTTGGTGCTGCCTCACCTGAGGATTCAGAGCTGCCTCAAGGCCCTTCCAGGACAAGTCCAGGTCCTCAAGAGCTTGAGGCTTCCCCAGCAGCTCCTGAGAAAGTCACCTCCGGACTTCTTGGGCTTTCATCAGAGCAGCCAGGCACACGTGAATTTCAACTCCAGCCTGAGCTCCTCATTCAGCCGGTTCCTGTGGACCATCAGGGCCCTTCCGTGGCCCTTCCAGAGAGCAGCAGCTGCACAGCTCCGGAGCTGCAGTCAGCAGCCTCCAGCCCATCAGGTAGGGAAAGAGCTTTCACCCTTGCTTTTCAGAAAGATCATGAAATGTGACCGTTTGAAGTATTTACCTGCACTGCACTGTCACGGGGACATCTCCAGTGTGAATCGGGTAGAAAGCGTGAAGTGTACTAGGAAGCAGGACCCTGGAAAGAAAACCAATCTCTGTCTGCTTTTCCTGTTCTTCCTGCAGGTTTGGGGGGTGTTGTGGTCATTTTCCAGACAGCCTGTCTGTAGGGGTGAAAGGGCAAGGCAAGAAACATTTGTCCACAACTGGTCAGTGTCAGGTGAACTCCCTGACATTCATTCTTTGAATGAAGCCAAACTAGGATGCTGATAGGATATTGCAGAGTTTATAAATTGTCTGTCGTGCAGATGATGCTTCTAAATTTCAATGAGCTCTGTGTGTCCCTAGGACAGCTGCAGCTGCAGAATACAGCCTCACCCACAAGGTTGCTTTTTAGAAGAAACCCTCACTTTAATTTTAGCATGCATGTCTGCAGATCTGGGCTCTTGCTGGGTGAATCCACTTTCTGTGATCTCTTGTGATGAGAAACTCAGAAGCCACCAAATCCAAAAGCTGCTGGGGCGAGAGAAAAGGCTGTGATTATCAAGTGTTAGTGTGTGTGTAGACCAATTTTAGAATCCATCCTATGATATAAATACACATCAATTAGAAGAAATACTTTTTAAGAGGCAGAACTCACTCTTCCAATTCCCTGGATACATTTCTGGGAGTGAGGTTCCTGTGTGCTTCCTGTGATGTTTGATCCAAGGCAGCAACAGAGCCCTGTGTCCCAAAGCCACATTCTGGAGCCTGACCAATGTGTTTGGATTCTTGCAGCCACACTGGGCACTTCAGCTCCCGATTCTCCACCTGGCAGTGCTGGTTATCCAGCGTGGACAATCCCCAGCTGGGTATGGAAAACTCCTGGGGAAGAGGAATTGCCACCTCTGGATTTGGACCTTGTCCTTGAGACACTGGAGGAGATGTTTTCGTCCCCCACACCTGAAAGGTCTCCCTTTGCTCAGGTAACTCCATTGCACGGGGATGGAAGGGGCTGGGCCGAGAGCTTTTGAATGTTGTTGCATGGCTGAGAAGCAAAGGCTTCTTGAATTCAGCCGTGAATGGACAGGGAAGGATTTGCTTGGTGAAGCAAGATTTCCAAAAGAGGAGGGAATGAAAAGGGGGCTACCCCTTAAGTGAGGCTGGGAGGTGTTGGCCAGGTTTGGGTGCTTGTCTTCCTGGGAAGAATCCCAGGAAGGGCGCAGGGCCGTTTGTGGTGAGCAAGTGGAAGCTTTGTAGGTTCTTAGAGGCTGGGTTTGATGGGAAAGAAGAGAAGAGCGTCTGGAGAATTGCCACTGAAGGCAAAGTGTCCCGTGCAGGGAGGGGCGTGCGAGAGGTGCCTCTGTTGCAGCAGCAGATGTGGGCTCTGCCTGTTTTGGGTCGGAAGGCCAAGGCAAAGCAAGGGCTGGGCTGCAGCTGCTGCTGCTGGGTGAGAGCCCTGCCGTGCGTGTGGGCGCTGCCAGAGCCGTGTTTGGGGACGGGCTGGAGCTGCAGCTTTCTTGTCCTCTCAGGAACCTGGTGCCTGCAGTCCAGTTTCTCTCTGGGAGATGCTCAGCTGGGCAGACTGGCCAGTCTTGCTGTCCATGTTGCAGAGCTCAGTCACCTTGCTCTTGGGCATCTCTGTGGGAGGAGATGTGTGTTCCCATGCAGTCCCTGCAAAGCTGCAGCCTGGATGAGACTGTTCTGCTCAGGGCTGTGCAGGGAGGAGCACATCCCTGGGCCAGGAGCTGCAGGACACCTTCCTCAGCACCCACTGCATGTGTTCAGTGTCAGCCCCACGATCAACACTGTCAGCTTTGACACTTTTGGAGTGTGTTTGAGCAGTCAATCTTTTTGGCTGTTGAAGGCCTTTGGGACCCAGACTTCTTGTTAGGAACAAGGGATGAAAATATGTGAGCCATGGAGCCTTTGGGGGCAGATGTGTTGGTTTTGAGGCGCCATGACTTGTGTGATTGGTGAGAAGGACAATGTTGGGCTGCACATGAAATGGTTAAGGACTCCTGTAAGGCCAGGGGTTTCTTCTGTGTTGAAGAGCAATTCAATCAGGGAGCATTAGTCCTCTTTGACTTAGGAATCCGCTTTCTCTTAACTCTTGTCTCTTCCCAGACTTGCCTGGAGTGTTCAGTTTCTGTATTGGCACAGGCCTTTTTGCATATTATTATTATACAATTTTGCCAAAGAATTCCTTTCTTTCATTTCATATACAGACCCATTGCCTACTGTAGTTTTATTATTGAGGAAGGGCAGACTCGGGGTGGGGAG
The DNA here is from genome assembly GCA_034509425.1 of Eopsaltria australis. Lineage (NCBI taxonomy): Eukaryota > Metazoa > Chordata > Aves > Passeriformes > Petroicidae > Eopsaltria > Eopsaltria australis. Next base: position 4,896 of record JAVTVJ010011713.1, read on the forward strand.
GGGGATTTTTTGGACTAGCCCATATCTTATAGCCAGGCCTGATGACCTTTGTCTTCTGTAAACTCACACACAGCAGTTTTCAAAAGCATTTTCTTCCTTACGAGAAGGAAATGTTGCAGGTTCTGAAGTATTGTGACCCTGTAGAAAACAGTGAGTGATCTTTGGGTTTCTTTCTTTCTGTTTTCCTTTTCAGGACAACATTAATGTTGCCCCTGAGTCTTCAGGAGGGCAGGCTGTGACCGAGGCTGCAGCAGAGGGAGCTTTGCCTGGCACCGAGAGCAGCGGGAACAGTTCCCAGGAGCCCGAGGAGCTTGGTAAGGACAGAGCCCACCTTGGTTTAGAGAGGTGTGAGAGGGCTGCTCTGAGCCTGCCTCTGACAGGAAGGGAGATCAGGAGAGTTCACCTCTCACCTGCAGGGATGGTGCTTGGTGGTGCCTTTAGTTCCAATCCTGCACCGGCACAACCTCCCCGAGCCCTGGCCTCCACGCTTTTCCAGAGGCTCTGCCACTGACTCCTGTGGTGTGGGGAGAGAGCAGGGAATAAACCTGACCTTGTGGGAGTTGTGTCACCAAGCCGGGTGTCCCAATTTTGTGCTGAGGTCCGTGGATAAATTTGCTGCAAGGTCACAGAGCTCTGGTGGCAACACTGAGTGACTCTTGAAGCAAGACAGGAAGTCCCCAGCAAGAAAGTCAGTGTAGAAATCTGAGCCTTAAATCAATGTAGTACCAGCTATGTGCTGATAGCTATAGTGAGATCCATTAAAAATACAGGCAGCAGAAGTTCTGAGGCCAAACAAATCATTAGTCCCAAGTCCAGTGGCTAAAGGGAAAACTTAAATTACCCCAGATTAGCCAGAACTAAGAGGAGAGAGAGAGAGCACTTTGGATCTGCATTCTTGAGCAAAGCTGGTGCAGCCTGCAGGCCTCATAGGGAGCTCTTTCCTTCCCAACTCTTCATGCCAGAGCAGGTGGTTGTGTTGGAGGAGCTGTTGCTCACTGCAGAGGGCAGTTTGTAGAGATGGCAGGGAACAGAGCTAGTTCATAGCTCAGCTCACAGCACCCTTCAGCATCGGCCATTTCAGTGAGGACGGAGGTGTCTCTGTCAGCCCAGAGAAAGAACAAGGCTGGGCTGCTTCGTGGCAGCTGCCACTGTCTGTGTTTCAAGCTCTCACAGGTGCCATTTGCACTGCGAGTGCTGAGACTTCACTGGGATTCTTCACTGTTTGCAGTTTTGAAAACTTGGAAAGATCCCTGTTGTTTAAGGAGCAGGCTTCAACTTCCCAAGTGAGAGTCTGCCTTTCAGGCCATCTTTTACAGTCACTGCCAGAAGGACAATTGCTGCCCAAGGGAAATGTGCACAAGGGCCAATATTGACTCTGTTCCCTTTGCTTCCCAGATATCCATCTGATCTACCTGGCCAGGAGGGCTGCCCTGCGTGCGAGCAAGGATCCGAGGGAGAGCCTGTGACCATCGGGCAGGTGGAATCCCTCCGTTTATAGATCTGTTTAGAGATTTCTATAGTTACATATCCATGTAGTTATATTTATGGATTTCTACAGTCGTTTATATGTGCATATATTTATGCATTTAATTAAATATTTATATAGTTATAGATGTTATGGAGTTATATTTTTATATATGTAGTTACATTAATAGATTTTCAGATTTACATTTATATACGTGTAGATTAATGTTAATATATATAGTTATGTTTATAAATGTGCATAGTTATTTAGTTAGAGGTATATGGAAGTTTAGATAACAGATGGATGTTTCTATAGGCCTAGGCTGAATTTTAAGCTCTTTCCCCCCTCGGCTGCCTTTTTCACCTCTTGTTTTCCCCCCTGTGTCCCCTCTGTGCCCTCTTCCTGTGCTGGGTCCGAGCTGGCGGCCGGGCCGGGCGGAGCAGCAGTTGCAGCCCTGGCTGTCCCTGGAGCTGTGGCAGCTGCCGCTGGGTGGCCGCAGGCACTGTCCCCTGAGGAGCTGCTGAAGGACGGTGAGACAGAGGGGCTGCGGGGGCTGCGGAGGCGGTGACGCTGAAGGGACGGGGACCTTGAGGTGCTGCTGGGGCTGAGGGTGTGGGGGAGCAGAGGGCGATGGTGGCGCCGCGGAGGTGACAGGGCAATGGCAGAGGCTGAGGGGGGTGGCGGGTCTAAGGGGTCGGGATGGCTCCGAAGGGCCTGAGGGGCGTGAGAGGACTGTGAGGGGCTGAAGAAACTGCAGGGGGCTGGGGCATTGCCGAGAGGATGGCGGGGCTGAGGGGATGGAGGGGCCAGCAGGGAGCACAGAGGGGTCCGGGACTGCAGCTCTGCCGGGCCTTGGACGCAATTGCAGAGCCTCCTCTTTTGCCACAGCTGCCCTGAAGACCTTGAGGACAGGCGGAGAGTGATGGGAGGCAGCAGGGAGAAGACGAAGAGCACCCGCAAGAGCAGCGAGCAGGGACCTGCTGCTGCCACCGGAGAGCCTGGGTGAGGCCACAGGGCCCGTGAGGCAGGGTGGGGCTGAGGGGAGCGTGGGCTGTGTCCGTGGGCACTGCCCGGCTCGGCAGCAGCGGGCCCTGCCCGTGCTGGGGCTGCTCAGCGCAGCTGTGCCGGCTGCCCCAGGGGCTGTCCTTGGGCAAGGCAGCTGTGCCGGCAGGGCCCGGGAGCTGTGCCGCCTGTGCCGGGCTGCCGGCGGCTGCGGGACAGTCCCGCCGCGGCTGCGCTCGCCACAGCCCGGCCCGCTCGGCCTGCTTGCTCTTGCTGAGCCTCCTGGGGAGCCTCGGAGATTTTCTCCTCCCTCATGGAAGTGCGGCTGCTGCCAAGGGAAACGTCCCCATACTGACTCAGTGTTCCCTTTGCTTGCCAGGTGTCCCATCTGCTGTCCCTGTGCAGGAGAGCTGCGCTGCTCGGGAGGAGGAGACAGAGGGAGAGGCTTTGAAGATGGCGCAGCTGGGATCCCTTCCCTTACACTTCTGTTTCAAGATACATGGACTTGAATACAGCCACTGATAATTACATGGAGATACACATACATAGCTTGTTTTGTATAGGAATATGTCTGTATGTATCATGTATGCATAGTTACGGGTGTAGTATGTATGTATGTATGCATATATATACATACATGTTTGTAATTACATGTATGTGTATATGTGTATCTAAATATACACTTATGTTATTATATCAGTGTTGAGTTCTATTTCCTATGTATAGGTGTCTAGAATTGTGTAGGTCTCTATTTATGTTAATGGGTATATAGCTCTTTAAATAGTTATATTGGTGTTTGTATAGGTAAATATGTCTACTTTTGTATGTATATCGATCTATTTCTGTATGTAGAGATATTTACATACGTATCTAGATATTTACTGGAATATTTCTCTTGATGCAGTTGATTTGATTTTTAGATTGACACAATGATGTTTTTATATTTATAGATAGGTTTGTTTTATGTCTGTATTTCTATATATGTTGCATGTAATATGTAATATTTAACCTATATTTACATCTGTGGGTTGTTATAGTTATAAATGTATTTACAGATTCGTGTATAGATACGTATCTAAGTCTATTTAAACATATATGGATTTGTGTAGTTGTGTAGTTCTATTGATTGAGTTCTTGGTGTAGGGCTATTTAGAGAGGGAATGCATAGTTTTGTATTTCTATATAGGCTGTGTGCTTGTAGCAGTAGGTAATAAATTAAGTTGTTAAACCCCTAAGTGATCTTTGTGTAGAGTGAGTTGTTGTAGAGTTTGGCAATAAATTAAGTTTTACGTTTTTGTTAACTGAAGTTGGTATTTGTGTATTTTTACCTAGCATGGTTGTAATAATGTAATAAATTCCTTTTTAACCTTAATTGAGATTTGTACAGTTGTGTATTGTCAGCGCGGGTGTTGCAATTTGTAAGGAATGACGTTTGTCAGCTGAGGTGGGTGTTTGGTGATTTGTGCCGTCCAGAGCAGTGAGCAGATGGAAACGGGATGATGCTGGAGGGTTGTGGCCATGAAAATCTGCAGCCGAGCCCAGCACAGCCCCCACCTGCACTCAGGCTGGGCAAGGAAAGCGCAGATTTGGGCTGGCAGCAGAGCCACGCCTTCCCTAAGAAGTGGCTGCAAAGGCTGCTGAGAAAACTCCGGCACTGCACTGAGCACAGAGCTCCGACCAGGAGCCACCCGGGGAGGGACAAACCCAGCGCCACCGCACGGGCAGCTCTTTGGCAAGCGCTCCAAGGGTCCCTGTGCAGGGCATCCTGGAGACCAGATGCCAACAGGGATCGTGAGGCAGCTCCGCTGCCTTTGGCAGCACTTTGGCAAAGGAGCTGGAGCCAGGGGGAGGCACCAACGAGTGGAACTGCTGCAGGCTGGGGATGAGGGAAGGGCCATTGCCACAGGAGCTGAAACGCTCCACAGTGCAGGAGAACTGGCAAGCAACAAGCGCTCACAACCCCTAAAGTGATGAAAGCCCTTTCCGTGGAGTTCCCTGCAGGAAGTGGCAGGGGAGCTGGTGCTGGGATCAGCAGGAGCAGGAGGCAGCAGGATGTGCTCCTTTTCCTGGCTCTATTCCCAGCAGCCGCGCTGCGATGGCCCCTGCTCCCGCAAAGCCCCGGCCCATGGAGGCTGCAGGGTAAAAGCAAGGCCATTGCACAGAGAGGCTTTGCAGCTGAAGCGCACTGCCCTTGTGTTCAGGGAATGAATGAGTCCCGTGCCAAAGCACTGGCAGGTAAGCAGGGCTGCGGCAGGCAGAGCCTTTCGAGGGAAAGAGGGCTCAGGCACTCGCATGCCTCACACTCCTTCAGCTCTCTTGAAGAATGAGGAGAAAGCAAGCTGAGGAGAGGCAAAGGCAGTCCTTTCAGAAAACATTGTGTCCACCAAGTGGTGTTGGAGAAACAGGAGGCAACAAGTTTGCCTTGTTTCCATAGCCTGTGTCTTCCGGAGGGGACGGCAGGGAGAAGGGGGGAGAGCAATAACTGTGCTAAGCCCTGTGTCTGTGGTGGTGTGTGCTGAGATGCTGCCTAGCAGTGAACATTCTGGGTAATGCCATGTTGTTCTTTAGCATCGGGACACGCTGCTGCTTCATTGCAAAAGTGCTTCAGCATGGAGAAAATCAGCCTAATTTCTTGTCAGTTTAGCTAGGTTTGGTGAGAAACAGTGAGAAGGATTAAAACAGGTTTTCTATGCTCGTCATACAGAAGGAATTTTGGATTGTGTTTCTTCATTGTATGCATAACATTTCTGAGTTGTTCTGTATCTTTCATGGAGGTATCCACTTCTGACTGAGAAAAAAAACCAAAACAACGGGATGATGACATTTATTCTCTTTTAACACGTACTTGCACTAAGCTGTGGCTTCAACTTAGTAAGGAAAAGGATAGATTTTCTTTAGTCATGCTGTGTGGAATAAACGGTGTAGGAATAGCCACAAACCGAGCTGTGGGAACAGCTTCTTCTTGGTCTTAAGGGGATATTGTGCACAAGAAAGCAACACAATCTTGATGATTCACCACCTAGGTAAAAGCAGAATGGTTTGTGGTGTAAAACTGCGATGGGAATACCAGACGTCCCTGGGCTGGGGCAGAAGCCTGGGATACAGAACAACTCCATGCTGAGGCACTTTTGCAATGAAGCAGCAGCGTGTCCCGATGCTAAAGAACAACATGGCATCACCCAGAATGTTCACTGCTAGGCAGCATCTCAGCACACACCACCACAGACACAGGGCTTAGCACAGTTATTGCTCTCCCCCCTTCTCCCTGCCGTCCCCTCCGGAAGACACAGGCTATGGAAACAAGGCAAACTTGTTGCCTCCTGTTTCTCCAACACCACTTGTTGGACACAATGTTTTCTGAAAGGACTGCCTTTGCCTCTCCTCAGCTTGCTTCTTCCTCATTCTTCAAAAGAAGAGAGCTGAAGGAGTGTGAGGCATGCGAGTGCCTGAGCCCTCTTTCCCTCGAAAGGCTCTGCCTGCCGCAGCCCTGCTTACCTGCCAGTGCTTTGGCACGGGACTCATTCATTCCCTGAACACAAGGGCAGTGCGCTTCAGCTGCAAAGCCTCTCTGTGCAATGGCCTTGCTTTTACCCTGCAGCCTCCATGGGCCGGGGCTTTGCGGGAGCAGGGGCCATCGCAGCGCGGCTGCTGGGAATAGAGCCAGGAAAAGGAGCACATCCTGCTGCCTCCTGCTCCTGCTGATCCCAGCACCAGCTCCCCTGCCACTTCCTGCAGGGAACTGCACGGAAAGGGCTTCCATCACTTTAGGGGTTGTGAGCGCTTGTTGCTTGCCAGTTCTCCTGCACTGTGGAGCGTTTCAGCTCCTGTGGCAATGGCCCTTCCCTCATCCCCAGCCTGCAGCAGTTCCACTCGTTGGTGCCTCCCCCTGGCTCCAGCTCCTTTGCCAAAGTGCTGCCAAAGGCAGCGGAGCTGCCTCACGATCCCTGTTGGCATCTGGTCTCCAGGATGCCCTGCACAGGGACCCTTGGAGCGCTTGCCAAAGAGCTGCCCGTGCGGTGGCGCTGGGTTTGTCCCTCCCCGGGTGGCTCCTGGTCGGAGCTCTGTGCTCAGTGCAGTGCCGGAGTTTTCTCAGCAGCCTTTGCAGCCACTTCTTAGGGAAGGCGTGGCTCTGCTGCCAGCCCAAATCTGCGCTTTCCTTGCCCAGCCTGAGTGCAGGTGGGGGCTGTGCTGGGCTCGGCTGCAGATTTTCATGGCCACAACCCTCCAGCATCATCCCGTTTCCATCTGCTCACTGCTCTGGACGGCACAAATCACCAAACACCCACCTCAGCTGACAAACGTCATTCCTTACAAATTGCTCACCCGCGCTGACAATACACAACTGTACAAATCTCCATTAAGGTTAAAAAAAGGAATTTATTACATTATTACAACCATGCTAGGTAAAAATACACAAATACCAACTTCAGTTAACAAAAACGTAAAACTTAATTTATTGCCAAACTCTACAACAACTCACTCTACACAAAGATCACTTAGGGGTTTAACAACTTAATTTATTACCTACTGCTACAAGGACACAGCCTATATAGAAATACAAAACTATGTACTCCCTCTCTAAATAGCCCTACACCAAGAACTCAATCAATAGAACTACACAACTACACAAATCCATATATGTTTAAATAGACTTAGATACGTATCTATACATATATCTGTAAATACATTTATAACTATAACAACCTACAGATGTAAATATAGATTAAATATTACATATTACATGCAAAATATATAGAAATACAGACATAAAACAAACCTAACTATAAATATAAAGATATCATTGTGTCAATCTAAAAATCCATACAACTGCATCACGATAAATATTCCAGGAAATATCTAGATACGTATGTAAATATCACTACATACAGAAATAGATCAATATACAGACAAAAGTAGACATATTTACCTATACAAATAGCAATATACCTATTTAAAGAGCTATATACCCATTAACATAAAGACCTACACAATTCTAGACACCTATACATAGGAAATAGAACTCAACACTGATATAATAACATAAGTGTATATTTAGATACACATATACACATACATGTAATTACAAACATGTATGTATATATATGCATACATACATACATACTACACCCGTAACTATGACATACATGGTACATACAGATATATTCCTATACAAAATGAGCTATGTATGTGTAACTCCATGTAATTATCAGTGGCTGTATTCAAGTCCATGTATCTTGAAACAGAAGTGTAAGGGAAGGGATCCCAGCTGCGCCATCTTCAAAGCCTCTCCCTCTGTCTCCTCCTCCCGTGCAGCGCAGCTCTCCTGCACAGGGACAGCAGATGGGACATCTGGCAAGCAAAGGGAACACTGAGTCAGTATGGGGACGTTTCCCTTGGCAGCAGCCGCACTTCCATGAGGGAGGAGAAAATCTCCGAGGCTCCCCAGGAGGCTCAGCAAGAGCAAGCAGGCCGAGCGGGCCGGGCTGTGGCGAGCGCAGCCGCGGCGGGACTGTCCCGCAGCCGCCGGCAGCCCGGCACAGGCGGCACAGCTCCCGGGCCCTGCCGGCACAGCTGCCTCGCCCAAGGACAGCCCCTGGGGCAGCCGGCACAGCTGCGCTGAGCAGCCCCAGCACGGGCAGGGCCCGCTGCTGCCGAGCCGGGCAGTGCCCACGGACAGAGCCCACGCTCCCCTCAGCCCCACCCTGCCTCACGGGCCCTGTGGCCTCACCCAGGCTCTCCGGTGGCAGCAGCAGGTCCCTGCTCGCTGCTCTTGCGGGTGCTCTTCCTCTTCTCCCTGCTGCCTCCCATCACTCTCCGCCTGTCCTCAAGGTCTTCAGGGCAGCTGTGGCAAAAGAGGAGGCTCTGCAATTGCTTCCAAGGCCCGGCAGAGCTGCAGTCCCGGACCCCTCTGTGCTCCCTGCTGGCCCCTCCATCCCCTCAGCCCCGCCATCCTCTCGGCAATGCCCCAGCCCCCTGCAGTTTCTTCAGCCCCTCACAGTCCTCTCACGCCCCTCAGGCCCTTCTGACCCATCCCGACCCCTTAGACCCGCCACCCCCCTCAGCCTCTGCCATTGCCCTGTCACCTCCGCGGCGCCACCATCGCCCTCTGCTCCCCCACACCCTCAGCCCCAGCAGCACCTCAAGGTCACCGTCCCTTCAGCGTCACCGCCTCCGCAGCCCCCGCAGCCCCTCTGTCTCACCGTCCTTCAGCAGCTCCTCAGGGGACAGTGCCTGCGGCCACCCAGCGGCAGCTGCCACAGCTCCAGGGACAGCCGGGGCTGCAACTGCTGCTCCGCCCGGCCCGGCCGCCAGCTCGGACCCAGCACAGGAAGAGGGCACAGAGGGGACACAGGGGGGAAAACAAGAGGTGAAAAAGGCAGCCGAGGGGGGAAAGAGCTTAAAATTCAGCCTAGACCTGCACAAAAATCTATCTATCCATCTAAACATCCATAGACCTCTAACTACGTAACTATACACATTTATAGATAGAACTTTATATATGTATATATAGATATAAATAAATGTTACCCTACGCACAGGTAAGTCTAAATCTGAAAATCTATAAAAGTAACTACATAAACATAAAAATACATATAAAAATACAGTTTTTATAAAAATTGTATAAATATATATAAAAAATAATAAAAATATATAAAAAATAGATAAAAATATAATTCTATCACATATATAGCTATATATATATACACATATATATAGATATGTGTATATAGCTAGATACACATTTAACTACACAGATTTAGAAATATATGCACCTATATACAGAACACTCTAAATCTATAAATGTAACTATATGGATATATAAAGAGATCTCTAGAAATCTCTAGATATATCTATAAACAGAGGGATTCTACCTGCCTGATGGTCGCAGGCTCTTCCTCTGTTTCTTCCTGCCATGCAGGCCAGCCCTCCTGGAGAGGTGGATCAGAGGGCATCTGGGAAGCAAAGAGAACAAACACTGAGTCAGCATTGGCCCTTGTGCACATTTCCCTTGGGCAGCAATTGTCTGTCAGTGACTGTAGAAGATGGCCTGAAAGGCAGACTCTCACTTGGGAAGTTGAAGCCTGCTCTTGTGTTAAACAACAGGGATCCTTCCAAGTTTTCAAATCTGTGTAAAGCATTGAGGTACGTCGATAAAGTCTCAGCACTCACAGAGCAAATGGCACCCGTGAGAGCTTGAAACACAGACAGTGGCAGCTGCCACAAAGCAGCCCGGCCTTGTTCTTTCTCTGGGCTGACAGAGACACCTCCGTCCTCACTGAAATGGCTGAAGCTGAAGGGTGCTGTGAGTTGAGCTATGAACCAAACTGGGACACCCAGCTTGGTGACACAACTCCCACAAGGTCAGGTTTATTCCCTGCTCTCTCTCCACACCACAGGACTCAGTGGCAGAGCCTCTGGAAAAGCGTGGAGGCCAGGGCTTGGGGAGGTTGTGCTGGTGCAGGATTGCAACTAAAGGCACCACCAAGCACCATCCCTGCAGGCGAGAGGTGAACTCTGCTGATCTCCCTTCCTGTCAGAGGCAGGCTCAGAGCAGCCCTCTCACACCTCTCTAAACCAAGGTGAGCTCTCTCCTTACCAGGCTCCTCAGGCTCCTGGGAACAGTTCCCGCTGCTCTCAGAATCAGAGGAAGCTTCCTCTTCTCCAGCCCTGTTAGCAGCCTCCTCTCCTGCTGACTCAGGGGCAACATTACTATTCCCCTTGAAAGAAAAACAGAGAGAAAGAAACCCAAAGATCACTCACTGTTTTCTTGGAATCACATCAGGGATACAATAACTCTTTCTTCTCCTCTCCCAAAGGACCTGGAGCACAGGGGGAACACTGCCCACACAGCTCACATGACAAATGGTTTCAACTCAGGATTCGGGTGGCCAGGGTGAAACTGAAGCTCTTACAAAATGACCTTGGAGGCAAAACATGAAGGCAGAAAACCAGAAGACACCAAGTGAGGGGCCGTGTCCTCACGCTCTGACCCTGACCTGTCCCACGAGCTGTGAGAAATCAGCCAGCAGAAAGCCAGGGGCCCTCCTTGTTGCCAGCACAGCTGTCAGCAAGGGCAGAGCTCGCTCGCAGCACTGCCCGCGGCTGGGTGCCGCGAACCCGCACGCAAAGCACGCGTTTCTGCCTGCCACTCTCACCAGCCCCGACCCAAGCGCTCAGACAACCCAGCACAAGGTGCTGCTTTTGGGAGCCCTCTGCTGCTGCCCCGTATCGACCATCCAGGCAAACATTCTCGGACCTAGGCTATTTCCAGCATCGCATTTTCCAGACGCAAAAATCTGTAAATCTGGAGGGCTGAAAAATAACCCAACCCGAAAGACATGAAAAGCCACACAATCAAGTAGTGTTCCTATTCCACTGAGGAAGTAAATGCCCAAGATTAAGCAGCAGCAAATTTCCTTCAGACAGAAAGATACTGTCTCTGTGACCAGGTTCAGAATATTCATCTCTTCTGCAATAGCCTGTCCATCAGAATGCTAAAGATTCTGAAGACGCTTCAGAGCCTGCGAGGTCTCCTTTGATGATGGAGTAAAAGGCTTTTGAAAACTGCCATGTGTAAGTTTACAGAAGACAAAACACATCCCACCTGAGAATCGGATACTGGTAAATCCAAAAAGTCCCACTCCCCACCTTGAGTCTGCCCTGCCTCAGTCACAAATGTTGTACTGCAGGCAATGTGTCTGCACATCAACAGAAAGAGAGACATCCTTTGGCCAACACGTGGAAGAACCTGCAAAAAAGCCTGTGCCAACACGGACACTCCAGGCACGCCTGAGAAGAGGCCAGAGTTAGGAAAAATGGGAGTCCCAATCCAAAGACTGAATCCGTCAAACCAAAGGACAAGAAAGCTGCAGCTCCAGCCCGTCCCCAAACACGGCTCTGGCAGCGCCCACACGCACGGCAGGGCTCTCACCCAGCAGCAGCAGCTGCAGCCCAGCCCTTGCTTTGCCTTGGCCTTCCGACCCAAAACAGGCAGAGCCCACATCTGCTGCTGCAACAGAGGCACCTCTCGCACGCCCCTCCCTGCACGGGACACTTTGCCTTCAGTGGCAATTCTCCAGACGCTCTTCTCTTCTTTCCCATCAAACCCAGCCTCTAAGAACCTACAAAGCAGCACCACAAACGCCCCTGCACGAGGGATTCTTCCCAGGAAAAGGAGCACCTAAACCTGGCCAACGCAGGCTCACAACCCTCATCCTCACTGAGGGCTGAAAGGAACGAAGGAGGTGTCTTTACAAACAAACTGTGGCCTTCGTGGTGGATAAGGCCAGATCTGGAGAGGTGAAAGAAGCAATGGGGGGAAACCCTAAGTTCCATAGGAATTCCACTAATGCTTCTTCACTCAGGACTGTGCTAAATCTCTGCATTTAGAGAAAATCAACAGAGACACAAGGAAAAACAAATATAGGGGAAGGGGCTCTTAGGTATTAGGCGTTCTGGGAAGTCTGTACCTCTCCAGTACTTCAGCCATGGGGAAAGAGAGAGGGACATGCGGTCAGGAAATCAGGATAGAAGGGAGGCTGCGTCCTCCAAAAACTTGAGAGACCCCATGGGGAACGCCCCGTGGCCTCTCCCTTTACTTGAATGAAATCACAGGATTCCTCTGTCTCCTTTCTCGCTCTAAACCTCTGGTGTTTGTGGATTAGTTTTCCTCACAGGGGGGAGACATTTTTACCCCTCTTCTTTTAGAAATCTTACTTGACCGGGAATAATTAATTAACTAAAGAGGAATGAAAGAAACTAGCTGCAAGAAGCCTTTGCTTCTCAGCCACGCAACAGCATTCAAAGGCTCTCAGTCCAGCCCCTTTCACTCCCGGCCAAGGGGCTTACCTGAGCAGAGGGAGCCCTTGCAGGTAGGGATCTCCTGATGTCACGAATCATGGCCTCCACGGCACGGCCAAGATCCACCAGCGGTGCTGATTCGTCTTCCCCAGGCGCATTCTGTGCTGAGCTGGAGGCTGCTGCTGGGGCACAGCCAGCACTGCCAGATGGAGCACTGGGGGCTGAAGTGCCCGGGGTGGCTGCAAGAATCCACAGACACCGGTCAGGCTCCAGAACCTGGCTTTGGGACACAGAGCTCTAGAGCCGCCTTGGATCAAACATCCCAGGAAGCACACAGGAAAACCAGACGGAGACTCCCGCCTTGCCACGGCCCCCTCTCTAGTAGGCTTGACAATTTGTGTCTCAGAATGACGGAGCATTGTGGAAAACTACTTGGAACGGTCACTTTTCATGACCGTTTGGAAAAGCAAGGCTACAGCTCTTCTCCTACCTGATGGGTTGGAGGCTGGGGGCTGCTGTTCCCTGGGGAGCTGCTGGAAGCAGCAGGGCTGGATCCTGAGCACCTCGCGGTCGATCGGAGGCAGCTGCTGCCCGTAGAGCTCCTGGAAGCGGCCGGGGGGCCCCTCCCGCGGAAGCGGCAGCGGCAGCAGCTGCTCCCCGTGGAGCCCGAGCAAGTCGCAGGGCGGGACCCTGAGCAGCTCCCGCTCGGCCGGGAGCGGCCGCTGCCCGTAGAGCTCCTGGAAGCGGCTCGGCCCCTCCCGCCGGGCCGGCACCGGCCGGTCCCTGTGCAGGAGGTGGAAGCCGCAGGGCGGGCGCCGGGCCAGGAACGGCCGCTCCCTGGGGGGCTGCTGGAAGCGGCCGGGCCGAGGGCTGCGCAGCTCCCGCCCGTCCGGCAGCGTCCGCTCCCTGTGCAGCAGGAGGAAGCCGCTGAGCGGGCGCCCGGGCGGCAGCGGCGGCCGCTCCTTGGGGACGGGCTTGAAGCGGCTGCGGCCCTCCCGCCCGTCCGGCAGCGGCCGCTCCCTGGGGGGCTGCTGGAAGCGGCCGGGCCGAGGGCTGCGCAGCTCCCGCCCGTCCGGCAGCGGCCGCGCCCTGGGCAGCTGCTGGGAGCCGCAGGGCGGGCGCCGGCGGCCCTCCCGCCCCGCCGCCCCACGCTGCCTGCTGGCCGCGCTCCGGCGCTCGATGCGGAGCAGGAGGTCGGGGCGGTCGCGGCGGAAGTTGGGGTTGCTGTAATGCAGCCAGGCCCCGGCATCGCCCGGCGCAGCGGCGCCAAGCCAGCCCGGCACCTTGCGGAAGCCGTAGCGGTAGAGCTGGCGGACGAAGCTGCGGAACTGGGTGGCCCTGAAGGTGTGCGGGGCCGGGCCCTGGGCGCCGGCCGGGCTGAGCAGCTCCCGCTCGAAGAGGGAGCGGTCGATGAGCAGCCCCCGGGCCTGGCTGTCCCAGCGCACGGAGCGGACGCGGGGGCTGTTCGCCAGGCGCCACAGCTTGGCGGGGAAGGTGCTGGCGTCGAGCCCGGCGGGCAGCGGCAGCTCCGCCATGGCGCCGATCGCCGACTGTGGCCACAACGCCCGCAGCGCAACGGCCGCGGCTGCGCCGGCGGCGCGCGGCCTGAGGGGGGCGCTGCGCTCGGCCCCGCGCGCGCCCAGCGCGGCCCCGGCGCGGGCCGGACTTGGCGGGGACGAGCGCTGCAAAGGCGGCGAGGAAAAAGGGCTGAGAGCGAGCGACTTCTCTGCTTTGGGCCGCCTTGCCAACAGAGTTCCCCACATGGAAGCAGACAGCTCAGATGGCAGAAGGGGAAACGGCGGAAAGGAGAGACTGCAAGACATTCTTTTGGCCTCTTCTCCGGCACAGCGGCTGCTTCTTTCTCACCGGCTCTGCCCGTCTCTGGCACATTTGGCACATTTCTCGTCCTTTGGAGTCAGCACCAGCAGGAACGGGAAGGGGAGAGTTATAATGCAAAATCCCTCGTGTGGCCAAGTCTTTTCAATGGAGACTAACAAAGGTGATCTTGCAATGTGCTTAGTGTCACTTGTTCTTTTGATTTTCAAATCTCTCTTGAACTGGAAGCACTTTTCGTAGCAGGAAAAAAATAGACTTATTTCATCCATCTCTTTCAATTCATGCCCTTCTTTTAGGTCTTTTCATCGTTTAACCATGAGGACTCATGTGAGTATATTTGGTGGTACGGCAGAAGCTCATGCCACGCTCACAGCGGATATTCTCCTTACATCCAGCTTGTCTTGAGTTCCAGCTGGCACTGCCTTCTCTTGCCCTCCTTCCAGGTCCCTGTGTGGGGAGCCCAGCCCTGTCACTTCAGTCCCTGCCCTGTGGGTGACGTGCTGACACAGGGGTTGTTGGTCTCATCACATTCTGGAGCCGTCTTTTGGACTGAGTGGGTTAAAGATGCCCCGTCGTCTCTTCCTCTGTGTGCTGGCTTCCTCAGAAAAACTGAAACCCACTACCTAGAAAACCTCTTCCCAATTCATCTTAAATAGCTTCAAACAGTACCTGAATTACGAGTGATCCACCTCGGTGGGATGGGGTTTGTCTTTCTTTAAACAGAGTTTGACAACTCTCACCAAAATTATCCCAGCAACTGAATTACAACAAAATTCCTAATGAATAGGCAGAAAGGAGAAGACAGGAGTTCAGAAAAGAAGGGATATCTTTCCTCATGTTTCGTGGCCCTTATTTCCCACATGTGCTGCTGCATCCAGAAAAGCCTCTTTTCAAAGACCTCCTTCGTAATCTCTGTGAGTTGTGAGAAACACATGAATACTGGACCTGTGCCCTACCAGAGAGGAGGAAGCAGGTGGTTTTAAAGTGGATTGTCCATTGGAATGTTCAGTCACACCTGTAGGATAGTTCTGGTTGCATTGCCTTTTCCACAGTACTCTGTGGCTAAGAATGAGAAGTTACTCTTAGCTGTGCTTTAAGGATACTGAAATTTAAAAAGAAATGTGTTTATCTTGTGTCTGGCAGCATGACTCTTTCCCAATTTTCTACGGTACTGGTAGCATTTAATGCCAATTACAAACACCACAAGGGAAATAATGGATATTACATTTCAGTGTTGGGGTAAAAATTGATTTAACAATTAACAACAGAAGAGGTTGTTAATTTGTAGGAAAGAAAAAATCCTTAAAACGGTGGTATATGATTTTAGATTAAGATTTTTTTCTAAAAATTACTTCTTTCCCCTTTGAAAATAATTTGTAAGGAAAATAACTCAACACCCAGGCCTGATCACTTTAAGTCTTGTTGTTGTCCCATATCTTTCCTTTTTCCCTACACGGCACTGTAACTTCTGAATTGCAATTTTTACCACTTTGAAAATGCAATTTTAGTGTTTTTCCTACTGGTGAAGACTTACCAGTTCCAAGTTAAAGAACAGACAGTTCTGAAGGGACTGAAATATGCTTTATGTAAATGCATTTTTTTATTAGTCTCCTGGTGTTACGTGCAACAGGGGCAACATTAAAAACTCTATACTGACTTATTTCTGAGAAACTGTTAGAAATTATTAGTATTTTCAGTATTTCTGTGACACACTAATGTGGGTTTCAGCTGAAAGTCTCCTGAGTGCTCCGCTGCTGGCACGTAAGATCTCTTTGCACGGTGGGAAGACACAATTGTCACTTTCTGATTTGCACACAGCTCTGTCACTGCCTTCACATTTTCATCTCAGATGCTTAGATGGTTTTTCCTCCAACACCTGTGAGAGCAGTATCCCTCTTAAGGTGATGCAGGTATGGTGGGCATGCAGCACCCAAACTGTTCCTGATCTTGCGGGAACTAACTGCTGCTCCTGAACCCATCCTTTCCTCTTTCTTTCTACACTGTACTTGTGGCCAAGGGTGTTCCTCCCAATGTTTTAGGTCACTTGGGCTAACCACAGCACCGGGACTAGTAAAAGCTGAAGAAATAAATGTATATTTTTCGGACCAATTTACCTGGAGTCTCTATTTGGACTTACATTGCTGATGAAAGTGAGAAATTCCTGGCAAACGGATTCCTGGAAAACAAGTAATAGGTCGTTGAATTTAGCATCTATTTCTTAGATTTCTTGGCTACAGAATGGGGAAGAGAATCTTCATCACTTTCTTCCTTCTTACAGATGTGGTCTTAACCTCGTATGGGAAGACTCAGACTCCAATTTTTACTCTGACATAAGTAAAAGTATTTGCATGGGACGTAGAATCTCATCAGACAGAGGGAATCTTCCTGCGACACCAGGTACAGAGTAGCCATCCTTTTGAGTCCAGTGAATTCAAAACAGGTTTTGAAAGCTGCTCACCAGCACTTAGGGAGGCACCTTAGTCTCTGGACTTTAGAGTGTAAGAAGAGAGAACATAAAGGCTTTTATACAAAAAAACAAAACCGCAAAGCAAAAAGTCATGGTAACTGCCCTGAGAATGCACCTCAGTTTTGGGATGAACTTGGTGTGAAATGGTTCTTTGTTGAACTTCACAGGCAACTTCTGCCCCTTTCTCTGCTTGCTCACTTGGGTTTGTTTAGTCTGCAAACACCACTTCAGGTTGTTCTAGTGCTGCTCGCCCCTGACTAAAATCTCTCTGCACATTCCCCAGCCTCAGTTGAACATCTCGGTGAACTGTTTTGTGTGATGCCTGTACAAGGCTTGTTAAACCTGAAGCTGTGATGCCCTGGTTTGTGTCACCCTGTCTCCTGGATGTGCTGCTCAGGGCTGCCAGGATCCTTATCCTCCCTCAAGTGAGCTGAGCTGGTGGAAGCGTGCCAGGGACATTTCAGTGCCCAGGTACCTCAGCTGGAAGAAATTCTCATCATCTGTGCCCATCCAGGCTGTCTGTGAGTCTGCCAAGGGGATGTGGCATTTGCTGCCTGAGTAGCTCCAGGAGGACTAGAGGCCATGCTGGAATATTCTGGTGAGGACTTGGCAAAGGAACAAAACTGGGATTAAGGGGAGTTTTCAAGAATACTTACATCTCGTTCTGGCTGCTGCCACAGGTAGTTTAGCCACTGCCTCAGGTAGCTCAGAACTGATTTTGGAATATTTTGGAATACTATTCCTCATCCAGATGTGTGGCTGTGAGCCCGTGTGTTTATCAGTGACACACAACCTGAGAGAGGCAGACAAATTCTGCAGGGCTCCTGGGCTTCAGGTGCCCTCCTGCATCCTTCTGCTTGCTGGAAAAACTTCTTGCCAAGCAATAGAAGATACATCTCCCTCTTCTTGTCCGGGAGTATCAGCTTGGCCATCTGCATCCTGCAGCTCATGTCAAGGGAAGTGCTGGGGACCTGGATATCTCATAGACTCAAAACCTCATCTCATATATTTGCTGTGTTTTTCAGTAAAGAATGTCTTCTTGTCAGAGGAACCTGAAGACATTCTAGACCTAAGCCAAAGTAAAAAAAACCAAAAGAATTAAAGTGTCTGTTGTCAGTATTTAGGATAAAGAAAATGCAAGTATTTGCAAAAGGCTCAAGTGAAGAAATGAAGAAACCAAGTAGGGTTTACTCTGCTAAAGCTAGGAATAAAAGTCTGCCTCCTTATGCATCCAGCTGCTTTCCAGGTGTGCACCTGCCAGGCATTTTACCTTTCTGTATACTGTAGGTCTCAGGCTAAAACCATAAGCAGACAAACCAAACCAAACCAAATTAACCAACCAAACAAAAAAACTCCACAAAAATACCCAACCCAACCCAACCCTAAACTAAACTAAAGTAAACTAAACTAAACTAAACTAAACTAAACTAAACTAAACTAAACTAAACCAAGAAACAAACAAAACCCCCAAACACCAATCCCCCAGCAAACCAAGTCAAAAGGAGGTGGAGGATCTTGTTTCCATCATGTCTCTCCTTTGACACAAGACAGTTTAGACCTCTTTTTGAACGTAAAAGAAAAACATACATTCTAGGTAGCAGGATTCAATTCTCACCTGAATAAATAAGAAAGGAGGACGTTTTAGTGTGGCAAGAATTTGACCCTTACTCTTTAGCAAAAGAATTGGTGCCTTACTTTCCTGGAAACATCACTTCTAGATCTGGTATTACAGTCAGTACTGAACCAGGCAAAGAACAGCTCCTTGTCTGCTGATGAATACGGTCACAATTCTCAGGGTATTTTGGTGTGTGCAGATAAACAGGTGAAAAGAAGCACAAGCCATTTCTTCTGAACTCCTGCTGTTTGTGGGAACAGACACAGGCTTTGGGAAGGTTTGTTAAAACACTGCACTCCAGCAACCAAACTCCACACGTTCAGAGGTCTGAGGCACACTCAGCACTCCCGGGCACCTGCTGAGGACTTTGTGCTTCTGTAAAGCCAAGACACCAAATTACCACTGTCAAGGTCAGAGCAGTGACATTGTTGAAGAATTAGGCAAATTTACTGGACAAAATGATTTTGATGACAGAATGTAATTTTTTTAACTTCAGACAGCACAGCAAATGGTGGAAATTGTGATCAAATGTGTGTCTGTTCAAGGCAAACTAGAATGCAAGGCTGATTGTTTCATTCTGAGATTTACATCTTAATTGTGTTTGTGCCAGAGCAACAATAGCATATACCATTGCAAGGAGAAAGAGGTGAAAATGCTTTGAGAAAGGAGGAGCATGAGCCATCTCAGCATGAAAAACAGGGGTGTGTGGCTGCTGGGCTCTTACATAGGCCCAGCTTTCTGCCACGTGGCCACTCTGATTCCAGTTAGGAACCCAGTGGAGAGCAATAACCATCCTCACTTAAGTAGAGGAAAAGGGAATGTGCTTGCTTGGGAAATGGATGTTTTTGTAGTAAACCTTTGTCTGACCATGAAAGAATAAGGAAAAAGACAAAAATTTTATAGCAGCATTTGAAAGAGCTGGAAAATAGGATGAATGATGGAGTTGGTCTCTTCCTCTGGTCCAAAATCAACACAACAGTTTTCAAAGTTGAAACCTGAAATCACTCTCATTCTGGATAGTTTAATTCCTTTAAATCTGTTTTCATTATTACCTTGAACTAGCAACATTTATTCCAAACCCCTGTTTAGGCCTGGAGTGTGCTGCTTTTTGTTTGCTGACTGATGACATCTATCCCAGAGAGTTTGTCCAGGGTGTTCATTCCGTTATTTCCTCTGTTACAGTAAGATCTCTGTGTCTCTTTGGAAAGGTTTGGATTTGTGCTCTTTGTTGTGTGAAACAAAGCTGGTTTCCACTGGCAGCCCAGCACTGGTGTGTGTCCACCTGGGGAGGTCTCATCACAACTGCAGCAAACTCAGCGTGTTCCCAGCTGCCTTGTGGAGTGTTTCATTTCCAAACACACCTTCTTCCACTCTGTCTGGAAACTGTGTGGCTCACACAGACAGCGTGGTTCTGATATTATCTTCTCCATAATCTAAATATAAAAACATCTTGCATGCACAGTCTTATAAATCTGTTTACAAGGAAACAACATTTTCTTCCTTAGACCTCCTCTGACTCGATCCCCATTATATGGTATAAATGTTACCCCATGTCCTATTGCAACTGGCACTGTTAAAAAAGGTGTCCCTCCCCTTCCTCAGAAGCCCCTCTGAAGTACTGGAGCGTGGCAATAAAGTCTCCCTTGGGGCCTGTTCTTCTCCAGGCTAAGAACCTTGAGGTGTCTCAGCGTGTCCTCAGAGGAGAGGTGCTCCATCCTCTGATCGTTTCTGCTGCCCTGTTCTGTAATTTGGTGGGGTGTTCAGTTTTATCTAATGGCAAAAGAATTGAAGTAGAGCAATGTGGGCTGCAGAGCTGCAAAATGGTGGTGGAGGAACCCAAGGAAACCAGTCCTGGCCGAGCAGTCAGAGATGTGGCTGTAGGAAGGAGAGGCTGTGGGGGGCTCACTGTGAGCCTCTGAGGGGCCCTGGTTTGTGTCCCCACCCCACTCTTAGAGGTTTCTGCCACCCAAACAGGTGGGACAGGTTTAGAGGGACTTGTCCCAGCCCCATCTGCTGCCTGGCACAGTCAAGCAGACGGGACCTGGCCCAGGGTTACTGCCAGGTTGTGTGGCAGAGAGGGAGCTGCAGGACCCAGTGGCACTCAGCTGTCCCTGCTGGGAAGGAAGGTGCCATCCAGCACAGGAGGGGCAGGCCATGGAAAGGCAGACACTGCTCTGTCTCCCTGTGGAAATTAGCACAGTGCCTGTCTTTCAAAGAGAGGGACCTATGTGAGTCTCCGGAGTTTTCTGAAAGGAACAAACCGCAGGCACAAAAGAACCATTTCTAGAGCACTGGGAGGGCAAAAATCCCAGCAAGATGGAGACACCTGAATAAATGGATGAGTGGGATTCTGGGCCAGGTTTATCTGTGGTGGCAAGGACCTGTGAAGATGGAGCTGCAGCTGGTCCTGTTGGTCCTTTTGCTGGGTCTTTCTAGGAACCAGAGGAATCCTGATTGAACCTGTGAAGCGCTGAGCTTAGAAAGTCATGGTTCATTGTTCTTTGTTGTTTTTGTTCCTTTGGGCAGCATCCATTTGTAACATCAGCCGAGCCTGCGTCCAGTCTGAAACCACTCATCATTTCAGTGAAGAAGAGGAAGAAGGAGACAAGAATGTGATCCCATCCCATCAGGAGTGTTTACTCCAAAACTCGCTTAGAGTAGGATTGTAGAGTAGGATCATAGAGTAGGATTGTTGAGTAGGAGTGTAGAGCAGGACTGTAGACTAGGATTGCAAATGAATAAAGGTTTTGAAAGCACAACTCACCTTGAAGATTCTCTTTGTCACAGATGACGAAGTCAATTGTAAGGTTTAACAAAAAAAGAGATGTATTAATAGAAAGCCAATTAAAAAAATGTAATCAATCCAGTTAGAAGAGCAACAAGGAGAAAGAAACCAGCAAACAATCAAGGTGTGCTCACAAAAGCACAAAACTTCGCGAGGCTGTGCAGATAACAACCCCAGGGTAGGATTGGGTCCCTCTACCATCCAAGATTCAGTAAGAAAAGACCTCTCTACTGGGAGTGCTCAATCTTTTATACACAGTCCATTCCTCATTGTTATTGGTTAGTGTGGCTCTGGTATCTGCCCCCAGTTACCGTCCATTGGTGACTACGATATCATGTTCATTTGATGGCATTCTTCTAGAACCTTCATCTCTCTTCGATCTCTGATTGGTTTTTTAAATCCCTTACGTAATAATTTCTCCAGGGCTTTTGCTCCACCCCCCTTACATAGAACAGTCCTTAATAAGACAGAAATTGGAATTACAATTTTTGTAACAAACCTTGCAGCAAACCATTGCATTTATATAACAGATAACAAATCACGTAACTATTAGTCTATTATTGATATCACAACTCTTTCTTATGAACAGGTAAACAGATTCCTTTAATAAAGTTCCCAGTTTTATTTTAAACACATACCCATCTATATCACCCTTCCTTCTCACTCTGTGAATAAGGTCGACATTTCCTTCTGAATTGTCTGTTGTTTCTTAAAGGTGCAAAGTGACATTTATGGCTTCTTTGCTATGGTTTGAATGTGAAGAAGGTTCATTCATCCTCTCCAGACCACACTGCCTTTGGAACTGGGCCCACTGGCCGGGGTTTGCCCAGCTGTGGTGTTTCTAGTTGAGGCAG
Organism: Eopsaltria australis; assembly: GCA_034509425.1. Classification (NCBI taxonomy): domain Eukaryota; kingdom Metazoa; phylum Chordata; class Aves; order Passeriformes; family Petroicidae; genus Eopsaltria; species Eopsaltria australis. The sequence continues at coordinate 26,721 of JAVTVJ010011713.1, forward strand.
AAAGGGCAATGGCATTTGCAGGAAAAGCCAAAGGAGGAGTGGGGCAGCCAAGACATCCTGTGCAGATGGAGGCCTTCAGCTGTGACTCGAGAGCATTTGGCCTCCTGCCCCTTGGATTTGTACCTGTAAGCGCAATGTCTTTGGCTGCAGGAGAGTTTCGCTCAAGTGAGAAAGCAGAAAGCTCAGTGAGGCTGCTCTGAGCGCTCTCGTCTGCTGCAGAGCTGTCAGCGAGTGTGAGGTGAGAGCGGAGCCCCAGCAGAGCCCCGGCAGAGGCCGGAGCAGCCTGAGCCTCGGCAGAGGCGGGCTGGAAGGAGGCGCTTGTAGCTGCAAGAGGCAGCAGCCCGGGCCTGCCTGCCTCTTCCTGGCACCGGCTGAATGCTCCGCTCTCGGAGCCAAAGCGGCAGCTGGCTGCTCCCCAGGGGAAGCGGAGCCGTGCTGGGCACAGCGCAGACTGGTGCCAGTGGCCGTCTGCAGTCTGCTCAGGAGGAGAGAAAGGCAAAAGGCAGGCGAGGGCTGGTGGCCTGCCTGACGATTCCTACTCTTCTGCCGGCTGCCCTGCGACTCCTGGGAAAGGTTAGCAGCGGGTGCAGCACTCTGGGCACGGGGGGAGGGAGCCGGGCTGCTCCGCAGGCTGGAGCACAGGGCAGCGTCCTTCAGGCACGGCACTTCTGCCAGGGGAGCCGAGGGCAGCGGGAGGCAGTGACAGCTCGTCAGGGCACAGCTGCAGGAGCCGGTGCCTCACACAGCTCTGCGAGGAAGCGCCTGCAATCCTGCACTTCTGCACTGAGCCACAGCAAAGGAGTGACACGCAGAGTGTTCTGCAGAAATAGTCAGGGCCACCAGGCCAGCCTGCTTTGTGCAATGCAGCTCGGAGCTGCCGGGAGAGAGGGAATGTGGGGATGTGCCTGAGGCTTCTGCTTGAGTAGTGAACTGATTTGGAAGGGAGCAGAATAATTCCGGTAGGCAATCTGTGCTTTTCTTTATTCCTTTCTGAAAGACAGATACAATGTGGCTTCATTCAAAAAAGCACTGCCTTTTTTTGCTGTATTTTAGGATGACAACTCAGGCAAGACCTTCAGAACAGCAACTGAAGCAATT